>JANAVB010020799.1:384375-476875 GCA_029216955.1 Iris pallida | reverse complement strand
TGGTCGTAGGGATACCGCTGAGAGGTCTGCCACTTCGTGCCCGACTCAGCAGGACCCAGGGACCACAGTACCTCTTGTTCCAGCTCAGGTGGGCCCGTCTGCAACTTTTAGGGGTGCTCCTCCACCGGTTCCGAGGACTACACCAGGAGTTCAGAAAATGCTACCACCACCGCCCCAGGGGACAGTTGATGTAACGCAGTTCTTCGCCTTCATGCAGCAGATGATGGAGACGCAGCGACGCCAGGCAGAGGACATGAGGCAGGGCATTGACAATGCCCACCAGTTAGCGATAGTGGCAGTAGAGAGGGTGGCTGCCCAACCACATGAAGGGCAGATCCAGCCATACCAGCCGAGGACTCTAGGTATTCAGGACTTCCAGAAGATGTGGCCGCGAGACTTCAAAGGTACCGAGGGTATCCTATATGCCGACGACTGGATTGAGCATATAGAGGAGATCTTCCGTCTCGTGGAGATACCGGCTAGACTCCAGGTGGAACCCGCGGGCAGGCAGATGCAGGACCTTGCCCGCACTTGGTACCAGACCGACCCCAGGGTTGGTAGTACGGGGCAAACTTGGAAGGCTTTTAGGAAGCTTTTCAAGGAGAAGTTCTTCTCCGACACAGCACTTGGCGCATTGGAGACGCAGTTCGAGAAACTGGTTCAGGGGAACCAGAAGTAGAGGAGTACACCGAAGAGTTCTGTCGCCTGGGCAGATTTATGGAGGGCCTTAGCGAGACCGCTAAGGCTAGGAGGATCAGGAAGGGCTTGGTTAAAGAAGTCAAGTCCTTAACTAAGAGCAACAAGAATTCTACATTCGAGGAGATTTTGATGGGAGCTATGGCAGCGAAGGATGATCTGGAACTGAAGACGAAGAGAGGTCGAGATTCACATGGAGCCAGTGGCAGTGGGGGCCCAGCCAAGAGGCCTCATTATCAGCAGCAACAGCATCAGCAGAAGCTATTTCAACATCAACAGAAGCAGTTTCAGCAGACACCGAGACAGCAGTAGACCATCAGTTGTACCTTCTGCAAGAAGTCGGGACATGTATGGAATGAGTGAAAGAAGAGGCTCAACAAGTGCCTACTTTGTGGTGCAGCAGAGCATCAATTGAAGGATTATCCCATGGCTGTGGGATGTGCAGCTCCGGAGGCAGGAGCCAAGGCCCCAGTAGTGCAGCAGAAAGGACCACTACCGACCAGCAGCAAAAGTTCATTCTGCACCAGCATGAGGCCAGAGGAGGTCAGCAGGGGCGAGCTTTCGCCATAGCAGCTGAGAAGTCCGAGCCAGTAGGAGATATTATAGCAGGTTCTGTTCTTATCGACTCTTTTCCCGCATTCGTATTATTTGATTCGGGTGCTTCCTATAGCTTTGTGTCTGTATCATTTGCCATTAGACACCAGCTTTCTTCTGAACCATTGCCTAGGACTTGCAAGATCATGACTGGGGGTGGTATTATCCTTGTCCGTGATGTTTACAAGGATCGGAGAGTAGTTTTGGGAGGCTGAAAATTGGATGTGAGTCTGCTCGTAATGTCATTACCGAACTACGATATTATACTTGGTATGGATTGGTTGAGCAGGCACCATGCCAGTATAGATTGCCATGGTGGTAGAGTTCTTTTCAGAGTGCCAGGAGAGCCAGAGTTCGAGTTCACCAGGCGGGAGACAGAACAGAGCAGCGAAGTTTTCTGCGGAGTTTCAGCAGAGGAGCAGAGCGTGCCACATCCATTGATAGCTAAGTTTATGGATGTGTTTCCGGAGAAGTTACCAGGGTTACCTCCAGACAGGGATGTAGAGTTCTCTATAGACTTGGTACCCGACGTAGAGCCGGTATCTCAGCACGTCTATAGGGTGAACAACAGTGAGCTTATGGAATTGAAGAAGCAGGTGGATGAGTTACAGGACAAGGGCTTCATCCGATCGAGTTCTTCACCGTGGAGTACTCTTTGTACCAAAGAAGGATGGATCGGTACGGATGTGTATCAACTACAGGGCACTCAACAACCTCACGATCAAGAACAAGTACCCATTGCCGAAGATCGATGACCTATTCGATTAGTTGAGCGGAGCGAAGGTATTCTCCAAAATTGATCTGAGGTCAGGTTATCATCAGGTGAAGGTAAAGAAGGAGGATATTCCAAAGACAGCTTTCAGGACACGGTATGGCCAGTTTGAGTTCATAGTGATACCGTTTGGGTTAACTAACGCCCCAGCGGTGTTCATGAACTTGATGAACAAGGTGTTCCATCAGTACTTGGACAAGTTCATGGTGGTGTTCATCGATGACATTTTGGTGTATTCGAAGACCCCAGAGGAGTATGAGGAACATTTGAGAGTGGTTTTGGAGACTCTCAGAAAGGAGAGCTTTACGGCAAGCTCTCGAAGTGTGAGTTCTTCTTGGATTGAGTTGATTTTCTAGGTCATGTTGTGACTGGAGATGGGATCTCAATCGACCCGAAGAAGATCAGAGCAGTCGAGGCGCGGACAGCACCGAGTTCAGTTGCAGAGATCAGGAGCTTTCTGGAATTGCAGGATACTATAGGAGGTTTATTCAGGATTTCTCCCGGATTGTAGAGCCATTGACTAGGCTAACCCGGAAGGACGTAGAGTTTATCTGTTCAGAGGAGTATCAGGTTGCTTTTGATGAGTTGAAGAAGCGGCTGACGACAGCCCTAATTTTGACATTGCCATCAGGATCAGGCGGGTTCACTATCTACAGTGACGCCTCAGGTAAGGGTTTGGATTGTGTCTTGCAGCAGCATGGAAAGGTGATTGCCTATGCATCCAGGTAGTTACATTCGTATGAAAAGAACTACCCTACCTATTATTTGTAGTTGGCGGCAGTTATCTTTGCTCTTAAGTTGTGGGTGCACTATCTATACGGAGAGCGTGTGGAGATCTTCACAGACCACAAGAGCTTGAAGTATGTGTTTATACAGAAAGAGCTCAACATGAGGCAGCGCAGATGGTTGGAGTTGATGAAGGACTTCGACATTTTATTGCAGTACCATCCAGGAAAGGCCAACGTGGTTGCCAATACCTTGAGTAGGTATCCGGTAGCTATGTGTTTGACAATGGATCGTCACCTATTAGCAGATTTGGAGAGCTTGGGGATCGAGGTGATCGTGCCAGGAGTTCAGATGCAGATGTGGGACCTTCAGATTCAGTCAGACTTGATAGAAAGGATCAAGTCAGCTCAGTTCGACGATGTTACTCTGCGGTGTATCCGAGAGCAGGTTCGAGCAGGATTGGTGGATGAAGAGTTTATCATTGCAGAGGACGGCACATTGAGGCACGGTTCCTGACTGTGTGTCTGCCTAGCGGAGAGCTTCGGGAGCAGGTCATGCAGGAGGCTCATCGCTCTCAGTATACTATGCTTCCAGGTGCCAATAAGATGTATAAAGATTTGAAGAAGCATGTATGATGGTATAGGATGAAGCAGGAAGTAGCGCGCTTCGTAGCTAGGTGTTTAGTCTGTCAACAGGTTAAGGCAGAGAGACAGAGGCCAGGAGGACTGTTGCAGCAATTGTCCATTCCGGAGTAAAAGTGGGAGCATATCACGATGGATTTTGTTTCTGGATTGCCGCGTACACTAGGAGGAAAAGACGCGATTTGGATCATCGCGGACAGGTTGACCAAATCGGCCCACTTTTTGCCATTTAAAGTGGGCATGTCTACTGAAAAGCTAGCGGAGATGTATATACGGCAGATTGTCAGGATACACGGAGTTTCGATAAGCATTATCTCGAATCTGGATAGTCGCTTTACTTTCCATTTCTGGCAGAGTCTGCAGACTAGTTTGGACACTCAGCTCAAATTCAGTACTGTATACCACCCTCAGACGGATGGACAGTCAGAGAGGACTATTCAGAATCTCGACTTGTGTTCTGGATTTTGGAGGATGCTTGGAGGATCACCTGCACTTGGTAGAGTTTACATATAACAACAGTTTTCAGGCCAGCATTGGGATGTCACCATTTGAGGTACTGTACGGGCGTAGATGTCGTACACCCTTGTCTTGTGATGACGTTGGAGAGAGAGCTTTATTGGGACCTGAGATGGTTGTTAATGCAGAGGAGAAGGTGAAGCTCATCAGAGATCGACTTTGCGTGGCGCAGGACAGACAACGGCATTGGGCCGACAGCTACCGGAGACCTTTGCAGTTTGAGGTACAACTTAGAATTAGGATTAGAATCTTGTTTGTTTCGTGATTTTTGTTGATCATGTGATTGTTATAGTTAAGATGAGACCATGTTTGTGCTATGTTGGAGATCTGGTGTTCTTGAGGATATCTCCGATGCGTGGTACTATTCGCTTTGGTGGAGGTGGAAAGCTTAGTCCGCGTTTCATCAGACCTTTCGTTGTCAGCGAAAGAGTCGGTGACGTGTCATACAGGCTGGACTTGCCCCCTGCATTAGAAGGAGTCCACAACGTATTTCACGTGTCGCAGCTGAAATGGTACATGGCAGATCCCAGCCATGTACTGGATCATTCCGAGATTGAGGTGGGCCCTACTCTCAGTTATCCAGAGCAGCCTGTGGAGATTCTGGATTGACGAGAGAAGGTGCTGAAGAACCAGACGATATCCTTAGTTCGCGTAGCATGGAGACATCACTCTCCAGGGGAGTCTACCTGGGAGAGGGAGGATGAGATGCGCGAGCAATACCCTTATCTTTTCCAGTCTTGAGGTATGACTTTCTATCCTTCTTGTCTATTCAGTTTTGTCTTTAATTTCGTGAACGAAATTATTTTAGGGGGGTAGACTTGTCACACCCACTTTTTATTTCAAGGGTATTTTGGTCATTTTATAATTTTAGATTATTTTATAAATTTATTTGAATTCATGTGATGATATGTGGTTTGGTTTGTTATCTGAGTAGTCTTGATCGGTTTAACTTAGACAACCATGACTAGAACCCTGATGCCATATTAGAATTAGATTTTTATCATTTAGTTTTTAATTTAGAATTTATGAGTTATTTTTAGAATGATTTAATTGAATTTTTAGCCAATTTCTAGTTAGCCTTTTTAAAGCCTTTTTGGACTTGTGCTATATTAGTAGCTGAGGGAGCTTAGGCCCATGTACTAACCTAACCCTAACACCCTATACCTGGCCGGCCATAGGCAGCCCTCCCTTCTTGTGTTGAAGTTTGTAGCCTCCAAGAGAAAACCCTAGTTTTCCACTCTCAAAAATCCTAACTTTTGTATCCGGAGTCCGTTTCTCCCCAAACGAAGTCCGTTGTGCTCGTAGGAAGGAGAGGATCTTGCTGGAGCATTGCTAGCAAGGTGATGGAGGCGTTTTCTTGAGGGTACTCGATCGTTGGAGTGCTCGGGGAGTCCTTTGCATTGAGATCCTTGACTCTCAATAGGTAAATCATATTCTAGTATTATTTTTCCTGGTTTTTCTTCATGGTAGTGTGCATCTAGGTACCGCTGACTTGTAGGATCAATTTTATCCAGTTTTATATTTATTTGGTGTCCGTATCAGACACGTGTCGATTAATATTTGTAGGTATTTGATAAAATGTCGTAATGATTTTAATTCTAATTTTTGCTGGATCTATTTATATATTCTGGTAGCCCTAAACATGAGGATAACAACCGCATAAGTTTTGACACGAATCGAACTCGTATCCTTGTCCAAACAGGACACGAACGTGCTGCACGCCAGGTCGCGCGTATGCCCTGCTACTCGGGGGTGATTCCTCGACGCACAGGCCACGTGGTCGCATGAAAATTGACGTATAGGTGGGGGCCGTGACTGAGATCATGCTCCCAAAGTTTCGTGAAGTTTCGTCGAGAAACGAGAAAGAAATCACGTCGGCACTGATCGGCCACACGCGCGCACGCACGGGACAGCCGCCGCTAAAACGACGTTCGCGCGGACACGACACGACACGTGGACATGATTCAGGGTATCCAACATGTAGCCCTATACCTACCCTAGCCTAAGACACGAACACGAGACACGAGGTGGGACACACGAGTCCCTAGACTCGATGGCACGCGTGTACGACGCTGTGCACGGGGCTGTGCACGCACGCACACCCGCACGCGGACGCGCTCTGCGTGCGTGTCAGACATGACATATGGTCGTACGCTAACTCAGCCAGTAGGTCGGGGATGTGTACGCCCAGGTGTACGCGATGTTTCATGAGAGTTGGATCGAAAACGAGCGAGAAATCAGGTTCGCATCGATTCGGTTCAAGCACGTATCAAGTTTCTCGATACTCATTCGCTGGACACGATACGGACACGGTTTCGACCCTGGGAATACCCGAGCACGTCCCACATGTCGAGACCAACGTATTTGCCAAGTTTTATGGATTAATTTGGAGTATTTTGAGTTTTAGGTCGTTTTGTGAAAATGAGGTTTTTCCTTGAAATTTAAATTTGATATTTTGTGATAATTTGATTACTGAGATTTATTACGATAATTTCTGAGTATTTGGTCCTTGAACGCTGTTTGAGACTTGTGGGAATCGACTCTTGGGTTGGATTCATATTTTTTGGCCATTTTTATGCATTTATGCTCTTTTACCTATTGAAATATATATATATATATATATATATATATATATATATATATATATATATATATATATATATATATATATATATATATATATATATATATTACTTGTGATGAATATATAAATATAGGTAATACAAAAAAATATAAATGTAGGTAATGTAATAATTGCTTGTGATATGACTATAGGAAGTGTTGGGACATATTAGGATTGTCGTTAGGAGCCTAGTTTGGTCGAATTGGCTGACAAGTTGACCAAGTTGACAAAAGTCAACTTTGGGTCAAACTTGATCCAAATCGACTCAAACGAACTCCGAATGACCTGAAAACTTGTGTATGGCCTAGAAATTAGTAAACGACTAGTTGACCTTGAGTTGACCAGGTTTGACTAGAGTTGACCAGGTTTGACCAGAGTTGACCAAGGGTTGACTTTGACCTAGAAGGACCTAGAATCATATAGAATTGCATTGTAAGCATTTCTTATGATATGTTAGACCTTTTTGTGACTTGTGGTTGTTTTAAATAGGTTTAAATCACTCCAGTACAGTTACACATCCTCATCAGCAGCTCAGATTGTCAGGCGAGTACATTCTCTGACCGTTTCATTCTAGCTTGGACATATTTACTTGTTATAGACTAGTTTATTTATTGTTGTCATGATATATCACGGATTAGTACTATATGGATCTCTTCATGCGATGTTATTCCCTCGAATACATCGGGTATATTGTGCTCATGTACTTTATCATGTGCATCGTCTACTCATTGTATTCGTACTTATTCATGTATACTCATGTGACATTCATGTACACTCATGATCATGTGAGATTCATGTATAACCTAGTGTGCATGTGGACTAGCTATCCATGTGACGCACTACTTTCATGTGCAATAACATAACCTGGATAGATCTTTGTGTACAGATTGGGGCAGGGTGTAGTGCCCCGTCCTGCAAAGTCAATCGAAGGAATCGAAACGCCGATGACGTTCGGACTTAGCCTTGCAACGGCTACTCGAAGGCTCGCTCGGTCGAGGAGACTCCTCGCTCAGGTGGGGCAGTTTCGGTGAACTTGCCTCATCTTATCCTTCATTTAATAACTCGCATGTTTTCAACTTGCACCATTTAGGCTTGATAATAAAAGAGAAACATCCACACAGCTAAGGGAATAATCCCGACGGGTCAGAATGTCTTAGAACATGGAAAATGGTCCCACGGTCTGCTTAGAAGTTTGCTCAGCATATTTTAAAAACGACACTTGATCCTTCGTCCCGTAGCTTGGGAGAAGGAATTTGGCCTAAGTTGCTAAGTTGCCTCAACACTCGAAATAGCCTAAGTCATAGGCGTCGCCTGCGTGAATGCTTGATAAAGCTTGCATGGTCCCGTCGTTTTGCCCCGACACTCGAATTAGCCTATGTCATAGGCGTCGTCCGCATGAATGCTTAATAAAGCATGCACGTTCCCGTCGTCTAAGGCTTGGCATAGTCTTCGCACGTCCCGTGGGTTAAGTCGTCTTGTACGGCTTTTGGCTTAAGTCTAGGCACGAACTTGGTTGTTCAAGTCGAACGCGTGCACGGCACGTTCCCTCGATGCGAAGCTTGGCATAGCCTTTGCTCGTCAAGTCATTGCATGAATGAGTTAGGCAAAGTTATGTCGGTCGACCTAAGTAATTTCTAGCACTGTCCCGCTCTATCTGCGGTTGTCAATTCGCGTAGTCCCTCGAGAACAAGGCTCGTCGTATAAAGTATATGACTTGAGCACTAGCGTAGCCTAGAGAATGAGGCCTGTCTAAGGCACGAGCCACGATCGGTTTAGTTAAAAGAATGCCACGGACAAAGAAAGTTCACGAGATCGGTCCCGCTACTTGGAAGTCTCGATAAGTCTGGATAACCAAGCACACGAGATCGGTCCCGCTACTTGGGAGTCTCGATAAAAAGAGAGAAAGCATGGTCATGAATAAGAAAGGACTTGGTAGATCGAGTTGAGTCTTACTTGGTCATTGGATAACTTGTCGACAAGGTTAGGTCTTCTCGAGTGATCGTCGGGGCACCGGGATCATATCAGCCCGGGTGAAGCGAGTGAGGCTCAAGTAGGATGCTGGATAACCGCATGGGAGATTCGGCACCTCCGGGTCATGTAGGGACGGTCCGATATCCTCGAGCCGAGATCCAAGATAGCTTGACATTTCTAGTGACCACTCATGTAGATGGGTCGACAGAATAGCGGCACACCGCGTGTATGCCTTTGGATTGAGTCTCTAAACTGAATGTATGTCCAGTCGGTAACACAAGGTCTGGGCCTAAGATTGGACTGCAGCATAGGCACCGTGCTTGGCACGATACTTGGCGCCGGATGTCCATGGAATCGATACTATGTTTCATAAGTCTTGTCAAAGTTGGTTCATGAGTCGAACAGGAATGCCACAAGGCGGTAGCATGGATAAGTCTTGAGAAGTTGCGAGACATGGCCTCAATCTTGAAGCACGAACATGTATAAGCAAGGTCTAGAGGCACGACCTGCACGAGTCGTCCCCTTGACGTCGTTGGCACGAGAATTGGTCTAGAGGCACTTGAGTTTGGATGAAAGTCTTGGCATGGCCGAGTTCGCATAAGTTGCTCCTCGGCGAAGCACTATCTCGAATATGTTAAAGTCACGAATAGAGTATGGCACGACCCTGCCGTCCTGAGTTAAAGTTCGATCAAGTACATAAGCGATGAGGCACTGCCTCGATCGAAAGGCACGTGGGTATTATAGCACGACCACGTCGTTGCACATCGGTTTGGACAGAAGTTTACGTCTTAAAACTGATCCTAAGGCAAGAGTAGAAAGACAATCATAAAGGATCTTGAATCGCACAAAAGTAAATGAACGTGTCGATTTTGTATGAGTGGGCGAGGAGCTCACTCCACCAGTACAGTTGAGTACTGTCACCCACATAGTTTCATGTACAGGCACAGGTAGAAGCTCGTAGCGCGTAGCTTGCTTGGATGCATCAAGGCACGGAGTTCCTTGGTGACTCGAAGCATGCAACCACATGAAGTCAAGACTTATACGGGATATAATGTATGGACATTGCCTTCCGAAGCTTCCGCTGGCTCAAGCATTGTATCGAGAGATGAGAGAGAGTAGAGTGACTTGTATAATGAGAGAAAAGTGAGCATGAGAGACTTGTAATCATGGCCTTGCGCCTATTATAATCTGATTGTTCAATATCAATAGAAGAGCTCTTTTGAATAACGTGTGTTTTGATTCTAAATTTTTGTTGCATGTTCAATGTTTCTGCTTGGGACTTCTGTGCGACGACCTCGTCGCCGTCGATGTAATCGGTCGTTATAAAACTGCCTTGCATGAGCGCAATCTAGGCTCGTGCGGCATCACGCCTTAGCAAGGACGATCGCTCCTACGGGAGCGGGACGTGACATAATGGTATCAGAGCACGGCTTTACGTCCTTGGACTTCAAGTCGAATTTCTCAATTTTGAAAGCTCATTGTTGGAAAAGAAGTATGCGCTCTCTTTCAAATGTCCCTCGACATGTCTATACAATAAGTATAAATATTTTCAAACGCTCGTACAAGCGTTCAATCGAACGCATCGTAGGCCATTGTCGGACGCATTGGTAGGCCTTTGTGCCGAACGGTGTCAAACTTAACTTGATAGAAAACTCGTGCTAAAGTTAGCAAGTCGCGTGCGTGCCTAACTAGTCCTACGTCGACATTAGCAAATGAGCGTGCAAACTCGGATATTGTTCGTACGGGATGGCTATGCACACGACCTTTTGGCTAAGTTGTGCCGTATGTCGCGTACCTCGACCTTTTGGTGCAAACGAATCGCGAGCAATATTAAGTATCGCTCGGTCGGAACGGAGATACACTTAGAGTGTATATCGATAGGAACGCTATCGAACTAACGCTTAGGCATACACAGAAGATCGATTTAGATTTTGAGAAATAGTACGAACGACTTAGTGCGTTGATGCGACGTGAGCGATTACGCTAGAGATTCGTTGAGCGAATCTAAAAGATGTATTAGCGAGTGATGCGAATGTGATCTGGACTAGATCGAATGGCTCGAATCCTGAGTGGTGTATGGTTTGTCTTGGAAAACATTCAAGCAAAAGTTGAGGATTACGAGTAACAATGAGTATGTCGGCGAGGCGATGCGATCGCGCCGAGCCTTAGAACTTCGTATGTTCCGAACGAGATGTCGTTCAGACAACTTGTGAATGTGCAACGCGAGTTAGAAAACGATTCGGAACGATGAATAAAAGTGAATGTCTTGTTCGAGGAAACCTAGAGGATCGTACTTGTGATTTCGGATTGAATCGAATGGAATTGTGGTATATCCAGTTCGAACAATAGCATCAGTTGCACGACTCAAAGTTTGTTGCAAAGGAAGATCGTCAGGTTACATATATCATCGATGGTATTGAGGCGTATCAAAGATCGATGTACGATAACTCGAGGGTACTCTGATTCGAGGAACGATGATCGTATAAAATGTCATTGTTCCGATGGATGCTATACTCAGGATGTTAAAACACGTCGAGGAAAAGATAGACTTGGCTCGAGGATTTTCTAGTTGAACAAATGACGATCAGACTATCGAACTGAGATCTTGGATTGGATGAAAATAAAATACTTGGATTGCTTCGTCAATAACCACAACGTTGACATTCTTGTCTTATGCTAGTGCAACTCCAGTCTCGCACATGTATCACGCCGATTAGAGCAATCACTCCGCGTGAGCGCTAGTATGGTGATTCATACAGTGGGGGTGATCGAACTTGCAAGGCGTGGCAACTTGTATGCACCGACTTGTGGTTTGACGTGAAGGTGGACTCGAGAATGACTTCGTGTGCTTGATGAATTGAACTTGAGGATTGAGTAGGTCCAATCCGCGTATCAAAAATGAATTAGTCTAGACTCAAACAAGAGTTACGCCCCGATGAGAATGATTATTCCGCAGGAGCGTTGTATGGTGATTCATGAACCACCGTGGATAATCGGACTCGCGTAAGATTGGGGCACAATATATTGTCTAGCTAGATGACCTCGTGATCGAATGTATGAATTGGTTAGAATTGGTGAATTGAACGGGTTCGAAATTGCACAACGAACGCCTTGATGTGAATTAGGTGATCATGCTCGATGTTTAGAAATCTGAATGACGCAAGCTTGGGTAGAAAATCCTACATTATCAACTTGGTTTGACCCTAGGATTGGGTTAGTGTTGGCATTATTGTTGGGGAACTATGATTCCAATCCTGAAATTGACTTAGCCTTGAGAAATGGCCTAGCTGTTAGGCGAGACGCTCCTGTTTTAAGAGTTAGCAATCGAAAGTTTGATCTTGATGAATGGTATGGATGGACAGAGTGAATCAGGAATATAGGAATATCCCTCACGAGATTCGGCTGATATGCATATATTTCAGGGACGCCTAAGTATGTGCACGATGCGACTAGAGTGAGATTGACGTATTCTCTATCATGCGGCTTGGTTGAATGCATGTATTTTAGGGACGCCTGGAATGCGTGCATGATCCAGCCAAGTGATACGTTGAGTTCAAGCAAGACTTGAGAAATGAAAGAGTGTCGAGGATTTGAAATCGCGTTAAAGGAAAAGATTGATAAGTAAGTGCGAGCGTGGCTTGGAATCGAAGAAACGAGTAGGCGGAGTGTGTGCGATAAATTTTGGTGTACCCCGCATAACTGTTATAGTTCCATGTCTAGGCTCGATTAAGTCTTGGCCATAGAAATGGAAGGATCGCTTGTCTTCAGAAAAGTCTCGAGGATGAGACTTGTTCTGAGTGGTGTATGTTGTAGTGCCCCGTCCCGCAAAGTCAATCAGAGGAATCGAAATGCCGATGGCGTTCGGACTTAGCCTTGCAACGGCTATTCGAAGGCTCGCTCGGTTGAGGCGACTACTCGCTCAGGTGGGGTAGTTTCGGTGAACTCGCCTCATCTTAGCCTTCACTTAATAACTCGCATGTTTTCAACTTGCACCAGTTAGGCTTGATAATAAAAGAGACGCATCCGCATAGCTAAGGGAATAATCCCGATGGGTCGAAATGTCTTAGAACATGGAAAATGGTCCCACGGTCTGCTTAGAAGTTTGCTCAGCGTGTTTTAAAAACGACACTCGATCCTTCGTCCCGTGGCTTGGGAGAAGGAAGTTGGCCTAAGTTGCTAAGTTGCCTCAACACTCGAAATAGCCTAAGTCATAGGCATCGCCTGCGTGAATGCTTGATAAAGCATGCACGGTCCCATCGTTTTGTCCCGATACTCGAATTAGGCTAAGTCATAGGCGTCGCCCGTATGAATGCTTGAAAAACCATGCACGGTCCCGTCGTCCAAGGCTTGGCATAGCCTTCGTACGTCCCGTGGGTTAAGTCGTCTTGTACGTCTTTTGGCTTAAGTCTAGGCACGAACTTGGTTGTACAAGTCGAACGCGTGCACGGCACGTTCCCTCGATGCGAAGCTTGGCGTAGCCTTTGCTCATCAAGTCGTTGTACGAATAAGTTAGACAAAGTTATGTCGGTCGACCTAAGTCATTTCTAGCACTGTCCCGCTCTATCTGCGGTTGTCAAGTCGCGTAGTCCCTCGAGAACAAGGCTCGTCGTATAAAGTATATGACTTGAGCACTAGCGTCGCCTAGAGAACGAGGCCTGTCTAAGGCACAAGCCACGGTCGGTTTAATGAAAAGTATGCCACGGACATAGAAAGTTCACGAGACCGGTCCCGCTACTTGGGAGTCTCGATAAGTCTGGATAAGCAAGCACGCGAGATCGGTCCCGCTACTTGGGAGTCTCGATAAGTCTGGATAAGCAAGCACGCGAGATCGGTCCCGCTACTTGGGAGTCTCGATAGAAAGAGAGAAAGCATGGTCATGAATAAGGACTTGGTAGATCGAGTTAAGTCTTGCATGGTCATTGGACAACTTGTCGACAAGGTTAGGTCTTCTCGAGTGATCGCCGGGGCACTGGGATCATGTCGGCCCGGAAGAAGCGAGTGAGGCTCAAGTAGGATGCTGGATAACCGTATGGGAGATTCGGCACCTCCGGGCTAGCTATCCGTGTAGGGACGGTCCGATATCCCCGAGCCGAGATCCAAGATAACTTGACATTGCTAGTGACCACTCATGTAGATGGGTAGGTAGAATAGCGGCACACCGCGTGTATGCCTTTGGATTGAGTCTAGAACCTGAATGTATGTCTAGTCGGTAACACAATGTCTGGGCCTAAGATTGGGCTGCAGCATAGGCACCGTGCTTGGCAAGATACTTGGCGCCGAATGTCCATAGAATCGATACTATTTTTCACATGTCTTGTCTAAGTTGGTTCATGAGTCGAACAGGAATGCCGCAAGGCGGCATGGATAAGTCTTGATAAGTTGCGAGGCACGGCCTCAATCTTGAAGCACGAATATGCCTAAGCAAGGTCTAGAGGCACGACCTGCACGAGTCTTCTCCTTGACGTCGTTGGCACGAGAATTGGTCTATAGGCACTTGAGTTTGGGTAAAAGTCTTGGCATGGCCGAGTTCGCATAAGTTGTTCCTCGGCGAAGCACTATCTCGAATATATTGAAGTCTCGAATAGAGTATGGCATGACCCTGCCGTCCCGAGTTAAAATTCGATCAAGTACATAAGCGATGAGACACTGCCTCGATCGAAATGTACGTGGGTATTATAGCACGACCATGTCGTTGCACATCGGTTTGGACAGAAGTCCACGTCTTAAAACTGATCCTAAGGCAAGACTAGAAAGGCAATTGTAAAGGGTCTTATATCGCGCAAAAGTAAATGAACGTGTCGATTTTGTATCGCCCTGTGGGAGGAGCTCACTCCACCAGTACAGTTTAGTACTGACACCCACACAGTTTCATGTGCAGGCACAGGTAGAAGCTCGTAGCGCGGAGCTCGCTTGGATGCGTCGAGGCACAGAGTTCCTTGGCGACTCAAAGCAAGCGGCCGCGTGAAGTCAAGACTTATACGGGACATAATGTATGGACATTGCCTTCCGAAGCTTCCGCTGGCTTAAGCATTGTATCGAGACTTGTAATCATGGCTTGCGCCTATTGTAATCTGATTGTTCAATATCAATAAAAGAGCTCTTTTGAATAACTTATGTTTTGATTCTAAATTTCTGCTGCATGTTCAATGTTTCTACTTGGAACTTCTGGGCGACGACCCCGTCGTTGCCGATGTAATCCGCCGTTATGAAACTGTCTTGTACGAGCGCAATCTAGGCTCGTACGGCATCACGCCTTAGCAAGGACGATCGCTCCTACAGGAGCGGGGCATGACACAGGAGAGTATTTATTTGGTTATGTGATCCACACCCTTTTCATATGCAACTCCAAACTAGATTTAAGTCATGTATAATCTAAGCCAATTTACATAACCAGATTGTGCTCTACATCACGTAGTTAGTTCAGTTCTCTTATTATATCCTGTATATCTATTTCCATATATCATGTTCTCTCTTTTACAGTCTCATTTTTTTATCAGCAGTTCATGTATATTATTCTATAGCTTGTTTCATATTTTTTTTCATGTTATGAACTGTGTGAGAGATATGTATTCGTTCTTGTCCTGACTGAACCTGTTGAAATATTACAGATGATGAGGATTGCTGTGACACTTACTATGGAGCAGGCCTAGTTGACACAGGTGACCTGGACCCTCAGTAGGATCCAGTAGTCGCTGAGGACATTCCATGAGTTAGATTAGACTGATATTATCATTTAGTTATGAGACTTTGTGATTGTATTGAGATTTGTTATGGTGTGGTTTACACCGAGATTTATATTCATATTATAACTCTCTGTTGTGATTATCTTTCTTCCATTCTATCTTAGTTATTGTGATTGAGTTGTACCATATATATATCATTCTTTATTTGGAGCATTTTTCTAGATTGTGTTTAGATGTTGGACCTAGGATAGCGTTCTACCGCTGACACTGCGGCATAGGCTGGACGTACCCACGTCTCGTGCCCTTATACTGGGTGCGGGTCATGACACAAAGTACACTAGGTTGATCAGACCATTATGCACCGGTTCTGATTAAACAATATGTTAATGGGTGCGCACCCAATAACAATTATCTTGAACAAGCTCGATAAAAAGGTTAAGCTTTCAAAACTAGACTATAGTAGCAACATTGGTCCAAGTGGTAAAAAGAACATAGGCACGAGAGCTTATGACTGAAAGAAAGTAGGATTAGTTCAAACTCCTCATGGATCTAAGTCTTGTCTGGTGATTGTTCCTATACCGTCGTCCTACTGTCTTTTTGTCTAAGGCTTGGTTGGGTAGATAACTTAGGGTCCTCTAAATTCTATAGTCTAAGTAAACCTATTAATATGGGTCACAAGGAGAGAGGGAATGTTAGGTCGTGAAGTATCTACCCAACTTATAAGAGTTAAACTAGTAGTATGATGGGACAATAGGTCATGTCTACCTAGTATGGGTTACCTTCCTAACTACTATCAAACACGAAAGAAGGATAAGAATTTACGGTAGAAGGAATCAAGCAAGATACAAATCAATGAGTCAAGCGGTAGTTCGAAAATAGAATCAAGAAAAGAGGTCAAGTATGTGGATGAGATCCTAGACTATAATCCTGTATGCAGGCTTGCTTGGTACGATAAAGTAACCAAACAATCTATCTTGACATGCATGGGCCACCACAAAAATATGTAACGCTCCAGTCCCAAATACGTATGATTAGGTACGTAGATATGCCAGATATATACATACGAAGTATACTCCAATATATGGAAAACTCGTATGTATACATAAGCTGTAAACTGTAGTAAACCAATAGTAATCTAATCTCATCCGCAAAATGAAAGAATAAAAGATATCATATAATAACCATAATTTGTCTTTATACAATATATTGGGCGGAGACAAATACACTACCAACTATTTAATAGAAAAATAATACATGGAAATGAAATGATTTGTCGAGAATGGCAAGAAAGATCTAAGTCACGTCATCTTCGAAGGGATGGAGAAGATCACGACCTCGGCTAGAATACCTATGGGAAGATAAGAACACACACTTGGAGAGATCACCGGGTCCTCAAAGGGACATAACAATATACATAATATCATGCCATATAAACTGAATAAATACTGCTCAATAATAAGTCAATCGAATCATAACATGATCCAATACTCACCCTTGAATTAGTGTACCATCCCCCCAACCAAAAAAGGACAGGAGATGGCACCCTAATTCACGATGATGTATCTTTCCATGCTACGAATCCAATATGGTATCCGGACCACAACAAGATTCAGTACCTTCTCCTCGGAGTAGTGAACCACATCTACAACCAAACAATGACAAGATGTGGCAAACTAGTCTGTCATAAGTTACCGTTCTAAGCCACGGTCAGATACAAGTACCCAAACTAAGAGTACTTATACCTAACGGATAAGGTAGCCTAACCAATCTAAGTGAATGCAGTTTTAAGAACATCCTCCAACGTATGGGCCCGGAATAAAATGGGATCGGCATGGTCCCCCTTGGGGCACCAGAGGCCCAGGAAAGCATAACGTTTCGTAGAACGTCAGTGGCCGTCAGTATCCATGGGTTATCTCACCCGCGTCTCCGGTGGAGCTCACGGGTTGCAAAAGGTAAAGTGTATAATAGCTCATACGCTAAGGTATTGTCCTCCCCACCCAATACCTACTATGTTGTAACCACAACACATAACCACTATTAACCGCTAAGTCAAACTAATGATGCAAACACTATCAGCGGTTAATCCTATCGCACGGCTTATACGTACTGGTGGCCAGCCAGTCACGCATGTCCAAGTTCTACATGCGACTCGCGACTTCGTGGCAAAAACATGTCAAGGCCAATAAATAAAACACAACATATGGGTGGTCCCTTAAATCTAAGGTTAAATTTGCATAAAAATAATAAGTACAGGAAATAGAACTACACAGTATAATCTACAATGTAGCACAGTTTATTTTGTAAAAAATAATAATAATAATAAATGCATGTATATGAGCTAAAGAAAAATAGATAGCAAATGGAAAGGTATCTTGCCTGGTAGCGACGTCTGGTGTGGTGTGATGATCAAGGTGGCACAAAATTCTGACTTCAGTGTTGCAACTATGGAAGACGGCCTCTAATATTGGCACAGACAGTTCCATCGAGTCCAGAACAGCTAGATTAGTTAGGTTTTGTAGGAGGATGTATAGAATTGGTAAAGGAATAGGAGAGATGGGATTGATCATGGACAGGGTAATGATCGAAGAAATTTTGGATAAATAATATATATACGAATTTTAGAAAACTATTTATAATACTTGAAATATATATATATATATATATATATATATATATATATATATATATATATATATATATATATATATATATATAGCATATATATATATATATAGTATATATATATATACTATATATATATACTATATATATATATATATATATATATATATATTTATATATATATATATATATATATATTTCAATATATATATATATATATATATATATATATATATATATATATATATATATATATATATATATATATATATAGAAACTATTTTTACTATATATATATATATATATATATATATATATATATATATATATATATATATATATATATATATATATATATATATATATATATATATATATATATATATATATATATATTAAAAATAGTTTCTAGATAATTATTTTAAAAAAACATAAAAATCGCTTTGCAAAAACTTTAAGTTTATCAAAATAGGATATTTAGATAGAAAGCTTCATTTGTATTAACTATTGGAAACCTAGAAAAATCTTTTTAAGACAAAACTATAAATTTGTTAATTATATATATTTTTAGATAATACATAAAATCTAGAAAAACTTTTAATGCTAAAAACTAGAATTGTCAAACTATAATTTCTGGTAAACACTATCTTTGAAATAGTTAGAAAATAATATTTTCATAAAGTTTCCTAAAATAACACCAGCAAATAATAATAATTTTAACACTAACATCAACAATAATCATAATGACTAAAAAATTAGAATAATAAGATTAGTAATATACCCACTGTTTACTTAACAACACATTTAATGTATATAGTGAATGAACTAGTAATAACCTTAATAATAATAATAATAATAACAATGATAACCTTCTTATGCTTCCTCGGGAAGCAACAAGCAACAATGAAAAAAGGCTAATAAAATAAAACCCTTCTTCTGCTTTATCAGGAAGCAACAAGCAACAAGGAAAAAAGTTAATAAAACAAAACCAAGAAGAAGTACGTGAAGATAGGGGTGAGCAAAACTCGGTTTAAAACCGAAAACCGATCCGAACCGAACCGAAATAAGGTTTCGGTTCGGTTTTTTTTAAACGGTTCGGTTGTCGGTTTAGAGGTTCGGTTTTTTTGGATTTTCGGTTCGGTTTTCGGTTTTTGGGTTCGGTTTTCGAACCGAACCGAAAACCGAACTTTAAAACCGGTTTATATATATATATATATATATATATATATATATATATATATATATATATATATATATATATAAAACCGAAAAACCGATGAACCGAGCCGAACCAATTCGGTTCGGTTCGGTTTTGATTTGGTCGGTTCGGTTTTGAGTTCGGTTTTAATTTATTCGGTTCGGTTCGGACCGAACCGAACCGATGCTCACCCCTACGTGAAGAAAGAGAGAGAGAGAGGATGTCATGATGAGAGGTTTTTTTCCCCGAAATTTTCTTCTCTCGAGAGAGTGAGAGCGAAGAGGGAGCGAGGCAGGCTCCCCTGGGGTGGCTCGACTGGCAGATCACCCGCGTAATGCGGGGTCGCGACGCGAGAGTCAACGTCGGGCAGTGAACTAAATTTTATATATATGTACATGAACTAAATTTTAATATATGTACATGAACTAAATTTCTTCCAGAATTTAATATATGTACATGAACTAAATTTAGGTTCTCGCATGCAGTAATATATTTTCATAAAACGTTATTTCTAGTAGTACATAATAAAGAAGAATATTCTTTCTTAAATTATTATCTATATATATATATTTTTTTAAAATTATTATTATTATATATATATATATATATATATATATATATATATATATATATATATATATATATATATATATATATATATATATATATTGTCCGGCGCTCGTAGCGCGAGTGGCACGAGGGGGGGCTCTCGGCGGGGAGACTCGGGATCGAGCCCCCCCCTCCCGCATCAACCCGGCTGGGTGGCAGTGGCCACGAGGTTGATGGGGATGCTCGGACACCCAAAAAAAAAAAAAAAAAAAAAAAAAAAAAATATATATATATATATATATATATATATATATATATATATATATATATATATATATATATATATATATATATATATAAAGCTTCTTTATAAAATTTATAACTAAAAATATATAACTAAAAAGCTTCTTTAAGAAAGCTTATATATATATATATATATATATATATATATATATATATATATATATATATATATATATATATATATATATATATATATATATATATATATATATATATATATATTTTTTTTTTTTTTGTAGGTATGTAGTGAGACCAAAGACGACAATGTAGGCATATTTATGTGTGTACAAATAGTTCCTAAATTATTTTGAGTATTGATATACATTTTTAATTATTTGGATATTTGTACAAAAATTGGTATTTTTATTATTAATATTGTTTTAACATATTTGTACAATTTTCTGGACCCGAATAAAGGTGAATAGTATGGATTCACAAAACCACCATATAATTATTTTATTATTATTTTATTATTTGTGGTGATTAAATAAATATATTTATTACTATTAGATATTATTAATATTGATTATAATTAGAATATTTTATTGTCTATGTGGAATTGTGGTATTCATATATGTATAAATACCAGGGCATATATATTATATAGGCATGTAAATATATTTATAATATATTAATATATATACATATATATATGTTATATATATATATATGAGGGTATGATATATATATATATATATATATATATATATATATATATATATATATATATATATATATATATATATATATATATATTTAATATATATATATATATAAATATATATATATATATATATATATATATATATATAATATATATATATATATCTATATATATATATATATATATATAACTAAAAAGCTTCTTTATAAATAAAATTAAATAAAAATGTTTGACTAAATTTTGCGAAAATATTTATATACAAAATATTTACTGTATATGTCTCTCAAAAACAAAGTATTTATTTCTTTAGTTACCAAACCTACAGTAGAACTTTCTATGTAAAAGAAATATCAATTCATATCCATATTCGCATTCGACGTGCCAGTACGAAAAATCTATACCGAAAATACAAAATTAAAAAAAATATTGTAGTGAAAAATTAGGGGGTTTACAGGGCACTACATGATGTATGGGCATTGTGGCTATTTCTAAAAGTTACAAAAGAGTTATAACCCTACTATGGCCTTTTGAGTCACAAGCAATACTTTGTAATCCTATTTCAAGTTATCAATAAAAAAAAGCTATTTCTGTTTCCATCTCTGTGTAAAATTGGTTTTCTGTATTTAAACTTTTGCTTGTGTTGTTTTTTTTTAGTCTAGTTTGTCGTTGTGCAAGTTCTGGCCTTATGCAAGGACAACTTAGACTTGTACGACATCACGTCCAAGCGAGGACGATCGGTTTCAAAGAGGTCAAAGCGAGGACGTACGATTATGCGGGTATCGGGGCATGACATATCAGTCCCCACATTCTCATTATCTCACTATCGCATCATTTCATCGCATCGCAATATTTCTTACATAATTTTATTTCTCAAGGGGCATACATCATTTCATTGTTTGTGACATTTGCATTATTAATTCATCTACATTAGCATCTTAGTGGTATCAACTTGTGGCATTTTTATCTTTCATTTAATTAAGCAACATTGATCAGTAGATGTAGCAAGGTAAGAAAAAGAATTCTTTTAATTAGCATGAGAGAGTAGAGAAGGGATAAACCACCATAGAGAATCCATCACTCACCAATTAGAGAATTGTCGAGAGAAGAAGGAACGCTTGCGCGATTAGCCTTCAGCTACGTGTTCTCCTGCATTGGCACCAATATCTGATCAATACACCTTTTCTTTATATTCTTTTTTCTCAGAATTCTCAACAATAAATGTAAAAAAATTCGTGAAAATGGGCAAAAGAATCAAATTATCGAAAACCATCAAAAAATACATCCATCAAAACCAAGTAGCAAAATCATCCAGTGAAAACTACAACGACGAGATATGGGACGAACTCTTTGTGTTCGTTCACCAATACCCCATCCGATGCAATCTTGGACTCATTCCAACAGAAACCAATCTATGAGTTGGAAAGGTACTTATGCATTCGTCCGTGATAGATACGATGTCGTTCCCCAATACTCTGTTTTGACCGAGTCTATCAAGCCACAAGCCTTATATAGTGATCCGCTATGAGCGGGGCACTACATAATATACCACTAAGAAAAGTTTCATCATTGAAACTTGAAACAACATTCCTAGCTCAAAATTATCAAACACTGAAGGGTATTTCTCCCTTATTTCATATTCCTGTTCCCACGTCGATTCTTCGACAACATGGTGTTGAAATTATTCAATAATTAAGAGACCACACATGTAAAATTAATTGTGTTTGGGCTATCTAAATAATTAAGCCAAATTAAAGTGGTCTATTTGGAAAATTGGCTTAAGGGTATAATTGTCATGGAATTAATGTGTAGATACCGGAGATAATTCTAATTTGATGATGGGCCAAATTAGAAATATCAAAACATATAAATATATGTATTCATTAGGGTTATGGTCCCCAACTTATACGACCACGAAAGAGAAGTTTTCTCTTTTTCTCTTATGCATCCCCATCAACAGAAAGGGAGGGACAAAGGATTCGGATTCTTCTTTGTCATTAAGGGTCGTAGCAAGTTGGAAGATCGAACCCCACAAAAGGGCGACCGCTTCAAGATCCATCAAGCCTAGCAATGGATTCAGGTACGCTTCCGTAATTTAATTTATGTTCTTCATCTCATGAATCGACATGGCACAGTAAATTTGTAACAAGTGGTATCAGAGCCTTCCTGTTTGATTTATGAGGTTGAAGTTTCAGAATCAATTTTTTGTTATTGTTCAGAAATCATAGATCCTTCATTCTAATTTTAATTTAGGGTTCCAATGGTTCATAAAATAAAATTTATGATACACGAATATTAGATCTACAGTTTCCCAATAACTGATTTCTTGATCCTGTGAAGCACACGAAAAAATAAAATTCAGATATTTGTTCCGGCCAGATCATGCTGGACATGTATCCAAACGATACATCCATAATTAATGGACTAGGATGGCACTTATGTTTGTGTTATTTGATCAAAATTGTTGGCAGTACTACACATGGTGGGTTATAATTTATGGTGAAATATAATTTATATATTTCCTTAGTGTTGTACTAGATGGCTAAATAAAGAGAACAACTATTGGGATATTGTCTTCTACTTCTGAATTGTTTTCGTATAAACTGTTCCAACATGTTTGCATATCATAATTTATTTATTTTATTTTTTGCATACATGGTTCTCCATTGCTTACAAGTAAATTGATTTGCTGTCAATCCTTCGTTGACTTGATCGCCATATTAAGAAAATCTTGATAGAATTCATAATTTATGTACAGTAATGATCTCTCAGTTCCTGCTTAAATATTAGATTTGGACGTATGTGATAATGATCGTAGAAATTCTCCATTATATTAAATATGCATGAATATGCTTATTGCTGGACATGTGATAATATGGAATGTCGGTTAGATTCCAATTACTCATGCTGATAGATATTTGGTGTTACTCAATTTAGAGTATTTTCAAATCTAAGTTGTTCATTGAAGGACAAATTGGAATCAAATATAGACAATTTTATGTTTGGCATAAATTTAGTTTCCAATAAATTTATGTTCTAAGTCATATATTTGATGTAATCTATTGACGTACATTTCTTCAGCAGATTATTTTAATATAATCTTTATGGATTATTTGAAGCAATCTATTGGTCCATATCTTCAGTAAAATATTATGTGAATTTTATTATGTTGACAATGCTCAGTTTAGTCAAATTAAGAATATTTGTTTGAATCATGTAAAGAGATTCACATACTTATGATTATCTTATTTGAGTTGTAATATTTTAATTATGCATGTACATAAAGTTTTGGACATGATTCGGTTTTATCATGCCCCAGAACCAGAATACTGGAGAGCGGAAGGCAGACACAGCCAGTTACGTACATTAAGGTATAATCTACCACGATATACGGTCACGGCTGTCTAGATACATGAGAGTTTACTACAAGCCATCAGTCTATTATGATCATGAACAAGTCTATTGTCTCAATCTCAAGCAAGTAAGTAAATGTTACAAGATGTTAGAGCACCAAATATACAATAGTAAGGCGTCCCATACATATTTGGATGATCATGAAGCTAGTCATACAAAATGTGAAGACTAGCAAGAGTTTCAGTCATACATGATCAATCCTAGGATTTGTCAATCATGTTACAGCCCGTAGGCAGACAGTAAGTAAAGTTACAGACGAGCTAACACTTGCTCGGCGGCTAAACGCCTCAAAGAATAATTTTTACAATAGAGTGAGAGAGCCAAAATAAAACCCACTCATTGCCAGGGTTACGCCTGGTGGTCACCACCTGGCTGGAAGGTAGGGAGATCCTCTGGAGCTGCTCCGGTATCTGGCCATACAAAACCAGCTGGATCAGATCCCAGAAAGAGCAAGTGCCACAAAGGAGGCTTCACTTAAGAACTAAAACTAGCAATTAGCACAAAACATAATTATATAATAAAGACTAGAAATATGGAAAATCATGATGATATACGATAAGATAACCATGGGACTATTCAGATAACCAAGTTACAACCCTTAAACCAAACAAGGACCGGGGTTGCAACTCTTCGTCTGAACGGAACTTGGCTTCCCACCATTTATCGATAAAGTAAAAACATAAGCAATCAGGTCATGTAACAATCTTGTACAGGACCAGGACAAGACTAGACTGGGTTAGACTCCACTCAATCAATCACGACCAAGCAATGAGTACGACTTGATACTTTAACTAACTAGGGTTATCACATGCCTAGTTACTAGCAAGATGCAATAAGATTGTTCCACGGCCACAAGCCCTGCAGACCATCCAGGCTATCCGGACACAAATTAGGGCTTGAATTCATGTGGGTATATCGTCCAGAAAATGCATGTACCCTTAAGTAGCTTGGAGGGTGCAACACATGACAGTGTGCTGGAAATGTGCCCTACTCGACAGCAGGCTACAAATCCCATAATGGGGCACCTAGATAACGGGATTGCCTGTAGCTGCAAAATCTCTTCATGACTACTGGATTATTCTAGTTACTAGCCTTAGTTAATTTAAGTTGGCACCCCTGACCGTGGTACTCAGGGGTTCCTGCCCTAGACATAATGCGAGACAGTACTAGTTCATTGGTACAAACACAATCGTCCACGGTGTCCAGGCCATTCATTCTTGTCATATCATGCTAGCTGCCGCAACAGCATTCAATAGTTCCCATCATGCTTACTAGTCATGTCTTGTCATGTCATGCCATGTCATGTCAGTTACTTATCATACCATACCATGTACAATTATCAGTCCAATCGTGTCAATCAAGTCAAGGTCATCAAGTTCGTGACAAGAGGGTACAAGCACAGAAGGGCACACGGGTACACATAGGGGCTCAAAGCCTTTACGCGAGAGAAACTACGCTCGACTAGGGGCTCCGAGCGTAAAATGGCTTTATGCGGGCAAGACCAAGAAAGGACCCCTCTATGCGAGCAAGTACTCTACGCGAGCAGGACCTGAGGAACTCTACGTACGCAAGTTCTACGCGAGAGTACGCACGCGAGACTCTACGCACGCGAGACTCTACGCGAGACTATGCACACGAGACTCTACGCACGCGAGGCTCCCCTGCGTAGTGTCACGACCCGTTACCCAAATTGTTGGGCCGGGCCGAGCCATGTCCAGCCTACGCTTGGTCAAAGCATAGTAAGCTGTTCTAAGAATAGACAATAAAGAATCTAAGCAGCTAACAGTTCTAAAACCATATTTAAAGTTCATCACAACACAGCATCTATAAGCGAAGGTAAATAAGCACAGACTTAATAATACATAACCAAAGTATCTAACTGGAGACAAAGTCCAGTATCCAAATATAAGTATAGACCAAAATCTAAGTCTCAAAACACATGAAAATAACTAAGCAAGGTTCCCCGCTGGGGCCTCTTCTGGAACTAAGGCCAGGTCCTGAATGCAGTACCATAATATGTAACACATAGCGTTTCCTTCTCGAAAAGTATACCTACAACGTTATCCTGTCAGGACGGGAGCAAGTACAACCTCTACAACTAAAGTACTGAACATATAATGAAAGAGATGTACAACAAGAAACATGGTGATAAGTCCATAAAACAGGAAATACTAGAAACATGGCCTCATGGTACAACTGGGATCACAATATCATAGTAACACAGGGAACATGGCATATCTGGAATCATGGTATATCTCATAATCTATCATGGCAAGGATACATATGTCATAGAGACAGATGTATATGTAATGTTTAAAACTGTAGCAAGTACGTGATCGGTCAATAGATGTACAATGTGCTGGGGCACATAATGAAATGTACATACGTACAAGTTAACAAGCATAGGTGTACATCCGTACAGATATGCGGGGTAATAGCCTGCAGCAAGGTATGCATATAAAATGCGACCTCGCTCGCTACTGTAGGGGGGTCATGATCACGTACACTACTATCAGTTTCCCCATAACCCATATTCTATCATGTGAGAGATACGAGAACAGTAAAAACAAGTAAGAGACACTGGGAGTAATATAAGCATAGCCGGTACTGGGAACAGTATGAAACATGTGAATACTCCGAGTAGTATAAAGCATAGTAAAACATGTACTGAGAACCAGTAAGGAACATGTGAAGATATGATAACTGTCCTAAGCATGGTAGGGACCAATTTAATGTAACATGTGAAGATTTAACTTGCAGTTATTCAGAAAGCAGTATTTTAACAGGGTTAATACATGTTCTAGCATTAAAAAGACAGTAAATGAGTGTGTAGATGTACTTTCCTCGAGCAAAGCAAGAATACTAGTACAAAGATATAGATGTTCGGTGTCCTGTCAATAATGATATACAAACTCAGTTCTAAGCTATGTTCAATAATACACTAGTGGTATGACACGACTCCTGACTGGATACTAGCCAAGTGGGGACCTAGCATAAATGTCTAATATGGAGTGCCACTATACACAAACTAACTTCCTAGGATCTATACACTAGTGTAGGGGGTGGTCCAATACTACAATAACTCAAAAGAACACAAAACATTACAAGTCATAATTACTCTATAAATAAATCAAACTGTACACTGAGTTCCAACAATTTTTGAGATAGACAAAAAGCTCAAATATATATAAAATAAAGTACCAAAATGATCCTTGTTAATTATAGAAATTTATACTAATTTTTCTGGAATTTATAAACCTTCATAAATATTTATTAAAAATCAACAAACACAAATATCCTGAAAATGAGTTCTGTTTTTCCATTTTTATAAAATACCAAATGTACTCATTAAATACTGGAAAAATTATAATAAATTAGCTAAATTAACATAGTATTTAAAAACAAATTTTCCCAGATTTTTACAGTAATTAAAATATATATAAAAATTCAAAAATAGAAAGTAATAATTTATGGAAAAATAATTAATTAGAAATTAAGGATGATACATAAACAAAATCTACAGATGTTGTCGGATGATAAAATAAATATCACCAACGTGTCCAGAACGGTCAAATCAGCTAGGACAGCCTACCCATAAGTCCAATTTGGACACAGGGGCAAAACGGTAATTTCGGATCAAAATAATGTTCGCCGTTGGACACACTTTGCACCGAAAAGCGTGTCGGGATAGAAGTCTACAAAACCTAGCAAATTATATGTCCACAAATTCAGAATGATGATACGAACCCAACGGTATGTCCAAATGGAATTCCGATGAGCCGATCTCAAAATGATACGTTGACGCGGACACTTGGTATCCGGTTTGCACGGAAATGCGTGCCGGAGCAAATGTCTTCAAAACTCAGCAAATTATATGTCAACGAGTCCAGAATGACGATACGAACTCAACGGTGTATCCGAAACTGGATTCCGATGAGCCGATCTCAAAGTAACCCGTTGACTCGAAAAGTGGGACCCGCTTTGCACCGAAATACGTGTCAGGGCTCACGTTCTCCAAATCAAGCAAACTTTATATGAAAACATGCCAGAATGATGCCACGAGTCTACTGGTGGTGTCAGAAATTGAATCCGGAGTCCCGGGTTCAAAATGAAATTTTACAAGTACAATTTAAATAATTCGGACGACCAACTTTGGCGTCGAATTCAACCAACCAAACGTGCTTATAATGAAACGAAACCTAAAGGAGACAGGAAGATGGTTATACCAGCTGTGCACCAGAACTGACGGCGCATAAAACGGAGCTGCGACGGCGGAGTTACGAACTCGCGAAGTTGGCGTCACAAAATTGTCCAAAAATAGTTCAATTTAAAACGTCAACTTGGTGGCCAGTTTTATGGTATCAAACGACGAAATTAACGGACGAAAATTGACATGAGTGAAGATGGATATACCAAGATTGAGACAGAGCAAAGAGTTTGCCGATCCAACGGTCGAATCTCCCAGAAAATGTGCGAGAAGTTGCTGTCCCGAGACGCGAATTCTGAAGTTTGAAATCGCGCGTCACGGCGGGATTTCGACGTAAACGCACGAAACGTCTAGGCGGCGCATCCCGGAGGACGGTGGCCGCCACAGGGAGTTCGCCCAGCCCACGCGCGGCCGGTGGGGGCCGGCCACGGTGGCGGCAGTGCCGTGCGACGGTGATGCGGTAGGGTGATGGTGAAGGCTATGGTGGTGGTGGTGTGAATGATAATGGTAATGGAAATGGTGATGATGTTGGTGATGGTATTAATGGTGATGATGATGGTGTTGAAGGGAATGGTGGTGGCTGTGGGTTGATGGAGAGAGGAGGGAGGAGAAGGAGGAGATGGGGAGAATGATGGTGATGGTGTTCGGCTGTGGAGGGGGTGGTGGTGTGTTGTGTATGTGTTGAGAGAAAGAGAGAGAGAGTGTTAAATGGTGTGTGTATATATATTAATATATATGTATAAAGAGTGTGAGAATAGAGAGAGAGAGAGAGTGAGATATTTGAGAGAGGGGGAGAGAGAGAGGTCGGCCAAGGGGGGTGAGCTGGCTGTTATGGGGAGTGAGGGAGTGAGGTGTGTGTTTGTGTATTTTTAAGGAGAGAGAGAAAGAGATATTATATATATATGTATATATATATAATAAGATATTTGTAAAGTGGAGAGAGAAGAAAAATAGATTTTTAAAATAGGAAAAAAAATAGGGAAATTATGCGGGGTACTTGGACAGTCATGGGAGGGCAACGTGGAGCTTGGGTTCGAGTTCGGTCGAGCCGGGTCGGATCAAAATCGAACCGGGTGCAATAATTGAATTAAAATGGGATTTTATAATCATGGATAAATAAATAATATACGGGGACTCCAATAAATGGGACACAAGTTTCATGTGGGTAGTAGGCTTCATGTGGGCCACGTCCATACTTTGGGTCGACTAGGTTGGATCGATGTCGGGTCCCGAAATTAAATTAAAAAATAAATCAGGTTTCACGGTAGAAAATAAATCGGCCTAAATTGACCCGGAAGTTGTACGAAGAAAATGGAGCACAAAATGAAGTGTCTGAGTGGGACACGAAGGTCATGGGTGGAGAACGTCTCGAGTAGATCATTTATGAGAAGTTGGTTCTGAGAAAACGACTGGTCTGGTGCTCCTAAATTAAAAGTCACAGTGACGTACAAACGAAGATCAAAAATAAAAGTGGAAATATTTATTCAACGATTAATCGGTCTAAGTTGACCCGAACTTGCGCGATACAAAAAGAGCACAAGGGAACGAATTTAAGTGGGACAGGATATATCAAAATGAAGATAATCTTGTCTACTTCAAAACTCGTGAAGAGAGTTTACAGAGATTGGTATCCCTGACGCTCCAGAAGTTAAAGTCATGGAAAGGTACATTAATGATCTAAACAATCAAATAAATAAAATATTTATCGATAATAATTCATTTAGAAAAATTTAAAACAGCCCTGAAATTCAGGGGGCTTACATCCTACCCACCTTACAAAAATTTCTTCCTCGAAATTAAAAATCATCCAATAGGTCAAACTATAACAAGCAGCTGCTCTGACTACAATACTCAATCTGCTACTCTTGTAATCATTTCTTCTGTTTCTTTTACAATATTTTTGGTTCAGGTTCAACAAAGGTCCTTCTATCATAAACTACGTCATATATCCTTTAGAATTTTCCATACTAACATAAAATATTTATGTATACCCTAAACTATAGGTCATTCTCTGGACATGTCTATAAGCCTAAAATGCTTAATCATCAACCATATTTTCAACCTCAATTGTAAATTCTGGATTTTCTTATCATATCCTAAGTATCCTTATTTCATCAATCCATAGTTCCTTGGCATCATTTATCGTCAATCCTTTCCTACAGTTTCTCTTTGAAATTATACGTTCAATTCTTATCCTTGGCGTAGAGCCTTCTTCTTTTTACTCAACAAATCCTCCGAATATAAATCCTTGATTTCAAAACTCCCGATTTATTAATTACCAATATACATATGTCTTTGTCTTGGTCCTTGTCTTTTTAACCGATAACTTCCCGATCTCGTACGCAATACGATAACTCATTCTAATCTATTCTATACCAATCCACATATCGATCTACCCTCTAATCACATGCAATTAGCTAGAGATAACCAACAAAAATTCTACAAATGCTAAATCCTCAAACTGCTAAGCACAAGATTCTAATCCTCAATCCATAGTCACAATAATATACTATCTCATTTCTCCATCTTAGATACCCTATCATCAAGTCATACTATCAATGCAATCGTTCTTAATGGTTTCCAAGTCTGCTACAGTCAGTCACCTATACTTGTCCCATAAGCTTAATCTAACCAATCCCTAGGAAAAGTATTTATCACAATCACACAATACATTTATAGTTATACTTACAGAATCAGTTAACAAGGTCTGGCTATTTCGGTCGTCTATCAAATAGAAGGTAACAAGGCCTAAGACTGGGTCAAGCAATCCATAATAGTGTCCAAACAAGTTAAAGGGTTAAGCAAGACAGAAAAATTTATTGGAATATCTCCAAGAATGGTACAAGGATAACGAGATACATAACGAGAAGAATTATCCAAGAGGTTAACAAAGAAGAGTTTAGTCAAGTCATAGGAAAAATGGAACATAAAAATAATTATGTCCAAAAAGAAATTATGAAGGCAACCCTGTTGGAGAATCCTAGAGAACCTATAATCCTAGTTGTAAACGTAGATAGAACAGAGTTAATCAAGATGGGAAAGAATGATAATAAGAATTTATTCTTGCTCAATCGGTCATAACGAAGTGAACCAAGCTGAGATATGATCTGATAACCATACACGTCTTCCTGAAATCATGTTGCCAGAATTTTTGCCACACCAGTAAGCTTATATGCAATAAACAAGGGAGTCCATAACTAAAGTATACACCCTATAGTCATATCATCTAGATTCCTTACCACGCCAACCGGTATGGCTGCAAGAAAATCTAAATTCTATGAATAGGATAGTATATCCGAAATCAGGCTCTATGTTTTTGTCATACCAGCTAATATGGCTGCGATAAATTCTAAACTCCATAAATAAAGCAGACGTTTACCTTATCAGGATATATCATAATTCAATCCACAAAATTTATCACGATGCAAGATCAAAGTTAACAACGAAAATCAAAAATTAAATTCAACAACGAATTTAAAGGAGAGTAAATGGAAACAGGTGAAAACAGATTTCTAGGTAAGATTAGAGTGAGATCCTCAGGGGTCATCCAAAGGGTACAAACTTGGTCTAAATTGTAACATACTGAATTTCAAACAAGATACTAAATACAGTAAACGGTCCTATGCTGTGATGAGTTCTCCTATGTTACAGTCCTAGAAATCCTCTAGGTGTTCTAAATGTCATCCTAGTGTTATCAAGTTATCCTAGATCCTAATTGCAGGCATGCTTGGTACAATAACATAACCAAACAACTTAAGTCGAGACCTGCATGGGCCGCCAAAAAAATATGTCACGACCCGTTACCCAAATTGTTGGCCCGGGCCGAGCCATGTCCAGCCTACGCTTGGTCAAAGCGTAGTAAGCTGTTCTAAGAATAGACAATAAAGAATCTAAGAAGCTAACAGTTCTAAAACCATATTTAAAGTTCATCACAACACAGCATCTATAAGCGAAGGTAAATAAGCACAGACTTAATAATACATAACCAAAGTATCTAACTGGAGACAAATTCCAGTATCCAAATATAAGTATAGACCAAAATCTAAGTCTCAAAACACATGAAAATAACTAAGAAAGGTTCCCCGCTGGGGCCTCTTCTGGAGCTAAGGCCAGGTCCTGAATGCAGTACCATAATATGTAACACATAGCGTTTCCTTCTCGAAAAGTATACCTACAATGTTATCCTGTCAGGACGGGAGCAAGTACAACCTCTACAACTAAAGTACTGAACATATAATGAAAGAGATGTACAACAAGAAACATGGTGATAAGTCTATAAAACAGGAAATACTAGAAACATGGCCTCATGGTACAACTGGGATCACAATATCATAGTAACACAGGGAACATGGCATATCTGGAATCATGGTATATCTCATAATCTATCATGGCAAGGATACATATGTCATAGAGACAGATGTATATGTAATGTTTAAAACTGTAGCAGGTACGTGATCGGTCAATAGATGTACAATGTGCTGGGGCACATAATGAAATGTACATACGTACAAGTTAACAAGCATAGGTGTACATCCGTACAGATATACGGGGTAATGGCCTGCGGCAAGGTATGCATATAAAATGCGACCTCGCTCGCTACTGTAGGGGGGTCATGATCACGTACACTACTATCAGTTTCCCCATAACCCATATTCTATCATGTGAGAGATACGAGAACAGTAAAAATATGTGAGAGACACTGGGAGTAATATAAGCATAGCCGGTACTGGGAACAGTATGAAACATGTGAATACTCCGAGTAGTATAAAGCATAGTAAAACATGTACTAAGAACCAGTAAGGAACATGTGAAGATATGATAACTGTCCTAAGCATGGTAGGGACCAATTTAATGTAACATGTGAAGATTTAACTTGCAGTTATTCAGAAAGCAGTATTTTAACAGGGTTAATACATGTTCTAGCATTAAAAAGACAGTAAATGAGTGTGTAGATGTACTTGCCTCGAGCAAAGCAAGAATACTAGTACGAAGATATAGATATCCGGTGTCCTGTCAATAATGATATACAAACTCAGTTCTAAGCTATGTTCAATAATACACTAGTGGTGTGACACGACTCCTGACTGGATACTAGCCAAGTGGGGACCTAGCATAAAAGTCTAATGTGGAGTGCCACTATACACAAACTAACTTCCTAGGATCTATACACTAGTATAGGGGGTGGTCCAATACTACAATAACTCAAAAGAACACAAAACATTACAAGTCATAATTACTCTATAAATAAATCAAACTCCACACTGAGTTCCAACAATTTTTGAGATAGACAAAAAGCTCAAATATATATAAAATAAAGTACCAAAATGATCCTTGTTAATTATAGAAATTTATACTAATTTTTCTGGAATTTATAAACCTTCATAAATATTTATTAAAAATCAACAAACACAAATATCCTGAAAATGAGTTATGTTTTCCCATTTTTATAAAATACCAAAAGTACTCATTAAATACTGGAAAAATTATAATAAATTAGCTAAATTAACATAGTATTTAAATACAATTTTTCTCAGATTTTTACAGCAATTAAAATATATATAAAAATTCAAAAACAGAAAGTAATAATTTATGGAAAAATAATTAATTAGAAATTAAGGATGATACATAAACAAAATCTACAGATGTTGTCGGATGATAAAATAAATATCACCAACATGTCCAGAACAGTCAAATCAGCTAGGATAGCCTACCCATAAGTCCAATTTGGACACAGGGGCAAAACGGTAATTTCGGGTCAAAATGATGTCCGCCGTTGGACACACTTTGCACCGAAAAGCGTGTCGGGATAGAAGTCTACAAAACCTAGCAAATTATATGTCCATAAATTCAGAATGATGATACGAACCCAACGGTATGTCCAAAATGGATGTATAATTTATGTATTCTTTATTTTGTTTATATATGAATTTCTGAAATTTTGGAAAATTCATCCAAACTTGGGGTATTACTAAAATGAGTGTTGAAAGTCAATTGATAGAAATACTCATGAATGTGTAAAATCATATACGTGGAAATTGGACACATAAATTTGTTATGGATATATATTTTAGGGAGAAGTTTAATCATAAAACTTGATATATGTATGTACACACATAGATGTATATGTATGTATGTGTGCCAACACCTTCATGTTAGTATAATTATATCCAACATGCATGTAGAAGGTTATGCATATAATAATATATATATATGCACCTACCTAAAAGTCCTTGTATAAAAATATATATACAATATATCTTTGATAAACCTTTTCATGTATATGAAAACTTGTCTATTTATCAATTTATTTTTTTTTATTTTGATTCTGTCCAGATTTTTTTATATAGCTAAAATGGCTCTTAATGTCATGAAATTACAATAAGGATGACTATTTATGGATATCAAGGTACTATGAATATAGTTCCGATGTGCCGATCTCAAAATGATACGTTGACGCGGACACTTGGTATCCGGTTTGCACGAAAATGCGTGCCGGAGCAAATGTCTTCAAAACTTAGCAAATTATTTGTCAACGAGTCCAGAATGATGATACGAACTCAACGGTGTATCCGAAACTGGATTCCGATGAGCCGATCTCAAAGTGACCCGTTGACTCGAAAAGTGGGACCCGCTTTGCACCGAAATGCGTGTCAGGGCTCACGTTCTCCAAATCAAGCAAACTTTATATGTAAACATGCCAGAACGATGCCACGAGTCTACTGGTGGTGTCAGAAATTGAATCCGGAGTCCCGGGTTCAAAAATGGAATTTTACAAGTGCAATTTAAATAATTCGGACGGCCAACTTTGGCGTCGAATTCAACCAACCAAACGTGCTTATAATGAAACGAAACCTAAAGGAGACAGGAAGATGGTTATACCAGCTGTGTACCAGAACTGACGGCACACAAAACGGAGCTGCGACGGCGGAGTTACGAACCCGCGAAGTTGGCGTCACGAAACTGTCCAAAAACAGTTCAATTTAAAACGTCAACTTGGTGGCCAGTTTTAAGGTATCAAACGACAAAATTAACGGACGAAAATTGACAGAAGTGAAGATGGATATACCGAGATTGAGACAGAGCAAAGAGTTCGCCGATCCAACGGTCGGATCTCCCAGTGGAGAGAGAAGAAAAATAGATTTTTAAAATAGGAAAAAAATAGGGAAATTATGCGGGGTATTTGGATAGTCATGGGAGGGCAACGTGGAGCTTGGGTTCGGGTTCGGTCGAGCCGGGTCGGGTCAAAATCGAACCGGGTGCAATAATTGAATTAAAATGGGATTTTATAATCATGGATAAATAAATAATATACGGGAACTCCAATAAATGGGACACAAGTTTCATGTGGGTAGTAGGCTTCATGTGGGCCACGTCCATACTTTGGGTCGACTAGGTTGGATCGATGTCGGGTCCCGAAATTAAATTGAAAAATAAATCAGGTTTCACGGTAGAAAATAAATCGGCATAAATTGACCCGGAAGTTGTACGAAGAAAATGGAGCACAAAATAAGTGTCTGAGTGGGACACGAAGGTCATGGATGGAGAACGTCTCGAGTAGATCATTTATGAGAAGTTGGTTCTGAGAAAACGACTGGTCTGGTGCTCCTAAATTAAAAGTCACAGTGACGTACAAACGAAGATCAAAAATAAAAGTGGGAATATTTATTCAACGATTAATCGGTCTAAGTTGACCCGAACTTGCGCGATACAAAAAGAGCACAAGGGAACAAATTTAAGTGGGACAGGATATATCAAAATGAAGATAATCTTGTCTACTTCCAAACTCGTGAAGAGAGTTTACAGAGATTGGTATCCCTGACGCTCCAGAAGTCAAAGTCATGGAAAGGTACATTAATGATCTAAACAATCAAATAAATAAAATATTTATCGATAATAATTCATTTAGAAAAATTTAAAACAGCCCTGAAATTCAGGGGGCTTACACGTAGAGCTCGAATTAGCTCGGCATAGAACGGGTTACGCGGGCATGCTATGCGTGTGCATAAAAATGGGACACTACGCGGGCACGTGAAAACGTGTGCGTAAAGGTGGAAAATGCTACGCTGGCACGTAAAACATGAGCGTAAAAGAAGGTCACTACGCGAGCACGTAAGGACGTGTGCGTAAAAGGCTCGTCTTCTCCCCAAGGCCGAAACTTGCAGCCATGGAGACTCAAGAACTCAAGGAACCCCATCTCGGCCAAGACTTGGTGAAATCCAGCCATTCAAAAGCCAATCTTATGTAAAATCGAAATCCCCACCACATGGAACTCTCTATTTCCGAAAACAACCAAGTTCAGTAGATCCAAACCATGAAGATCAAAAATACTAAAACTTAGATCTACATGAAATGAACCATGGAAATTAAAAAATGCTAAGTACTAAAGTGTCTTAGAATCTCGTGAGGAAGACAATGGAACAACAAAATTGAGTTCCTCCATGAAGCAAGTTGCACTTGCCTACTGCAGGTGGTCGGTGGAGAAATGAAGGAGAAGAAAAGTAATGGAAAATGAATGAGGAGAGAGAAGGGTTGTTGGGTTAATAAAATAGGGGATGGTGGTAGGTAGGGGTTTGCATACTAACCCAAACGAAACCCAACAAGACCGAACCCAACCGAACCCGATGTATGTCCAAGCCAAAATAGACCCCACGAGCCATGAAATGCCAACTAACCCATGCCAATACAAGAAACCCAAGACCAGCCAGCCAGGACAAGTCGAAATACGGGTCCGAGATACGTACATGTATACCAAAATACGTATAACAAAAACCGAGGGTGACAACTCTACCCACCTTAAAAGAATTCTGTCCTCGAAATTTAATCAAGAGGATAGAGATGCCGGGGTAAGCTATACTAATCACAGGTAAGATATAACTAAGCAATCAATCAAACAATCAATCATGCAAGCAAGGAATCGAAGGCATGAGGCATAAGAAAGACATTGTACCTCACGAGTCAAACAGGTCGGGATATCGCGATCGGATGCCATCCTCACGCTCACACGATGACTCACCCAAAGAGTGATGACCCCAAGCAACACGGACTAACTTGATAGTCTTGTTCTTGAGTGTCTTCTCTCTTTGGTCTAATATGGATACAGGTCTCTCCTCATACGAAAGGTTGGTACCAACAACCAATTCTGAATGATCAAAGACATGACTCAGATCTGAAATATAACGTCACAATTGGGATACATGGAAGACATCATGTACCCCACGTAATGACGGCGGAAGAGCGAGACGATAGGACACATCACCTACTCGCTCTAGAACGTCGAATGGCCCTATGTACCTAGGACTAAGCTTTTCCCGTACGCCGAAATGAATGATGCCACGGGTAGGCGAGGTCCTGAGGAATACATGGTCGCCGACAGAAAATTCAAAGGAACGCCGATGAGAATCGGCCCAATGACGCTGGCGATCTTGTGCAACTCGAAGATGATCTCTGACTTACTGACCACCTCAATAGTCCGCGTTACCATCTCTGGACTAAGCATTTGCCTCTCGCCTATATCGTCCCAAGCTAAAGGAGATCTTCATTTTCTGTTGTACAAGGCCTCATAGGGTGCCATCTGGATACTGGCCTAGAAACTGTTATTGTACGAGAACTTCACTAGATGCAAGTGATCTTCCCACGAACCACCGAAGTCAAGTGTACATAAACGTAACATATCTTTAAGAGTCTGGATCGTGCGCTCCGACTGACCATCTGTCTACGGATGATAAGCCGAACTGAACTTGAGATGAGTCCCCAAACTTTTCTAAAGACTCTGCCAAAAGTGCGATATAAATCTGAAATCTCTGTCAGACACAATACTGACTGGTACTCTATACAACCTGACTATCTGCCTGAGGTACATCTTTGCAAGCTGATCCGTTGACTGACCAACCCTGAAAGGAAGAAAATGAGCTACTTTGGTGAGTCTGTCGACTACAACCCAGATAGTATCTCTTCCAGCTGGGGATCTCGGTAATCTCGTCACAAAATCCATGGTAATGTGCTCCTATTTTCATTCTGGGATCGGTAAGGGTCAAAAAAGTCCAGCCGGTCTCTGATGTTCAGTTTTAACTTGTTGGCAAACTAAACATCGAAAGACAAACCGGGCTATCTCCCACTTCATACCATTCTACCAAAAATGTTGCCGGATATCACGATACATCTTCGTACCGCCCGGATGAATCGAATACTAAGAACTGTGAGCTTCTGCCATGATCTCCTGTCTGATATCACCACTAGGTACACAAAGACGCCTCCCATGCTGTAGTGTACCGTCCTCATGGTTACATAACTCTGGTCTTCGTCCTGCTGCACATTCTGTCCTAAGTCGCTGAAGCATAGAATCTGCTGACTGAGCTAACTTGATCCTCTCAACTATACTGGACTGAACTTGCATGCTGGCCATCAATGCCATACTGGTAGGAAGGACAACTTCTATATCCATCTTCTGAAGATCTGCTAACAACTCTGGTTGCGCTGTCAGAAAATAAACTCTGGCTCTCATGTTCAATTCATCTGCAAAAACGTTGGCCTTCCCAGGATGATACTGCAGGTTGATGTCATAATCTACAAGTAGCTCTAGCCATCTCCTCTGACGCATGTTAAGATCCTTCTGGGTAAAAACATACTTCAGGCTCTTATGATTGGTGAAAATCTCCACCCTATCTCCATACAAATAATGCCTCCACAGCTTAAGTGCAAACACTACTGCTGCCAGCTCCAAGTCGTGGGTCGGGTAATTCCTCTCATGATCACGAAGTTGACGTGACGCATAAGCTATTACCTTCCCATTCTGTATCAAAATACATCCTAAACCTCTGTCTGAAGCATCATAATACACTGAGAATCTCCCGGTCCCATCTGGAAGTGTGAGAATGGGTGCCGTCATCAAGCCTCGCTTCAACTTCTCAAAAGAATCCTGACATTCTGCGGTCCAAGCAAACTGCATATCCTTGCGGGTCAACTGGGTCATAGGTGCTGAAATCTGAGAAAAGTCTAAAACAAATTGCCGGTAGTAGCCGGCCAAGCCAAGAAAACTGTGAACTTCTGCAACGGTACTGGGCACTGGCCACGTCTCAATTGTTGGCACATTTTATTTTGATAATATTAACAGCATCTTCGTAGTCTAGTTTTCTCTGTTTATCAGATTGTCATCATTCAAAAGCACTACTTGTCACGACCCGCTACCCAAATTGTTGGGCCAGGCCGAGTCATGCTCAGCCTACGTTGAGATAAAACATAGTAAGCTATTTTAAAGACAACAGGATAAGACTAAATGTGCTAACAGTTCTATAAGTGAAGAAGAATCATAAATGCTCCAAACACAAAAGTCGTCGTATATAGTAAAATGTCCAAGTACAAGTGAACTGAAATATAAAACTGGGTACATGTCCAGTTATAAAATATATAGTCTAATACATGTCTACTCTCAAAAGTCTAAGTAAACAAAATACAACTAGGCGAGGTTCCCCGCAGGAACATCCTCGTAAAGCAGAGCCGGGTCCTCGACAGTAACTCCATAATATGTGTCGCAGAGTAACTCCTCCTCAGTAAGGACACCTACAACGTTATCCTGTCAGGACGGGAGCAAGTACTGAATCTAGCAAACTAGCATATGAAACATGTAAATGAACATAAGAGGAAATAACTGAAAACATGGCATCACACAATCTATCATGGCAAGGATACATATGTCATAGAGACAGATGTACATGTAGTGTTTAAAACTATAGCAAGTACGTGATCGGTCAATAGATGTACAATGTACTATGGCACATGTAAATAAAATATACATACGTACAAGTCAACAGGCATAGGTGTATATCCGTACAGAAATGCGGGATAATGGCCTACGGCAAGGTATGTATATAAAATACGACCTCGCTCGCTACTATAGGGGGGTCATGATCACGTACTCTACCAACAGTTTTCCCATAACCCATATTCTAATCATGTGAGAGATATATCAAGACTGTTCTAAGCATGGTAGTAACTGAAAGTACAACATGTAGAGATCTAACTTGCTACCCCAAGGATCAGCATTTAACATGGTGGGTTTTGCAGTTCATTTATGTGACAATATATAAAGTTCGTAGAAAGTACTTGCCTCTAGCAAAGCAAAACAAAACAAGCTGCGATAACAGTGCTACGGATGTCCGGTAACTCGTCACTGTAGAAGTAAATACAATAACTTAGTTTTTACACTAAGCTAAAATACTAGGACACTAATTGGTGAAACACGACTTGTGACTGGGCACCTAGCCAAAATGATGACTTTGGTATAGGAGACCAATGTGGGGTGACACACTACTTTAACTAACTTTCTAGGGTCTTTACACTAGTGAGGGGTGGGGTTCAACACGGCTAAAACTCAAAATGACACAAAAAGCTACAAGCCATAATTAATCAATAAATAAATCAAATGATCGTTGTGTTCCAACAATTCTAGAGATAGACAAAAAGTCTAGTTTTTCTTAAAGTAAAGTACCAAAGTGATCCTTGTTAATCATAGAAATTTATTATAATTTTTCTGGAATTTATTAACCAGTACAAATATTTTATAAAAAAATCAGTTTTTCCTAAGTATACAGAAAATGAGGTTTGGTTTCATATGCCAAACTAGTGGCAAAACAGTAAATTAAATACTACCAAAATTATACTAAATTAGCTAACTTAACATAGTATCTAAATACTATTTTTCCATAATTTTAACAATACTTTAAGTATTTTTAGAAAATCAAAAATAGTACTACACACAATTAAAATTAAATAATTAATTATCTGCGTATTTTGTCCATGTATATAATTTGAACCAAAGTTCAAATACAGGACCCAAGGCCATGAATCAAGTCCAATATGACTTGTACAGGTCTTGAATGTGTGAAAACACATTTGGGCCCAAAAACCTATGCTAGGCTTGGTCACCAAATGGTTGCAGTAATTTAAATACACTAAAATACAATTTGGTAAAAGTGCAAAATAAATATTATTATTTTAATATGGTAAAATTATGCAAGTGAAAATATACATACATATGTTTTAAGAGTACATATATATATAAGGAAAATACTTAATTTATAAAGTATATATATATATATATATATATTTTATATATATATATATATATATATATATATATATATATATATATATATATATATTTTATATATATATATATATATATATATATATATATATATATATATACACATATATATATATATAAGAAAACACTTAATAATAAAGTGTATATATAATAATGTATATATATACATGAGAATATATATATATATATACATATACAATATATATACATATAAAAGTTTACTAAATATAAAATTATATACATATATAAAATTATAGCTAATATACAGTATATATACATATATATATATACTAATATATACATATATACATATATATATAAATATATAAATAAAACAGAAAAAGAAAAGAAAAAGAAACAGAACTAAGAAGGGGGGCTCGAACCCGAGCACGCAGGGGGGGTTTCAACACTGCAGCCGCTGGCCAGTGGGCCAACTTGGCCCGACTGTTAGGATTAGAGTTAGGTTAGTTTTATTTAGGTTTGTTTAACATAAACATAAAAAAAAATACGAGCCTGTGTCCGGACAGTTAGGGACACAGGTATATGCGTGTCTGGACTAGTACGATACGTATGACACGAGTTTCACGTGTCCTGGTCTACGCTCGTGTTCGCCAGGATACGACGAACACTTCCGACCCAACACGAGACACGCACGACACAAAGGAATACTGCCACTCACGTGTCCGATCGTCGAAGGGGTTTTCGAGGGTCGTGGACGGCGGAGGGGGTGTCGGGACGGCGGCACTCCGGTGGCGCTGGGCGCGGCTCAGCGCGGCGCGTCGGGTAGTGGTAGTGGACGGCGGTGACGGTCGTCGTTCGGGGATGAACGGGGGCTCGCCGGAGTTGCGGCTAGGGTTTTGGGAAAAAGGGAAGGAAAGGTGGTCGTGGGGGGTGGCGGAGAGGATTTAGGGTTAGGGTTTAGGCCTGGAGGGAGAGAGGGGTTTAAATAGGGGTTGTGGGCGGTGCTAGGTCGGTCGGGGCAGCCGGGAATGGCGGGGGCTGCCCGTCGGCATGGCAGTCGTCGGTCGGGGGGGGGGGGGGGTCAGCGAGAGTAGGTGAGGGAAGAGAGAGAGTGGTCGGGAGGGGGGGGTTTAGGAAGTTTGCACTTAGGTCCTCTAGATTTAGGTTATTGCACAAAGGCCCCAAGAGTGAGTAAATGCAAATAATTATTTGCATTCAGTAGTTTAAAACATTTAAGAAATTGCAAGACCATATTAAATCAATTCTAAAAAAATTACAAAATGCTATTAAAACAATCTAATTAATTACAAAAGTTAATTAAAACATTTTAGAAAATTTATAAATTAATATTTTAATATATAAAACTCATTTAAAAATTATAGAAAAATTCCTAAAAATCCTAATAATTATTTTAAGGCTAAAATTAACATTAAAAATTAATTAGCACTAATTTAACTAAAATTTGAAAAATAGGGGCTTACAAGTCTTTCCTCCTTGAAAAATTTCGTCCTCGAAATTCACAAGGATTGAAGACCCGACAATATTCTAATATAGCAAGCAATGCAACAAAATGACTAAGGCTGCGATCGAAACTAACCTCTAAGGTATCAAGCGGGAACGGGTGGTTCCCTCGCAGCGGTTGGATCGAACAAGTAAGGGTATCTCTCCCTCATGTCCGACTCCCTCTTCCAAGTAGATTCACCTGGGGAGTGACGGCTCCAAGCTACTCGTACTAGGGGTATAACCTTGTTCCTCAGCCTCTTCTCTCTCCTGTCTAATATCTCTACTGGCTGCTCAGAAACTGTAGGGCTCGGTCCGACCTCCAACTCTGAATGATCTAGCACATGACTGGGGTCTGGAACATATCTCCACAGCTGAGATACGTGAAAGACGTCGTGAACTCCTGCTAGGTTGGGTGGAAGTGCAACCCTGTAAGCTACCTCTCCGATCCTGCCAAGTACCTCGAACGGCCCGATGTATCTGGGGCTCAGCTTCCCTCCTCGTCCGAACCGGATCGTCCCTCTAGTAGGTGATATCTTCACCAGCACCATATCACCGTCTACGAACTCCATCGATCTGCGACTAGCATCAGCCCAGTGTTTCTGCCTATCCTGAGCTACTCTGAGCCTGTCTCTGATCATCCCGACTTTCTCTGCTGCATCCGTGATCATCTCTGGCCCAAGCATAACTCTGTCTCCAACATCATCCCAAAAGAGCGGTGTGCGGCATCGTCGTCCATAAAGCGCCTCGAAAGGAGACATACCAATACTGGCCTGGTAGCTGTTGTTGTATGAAAACTCTACCAAGTGCAGATGGCTCTCCCAAGATCCTCCGAAGTCCAGCACGCAGGTCCTCAGCATATCCTCCAGTGTCTGTATCGTCCTCTCGGACTGCCCATCTGTCTGCGGGTGGTACGCCGTACTGAACTTGAGCCTATTGCCCAACTCCTCCTGCAAGCTCCTCCAGTAGTGGGATGTGAATCTGCTGTCTCTGTCTGACACGATGCTCACCGGCACTCCGTGTAGGCGAACTATCTGCTGCATGTATAGCTCCGCCAACTTCTCGGTGGAAAGCCCCACCTTGAAGGGTATAAAGTGCGCACACTTCGTCAGCCTGTCTACGATGACCCAGATGGCATCCTTCCCTCCTTGGAAACGAGGAAGCCCTGAAACGAAGTCCATCGTAATATGTTCCTACTTCCACTCGGGAATGGATAACGGCTGCAACAAACCAGCTGGCCTCTGGCGCTCCACCTTGACCTGTTGGCAAACTAGGCATCTCGAGATAAAATGCGATACATCCCTCTTCATCCTGTGCCACCAAAGATGTTCCCGCAAGTCACGGTACATCATGTTAGCACCAGGGTAAATAGAATATCTCGATCGGTGCGCCTCCTGCAAGATTGCCTCTACCAGCTCTCCCTTCGGCACGCACAATCGGCTGCCATGCCTCAAGGATCCATCCTCTGCTATCGTGAAGTCATCCAGCAATCCAGCTAACGCCTGGGGTCGAAGTCTGCGAAGGCTCTCATCTGTAGAATGTGCCTCCCGGATCTGCTCCATCAAACCTGACTGAATGTCAACCGCCATCATCTGTATCACTGATTCTGGCCGAACTAGCTCGATACCGAGCTTCTCCAGATCCTCCCGCAAATGTCGATCTATCATCAGGTACATGCGATCGGATGCCTACTCAGCGCATCCGCCACCACATTTGCCTTCCCGGGGTGATACTGTAAATCGATGTCGAAGTCCTTCATCAACTCCAACCATCGTCTTTGTCTCATGTTCAGCTCTTTCTGCGTGAACACATACTTCAAGCTTTTGTGGTCAGTAAAGATTTCCATACGCTCTCCGTATAAGTAATATTTCCATAACTTGAGTGCAAAGATCACCGCAGCTAGCTCGAGGTCATGGGTAGGATAATTTTGCTTATGAGTTCGCAACTGCCTAGATGTATAAGCAATCACTTTCCCATGCTGCTGTAGGACACATCCTAGCCCCTTCCCAGAAGCATCACTGTATATGGTGAAACCTCCAGAACCTGAAGGTAAAGTCAGAACTGGAGCGATCGTCAGCCTCCTCTTCAGCTCCTCAAATGTCGCCTGGCAGTCCTCTGACCAGATGTACTCTGCGTCCTTCCGCGTCAGCTTCGTCATGGGTTCAGCTATCCTAGCAAAGTCCTGGACGAACTTTCTATAATAGCCTGCTAAACCCAGAAAGCTCCTGATCTCTGAAACTGACGTCGGAGCCTTCCACGTCTCAACTGCAGCAATCTTCTTAGGATCCACCGAGATTCCATCTCCAGTGACTACATGGCCGAGAAACTCCACTCGGTCTAAAAAGAACTCGCACTTCGGCAATTTGGCAAACAATCTCTCCTGCCTCAGAATCCCTAAAACTATCCGCAAGTGCTCTGCATGCTCCTCTGGTGTCTTCGAGTATATCAGGATGTCGTCGATAAATACTACGACGAACTTATCCAGATACTGGTGAAATGTCTTATTCATCAAGTTTATAAAGACAGCTGGCACATTTGTGAGACCAAATGGCATCACCAGAAACTCGTACTGTCTGTACTTCGTATTGAACGCCGTCTTCTGGATATCTGCTGGCCTGACCTTCACCTGGTGGTACCCGGATCTCAAGTCTATCCTGGAAAACACCTTCACCCCACTCAACTGGTCGAACAAAACATCTATCCTGGGCAGAGGATATTTGTTCTTAATGGTGATGGCATTCAAGGCCCGGTAGTCAATACACAACCGGACTGTACCATCCTTTTTAGGCACAAAGAGCACTGGTGCTCCCCATGGAGAAGCACTGGATCGAATGAAACCCTTTTTCAACAGGTCATCAATCTGCTCTTTCATCTCTATGGCCTCCTTGGGATTCACTCTATAGCAAGCCCGGGATACTGGTGATGAACCCGGCACTAAATCTATAGTGAACTCCACATCTCTGTCAGGCGAAAGTCCTGGAAGATCCTCTGGGAATACATCCATAAACTCTCTAATGATAGGGTGTAGCGGTGCTGTGTTCCCGACTGTCGCACAACAGTTCGGCTCTAGGCTGATCTCCGGCCCTGTCCTCCTGACACTGAATGGTGCTGTGCCTGGGGGACTGAACAAAATACTACCCTGTGATGACGTCAGCTAAGTAATCTGGCTCCGAAACCTGCTCCGGCTCTGGCTCAAGGGCTAGGCTATAAACCTTCCCCTGAGGTCCCTTCTGCTGCTGCAGATGCTGTCCAAACCTCTGCTGCTGAGTCGGGAGTGGTCCTCTAGGTCCCTTGGCTGCTGGACAGTTTCGTAGCTGATGGGTGGCAGACCCACAAACTAAATACTGCCCCAATCTCTTCCTGCAAACGGACCTGTCGTGCCCTAGTCTTCCGCAGAAAGAAAATATAGCTCCCCGCTGCTGCTGCTGCTGGTGTCCCGGGGCTCTAACTGGCGGGGTCTGATGATGTGGTGTAGGGGGACGGTAAGTCTGCTGGGGCGGCGTCGGTGCTCTCTACTGGAAAGCCTGACGCTTGGACGGTCCCTCATGGTGTACAGAAGCCGGCCTCTTACTAGACAGAAGACGCTCCTCAATGCTGCGGGCCAACTCTAGGCTCTGGTAGTAGTCAGTCGTACCGTTTGCCACTATAAGGATGCTAATGTCTGGGACTAGACCATGGCAAAACCTACGGGTCATCTCCTCTGGATCAGCAACTAGACTAGGAGCAAAACGGCTCAGGCGACTAAACTCCGCCGCATAGTCATCAACAGAACGGTTCCTCTGCTGGATGTTCTAGAATCGTAGCCCCATGGCTACTCTAGCAGTGGTCGAGAAGAATTTCTTCTTGAACTGGGTCTTGAACTGGTCCTAAGTGGCTCTCCCTCTCGCAAATAATGGCTCATTCCGGAACCAGACTCCTGCTAAGTCTATCAGCATAAATCCCGCTGCCTCGACCTGGAGGTCATCCGACATCCTGACCCCGATGAGCTTCCTCTCTACCGAATCTAGCCAGTCATCTGCTACTACAATGCCCTCAGTCCCTGAGAACTCTTTGGGATTCAGACCCATGAGGTCCTTGATCGTCCCCGCTCTCTACCGTGGCTCTACATATGGTGGGACCACGGGACGTCCCTCAGAACGCTCCATGCTCTGGCGGAGTAGGGTAGTCTTCCTGATGGGTTGTTAGGAACCCCTGAATCAGTGTGAGCAGCTGGTTTCCGTCGAGTGTGACGGAAGCCTGGGTGGGTATAGTGATAGGGGGTGGTGGAAGTATCGGGTCCTGCTGGGCCTGTGATGTGGAAGGTGGTTGTGGTATCTGGGTTTATGGATTTGTGGAGTGGGGGAATATGGTAGGTGAAGGTGTATCAGTCAACTGGTCAGCTGACTGAATAAGGAGGGCCCCATTCTCGGGCGTAACATGCTGGGATGAACGAGTAAGCACCATCTAAATTACCAATAAAAAGTACTTATAAGGATTTATTTTAAAGTAAGCAATCACATGCAAGGAAATCTAATTATAATAGCAAACACGCGTTATATTTCCTATGTTGCAATCCTAGCATTCCTCTAGGTGTTCGAAGTGTCTTTCCTAATGTTGTCTAATTACCTTAAGTTCCTAATTGCAGGCATGCTTGGTACAATAACGTAACCAAACAGTTTAGTCAGGACCTGTATGGGCCACCTCTAAAAACATGTCACGACCCGCTACCCAAATTGTTGGGCCAGGCCGAGTCATGCCTAGCCTACATTGAGATAAAACGTAGTAAGCTGTTCTAAAGACAACAGGATAAGATTAAATGTGCTAACAGTTCTATAAGTGAAGAAGAATCATAAATGCTCCAAACACAAAAGTCGTCGTATATAGTAAAATGTCCAAGTACAAGTGAACTGAAATGTAAAACTGGATACATGTCCAGTTACAAAATATATAGTCTAATACATGTCTACTCTCAAAAGTCTAAGTAAACAAAAGACAACTAGGCGAGGTTCTCCGCAGGAACATCCTCGTAAAGCAGAGCCGGGTCCTCGACAGTAACTCCATAATATGTGTCGCAGAGTAACTCCTCCTCAGTAAGGACACCTACAACGTTATCCTGTCAGGACGGAAGCAAGTACTGAATCTAGCAAACTAGCATATGAAACATGTAAATGAACATAAGAGGAAATAACTGGAAACATGGTATCACACAATCTATCATGGCAAGGATACATATGTCATAGAGACAGATGTACATGTAGTGTTTAAAACTGTAGCAAGTACGTGATCGGTCAATAGATGTACAATGTACTGTGGCACATGTAAATAAAATATACATACGTACAAATCAACAGGCATAGGTGTACATTCGTACAGAAATGCGGGATAATGGCCTACGACAAGGTATGCATATAAAATGCGACCTCGCTCGCTACTATAGGGGGGTCATGATCACGTACTCTACCAACAGTTTCCCCATAACCCATATTCTAATCATGTGAGAGATACATCAAGACTGTTCTAAGCATGGTAGTAACTGAAAGTACAATATGTAGAGATCTAACTTGCTACCCCAAGGATCAGCATTTAACATGGTAGGTTTTACAGTTCATTTATGTGACAATATGTAAAGTTCATAGAAAGTACTTGCCTCTAGCAAAGCAAAACAAAACAAGCTGCGATAACAGTGCTACGAATGTCCGGTAACTCGTCACTGTAGAAGTAAATACAATAACTTAGTTTTTACACTAAGCTAAAACACTAGGACACTAATTGGTGAAACACGACTTGTAACTGGGCACCTAGCCAAAATGATGACTTTGGCATAGGAGACCAATGTGGGGTGACACACTACTTTAACTAACTTTCTAGGGTCTTTACACTAGTGAGGGGTGGGGTTCAACACGGCTAAAACTCAAAATGACACAAAAAGCTACAAGTCGTAATTAATCAATAAATAAATCAAATGATCGTTGTGTTCCAACAATTTTAGAGATAGACAAAAAGTCTAGTTTTTCTTAAAGTAAAGTACCAAAGTGATCCTTGTTAATCATAGAAATTTATTATAATTTTTCTGGAATTTATTAACCAGTACAAATATTTTATAAAAAAATCAGTTTTTCCTAAGTATACAGAAAATGAGTTTTGGTTTCATATGCCAAACTAGTGGCAAAACAGTAAATTAAATACTACAAAAATTATACTAAATTAGCTAACTTAACATAGTATCTAAATACTATTTTTCCATAATTTTAACAATACTTTAAGTATTTTTAGAAAATCAAAAACAGTACTACACACAATTGAAATTAAATAATTAATTATCTGCATATTTTGTCCATGTATATAATTTGAACCAAAGTTCAAATACAGGACCCAAGGCCATGAATCAAGTCCAATATGACTTGTACAGGTCTTGAATGTGTGAAAACACATTTGGGCCCAAAAACTCATGCTAGGCTTGGTCACCAAATGGCTGCAGTAATTTAAATACACTAAAATACAATTTGGTAAAAGTGCAAAATAAATATTATTATTTTAATATGGTAAAATTATGCATAGTGAAAATATACATACATATGTTTTAAGAGTACATATATATATAAGGAAAATACTTAATTTATAAAGTGTGTATATATATATATATATATATATATATATATATATATATATATATATATATATATATATATATATATATATATATATATATATATATATATATATATATATATATATATATATATATATATATATATATACATATATTAGAAAACACTTAATAATAAAGTGTATATATAATAATGTATATATATACATGAGAATATATATATATACATATACAATATATACATATATATATACTAATATACAGTATATACATATATATATATATACTAATATATACATATATACATATATATATAAATATATAAATAAAACAAAAAAAGAAAAGAAAAAGAAAAAGAAGAGAAAAAGAAACAGAACTAAGAAGGGGGAGGGCTCGAACCCGAGCGCGCAGGGGGGGGGGTTCAACACTGCAGCCGCTGGCCAGTGGGCCAACTTGGCCCGACTGTTAGGATTAGAGTTAGGTTAGTTTTATTTAGGTTTGTTTAACATAAACATAAAAAAATAATAATAAATACGAGCCTGTGTCTGGACAGTTAGGGACACAGGTATATGCGTGTCTGGACTAGCATGATACGTACGACACGAGTTTCACGTGTCCTGGTCTACGCTCGTGTTCGCCAGGACACGGCGAACACTTCCGACCCAACACGAGACACGCACGACACAAAGGAATACTGCCACTCACGTGTCCGGTCGTCGAAGGGGTTTTCGAGGGTCGTGGACGGCGGAGGGGGTGTCGGGACGGCGACGCTCCGGTGGCGCTGGGCGCGGCTCAGCGCGGCGCGTCGGGTGGTGGTAGTGGACGGCGGTGACGGTCGTCGTTCGGGGCTGAACGGGGGCTCGCCGGAGTTGCGGCTAGGGTTTTGGAAAAAAGGGGAGGAAAGGTGGTCGTGGGGGGTGGCGGAGAGGATTTAGGGTTAGGGTTTAGGCCTGGGGGGAGAGAGGGGTTTAAATAGGGGTTGTGGGCGGTGCTAGGTCGGTCGGGGCAGCCGGGAATGGCGGGGGCTGCCCGTCGGCGTAGCAGTCGTCGGTCGGGGGGGGGGGGGGGGGTCAGCGAGAGTAGGTGAGGGAAGAGAGAGAGGTCGGGGGGGTTTAGGAAGTTTGCACTTAGGTCCTCTAGATTTAGGTTATTGCACAAAGGCCCCAACAGTGAGTAAATGCAAATAATCATTTGCATTCAGTAGTTTAAAACATTTAAGAAATTACAAGACCATATTAAATCAATTCTAAAAAATTACAAAATGCTATTAAAACAATCTAATTAATTATAAAAGTTAATTAAAATATTTTAGAAAATTTATAAATTAATATTTTAATATATAAAACTCATTAAAAAATTATAGAAAAATTCCTAAAAATCCTAATAATTATTTTAAGGCTAAAATTAACATTAAAACTTAATTAGCACTAATTTAACTAAAATTTAAAAAATAGGGGCTTACACTACTACATTAAGTCTACCCATTCAAGATTACCAACCTGTGCCTTGAAGACTGAAGCAAAGACCGACGCTCCCTGAAAAGACGGCTCTCTACACTTCAAGATTTCGAGTCGGTTCAAGGTCTAGGTCTTTGTGTAAACACTTAAGGTTGGATGACACAAACTAAAAGCTTTCTAGTTTTAAGTCAAAAATCAATTCCTTATCGAACGGCATACCGACGGTATGCTTCGGTATACCGACGATATACCGTTTTGCAGACCACAAAACTTTCTGTGAGAAAATATCGGCATACCGGCGGTACGCTCCGGCATACCGACGGTATACCGTTTTGTGGTCCACAAAATGTTTTGTGACAAACATCGGTATACCGACGACATGCTCCGGCATACCGACGGTATACGGTTTTGCTTGCCTCAAAAACATTCTGTGAAGTTGATCGGAATACCGACGGTACACTACGGTATACTGGCGGTATACCGTTTTATGAGCCATAGAACTTTCTGTGACAAACTTCGTCATACCAAAGGTATGCTCCGGCATACCGACGGTATACCGTTTTGTTTATTACAAAAAGGTTCTGTGACATACAACGGTATACCGACGGTATACCGCGGCATACCGACGGTATACCGGATGATGATATTTGATTTTTGAATTGCTTTGACTAGCATTAATGGCAGCATTAAATGCTCCCAACGGATATTAATATGACCGTTACTGGTTGACCGATATATCGACGGTATGCCGGTGCATACCGACGGTATGCCGGTCAGGCTGTATCCAGGAGCATTAAATGCCACCTACTCTTGGTTTCTCTATAAATGAAAGCCTTCTCTCTTGAAGGCTTCACCAACTCTTGCCACAAATTTTCCAAACAACCAAGAGCTCCACCATTAATACTCTACCAAGCTTTTAATTGTCATTCTCTCCCAAAGTGCTAGAGTATTTAAGAGTTGTAATTTTCGATCTTCACGTGTTAGAAGATCAACAAGTTCTCTTCTCATTTGTTTAAAGTTGGCGAGCCTTCGTAAGAAAACTCGTGTGTTGAAGTTGGCGAGTCTTCGGATCCAAACTCATGTTGAAGTTGGCGAGTTCTTCGGATCCAAACTCGTGTGTATTATTTGATTAAATAGTAGATTTAAGCCGGAGAGAGTTCCGGGACTGGATTGCCTCAAGCGAGGATACCAGGATACATCTTGTGTTTGATCTTCCTACTCTCTCTTTTTATTTGTCATATATTGCTTCTTGTGATCAAGTTATTTTTTATTTCCCTATTCACCTGCCCTCTAGGGTTCTACAATTGGTATCAGAGCTTTGTTCTCTTGATTTGGATTTACACCCTTTGAGTGATCCATGGCCACTAACCCTAGTATCAACACCTTCCACAATGAGGAACACTCCACAAATAGGCCTCCCCTATTTGATGGAACCAACTATAACTACTGGAAGATTAGGATGAGCATTTATCTGAAGTCCATAGATTTCGATTTATGGGATTGTGTGATAAATGGTCTCCCTACTCCTTCCAGAGTTATTGAGGATGTTGCTTCTGACACCCTTAGGGACATAATTACTGAAAACACCACGAAGCTTGCTAGTCGAGATGCCAAGGCTATGAACGCTCTTTATTGTGCTCTCGATAGTAGTAAATTCAATAGAATATCTACTTGCAAGACTTCCAATGAGATTTGGAAGTTACTTGAAGTCACACACGAGGGTACATCACAAGTAAAGGAATCCAAGATTAGTAAACTCACGCAAGAATATGAGTCCTTTAAGATAAAACATGATGAGTCTATTACTTGTATGTTTACTCGTTTTGGTGATATTATTAATCCTCTTTCTTCTCTTGGTAAGGAATATCCTGCTCATGAAAAGATCAAAAAAATCCTTAGAGGATTGACAAAAGGTTGGAGTCCTAAAGCTACCGCAATCATTAAGGGGAACGACCTGACAGTCATGAACCTTGAGACCCTCATGGGAAAGCTAATAACTCATGAACTCGATATGAAAGATCAAGAGGAATCTTCCATACAAGAGAAGGAGAAGGAGAAGGAGAAGGCCAAAGAGAAGGAGAAGTCTCTTGCTCTCAAAGTTATAAAGTCCTACTCCAAGGATAGCTCCGACGACAACGAGTCGGACGATGATAAAGAAATAGCTTTCACAGCTAAGCACTTCCAAAAGTTTCTCAAATTCAACCGCTTCAGACGGGACAATAAGGAAGATCCGGCGTGCTATCAATGCAGAAGAACCGGACACATCAAGAGGAACTGTCCTATGATAAGAAAAGACTCAAGCAAGTACGAGAAGCCTAGCAAAGGAAGCTCGTCCTCTAGAAAATTTGCCAACACAAGCATTTGGTGTGAGAGTGACGCAAGCAACTCTGACAACAACAAAGAGTGTAAACACAATGCCAACGTTTGTCTCATGTCAACCGATGAGGTACTTGATGATCTCTCCTTAAATACTCTTACTTATGATGACTTGGAGAAAGCCATCCTTGAACTACATGAAGAGCACAAAGGTGTTAGGAATAAATACAAGAAATCTCTTAAAGAGGTTGATGCTCTTCAACTTGAAATAGAGAGACTCTCAAGCATCATTATTGATGTAAAGGGAAAATCTCCTGCTTCTGACATGGATGAAATAGAGTCTTTACGACTCAAGTTTCAAGAATCTCTTGTCACCATCAAGAAAAAGGATGATGAGATTCAATCTATGAGAAGGGCTTATGAATTTGCTATGCATAAGGTTCAAGATGCTAACAGGAGAGAATATGATACTTCTATTAAGTATAATGATCTTCTTGTACAGAGTAAGAAACTAGGTAATAAGAACACTACTCACATGCATACTCTAAGACACCTCCACACTCATTACAATGCTAGGCATACTTCTTACATGAACACTACACACAAGTCCTTTTCTAACACAAGAAAAGGGCCATTTGTTAAGAAAAATACTTTCCATCATGCTTTTTATTATCATCATCATAATACTAATGATAGAACTCCTCACACTAGAGATTCACATATGCATGATACTCACACATCTTCTTCTAAATCCACTATGATTTGCAACTACTGTGGCTTGCTTGGACATACGACCAATTATTGTCATACAAGGAAACTAGTTGATAAGAAAGTTTTTAAGTGGGTTCCTAAGACTAACACTCAAGGACCCATACGATCATGGGTACCAAAATGTTCATCTTCAACTTATGTTGTAGGTGAAGAGTCCTTCTCATGCTAGAAGCAAGTGGATTCTCGATAGCGGTTGTTCACGGCACATGACCGGGGATGCTTTATTATTTACAACACTATCGATGAAAAAGGAAGGACACATCTCCTTTGGTAACAATCTTAAAGGTCACATTATAGGAAATGGTAATATCGGTTCCCCTTCTTATCCTTATATTAAGAATGTGTGTCTTGTTACTAATCTTAAACACAATCTTCTTAGTATTAGTCATCTTACCGATAATGGCTATGATATCAAGTTTGTTAAGCTCAAATGTTTCATTACCGATAGTTCAAGTGGATCTATTGTTTATGAAGGCATTAGAGAAAATAATATCTATGTTTTATATCTTGTCGAAGACACTAACAATGACAGGTGCTTAGTTGCTAAGAACGATGAAAGTTGGCTTTGGCACATGAGGCTCGGACACGCCAACATGGATACCATTTCTCATCTTGCTACCAAGAAGCTCGTAAGAGGACTCCCAAGTATCCCGTTCAAGAAGGATATGGTGTGTGAAGAATGCGAGAAGAGTAAGTTGACCAAGTCATCCTTCAAATCTATCAACTCTGTGAGTACCTCTAGACCTCTTCAACTTATTCATATGGATCTTTTTGGTCCTAGTAGAGTTGCTAGTCTTGGAGGCAAGCTTTATGCTTTTGTTTTGGTTGATGATTTTTCGAGATTTACTTGGGTTATTTTTCTGGCTTGCAAAAGTGATACTTTTCGTGAATTTGTTGCTTTTTGTAAACGTATTCAAAATGAGAAAGGCTTTTCTATTAACAAGATTAGAAGTGATCATGGAAGAGAATTTGACAATGCCGATTTCAAAAGATTTTGTGAAAAGAATGGTTTTGGACATGATTTTGCTTGTCCACGAACTCCTCAACAAAATGGTGTTGTGGAGAGAAAGAATAGAACCCTTGGCGATATGGCCCGGGTTATGTTAAACCAATATAAGCTCCCCCAATATTTTTGGGCGGAAGCCGTTAACACGGCATGTCATGTTATAAATAGGGTCTTGATTAGACCTATTTCTAAGAAGACTCCTTATGAGCTTTGGTTTGACAAAATTCCCTCTATTGAATATTTTAAAGTTTTTGGTTGTAATTGTTTTATTTTGAATACCAAGGATAACCTAAGCAAGTTTGAAGAAAAAGCCTATGAAGGAATATTCCTTGGATACTCTACGCATAGTAAAGGTTTTCGTGTTTTTAATAAAAGAAGTCTTGTTGTCGAAGAGTCAATCAATGTCTCTTTTAATGAACTTAACTCTTCTACATTCTCTTCTTTCGATGATATTGATGACATCTCGTTTGGGTTGGAGAACTCCTTTATTGGAGATCGTCCTTCTTCATCTAACAATAAAGTTGTGACTCCTCCAACAAAAGAGTCTCCACCTCTCGAGCCTCCTCAAAAGAATCTCCCAAAAGAATGGAGATTTGTCACCAATCATCCTAAGGAACTTATCATTGGGGATCCTTCCTCCAGTGTTAGCACTAGATCCTCCACTCGTGATCTTTGTGCAAACGTGGCTTTTATCTCTCAAATAGAGCCTAAAAATTTTAATGATGCTTTTCTTGATGAATTTTGGATGATAGCGATGCAAGAAGAGCTAAATCAATTTGAGTGAAACAAGGTTTGGCAACTTGTCCCAAAACCTAGCAATCACCCCATTATTGGAACTAAATGGGTGTTTCGAAATAAACTTAATGAAGATGGGTTAGTGACTCGTAACAAAGCCCGATTGGTTGCTCAAGGCTATAACCAAGAGGAAGGCATTGACTACGACGAAACCTATGCTCCGGTTGCTCGTCTTGAATCCATTCGCATGCTATGTGCTTTTGCTTGCTTTAATGATTTTAAACTCTTTCAAATGTATGTTAAGAGTGCTTTTCTAAATGGTATTATTAAAGAGAAAGTTTATGTAAAACAACCTCCTGGCTTTGAAGATTTTCAATTTCCTAATCACGTGTTCAAACTACACAAAGCCCTTTATGGCCTCAAACAAGCTCCCCGTGCTTGGTATGAGCACCTTAGCTCCTTTCTTGTTTCACACAATTTTTCTAAGGGTAAAGTCGACACAACACTTTTTATCAAATCCCATAGTGGCACTCTTTTATTGGTTCAAATTTACGTCGATGACATTATTTTTGGTTCTACTAATAATACACTTTGTGTAGAATTTGCTAAAGTTATGCAGGAAGAATTTGAAATGAGCATGATGGGTGAACTACCATTCTTTTTGGACTTACAAATCAAACAAGGACCCAAAGGGACCTTCATCAATCAAGCAAGATATACAAAGGATCTCCTCAAGCGTTTCGAACTTGACTCATCCAAATCAATGAGGACTCCTATGGCAAAAACGACAAAGCTTGACAATGATGAAGATGGCACATCGGTTGACATTCGTAAGTATCGAGATATGATTGGTAGTTTACTTTATCTAAATACTAGCCGTCCTGATATCATGTTTAGTGTTTGTCTTTGTACACGATATCAAGCAAATCCAAAGGAATCGCACTTATGTACCGTAAAGCGTATTTTTCGGTATCTCAAAGGCACCGTGAACATGGGCCTTTGGTATCCGAAATCTTCATCCCTTGAGCTTTACGGCTTCTCGGATGCAGATTTTGACGGATGCAAGATTGACCAAAAATGCACTAGCGGTACATGTCAATTCCTTGGGCGATCTTTGGTATCATGGTTTAGTAAGAAACAAAATTCTGTTGCTCTTTCAACCACTGAGGCCGAGTACATTGCGGCTGGTTGCTGCTGTGCACAAATTCTTTAGATGTCACAAACACTTTTAGATTATGGCATTTCTCATACTTGTACCCCTATTAAATGTGATAACACTAGTTCAATCAATCTCATGAAAAATCCGATTTGTCACTCACGCACGAAGCACATTGAAATTAGACACCATTTTCTTCGTGATCATCAACAAAAGGGGGATATCCGTCTTGAATTTATTGACACTACTTATCATCTAGCTGACATTTTCACCAAACCGCTCCCGGAGGATCGCTTCGTCTTTCTCTGCCAAGAATTGGGCATTTTAAATATCGACTCCTAGTTTTCCTCGGCCGGCATACTGACGGTACACTACAGTATACCGACGGCATGCCGATTTTGACTCAGAATTATGTTCTGTGTCAAAATCGATATACCGTCGGCATACGTCGGCATACCGACGGTATACCGGTTTACGGCGGACTGCTGTGTCAAATCCAGCACGGGGCCCACCTTTCTTCCATTCTCTCTATTCCTTTATTCTCCTCATTTAATACCTTTCACATCAATCACTTCCCTCTTTATTACCCACCTCCTCCTCTTCCTCTTCCCCTATTTACTCCTCTTTTATCTCCATCATCATTTCCAACCCACCCTTCCCCTTCCCAACATCTATAACCGTTCCCCTTCCCATCTTCTCCTTAAAATCCCTATTTTTTTTTCTTCATTTTCCTCCACCACTATCATCCTCTCCAAACCCTACTTTACTCACCACCTATCTTCTTCTCCAAATGGCAGCCCCCAAGCGTCAACGCTCATCTTCCTCCTCCTTCAATCCCTTCACCCCCGTGGCTCTCCCCCATGGATATGACCAGCGGGTTTTCACGTCCTCCTTGGCTGCCGATTCGTGGCTCAAACACTTCGTGCACCATAATGTCTTCAAAGGACGCACCGTTAACTGGAATCTCTTCCCCGGCCATCGTTCTCTCTTCGACGATGTCGGTCTTTCTTTCCTCCTTCAGCGTCAGGTGCCCGTCTACCCCGCCGCCGTGCATCTTTTCTACTGCAACATGATCCCTGATATCGAGAATGGCGCCATTGAGAAAATGGTCAACGACCGCCATTTTCGCCTGACGGCTCGTGACCTCGCCAGCATCCTCGGCATCCCGGACAAAGGCGAGGCTCTTCCGGCCTTAGCTGCTCTTCACCCTTCGGCGTCGGTCTCTTTTGGCGACTTCTGGCCATTATTTGCAAAGGCCCTAACCCTCCTGCCATCCCTGCTCTTTTCGCTCAACTGGAGCCGTTTTACTACGAGCTCTATAGGATTGTGTGCCACACACTCTATCCTAAGGGCGGAAACTATGACGCCATCACCGGTGAGGCCTTGGTATGTATGTACTACCTGTATTCCAGGAAGTCTTGGTCCTTCCCCAAGACTCTCCTCCATGCTATCTTTGGCGTCCTGCCCGCGGGAAAGCAGAATCTGTACTATGGCTCGTTCATCACTCTGATCTTGGAGGCCAAGCAAGTCGATCTCTCCCTCTGCTACTCGGACGGTGCCCATCATTCCTTGCTGTTTCTCGCTCCATCGGTGGTGCCTCCACATCTCGTGCCTCTTCCTCCCAAGAGCCGCCAGCTTCTGCTCCTGCTACACCCGCCTCTACTCCTCCTGCCTCGGGCCGCTACATGCCGCTGACACAGCAGCATTTCGACATGCGGATGGCTCAGGCCGAGGAGCAAATGCGGGCACACACTCGTGGCTTGGGCACCCTCATCCAGTCTCGCTTCCATGACCAGGCATACTTTCTTCAGCGCACCCTTCAGGAACGGGATGCTTTTCTGGATCTGAACCTTCAGGATCCGATGTACCAAGCACCCCGCTTCTCCGATCCCAATGCCTACGGGTTTATGTACCCAGACGGCATTGATCCCTTTGGCGCTTTCTACCAGGCTTAGGAGGGTGGGGATGATCCGGCTGATGAGTAGGGGTTGCTTCCTAGGTTTGATGATTTCGAATATTTGGTTGTGTGGTTGTCTTTTTTTTTATGTCTTTTGCGGTCCTTCGGGGATCATTGTTTGGTTGGTTCTAGTAGTTTGCAGTCCTACGGGGACTTGATATTTGTCTCTTTATTGTCTTGCTCAACTCTCGTAGAGGAGAGTTTTTTTAATATGTCTTATGTAGTTTGGGTGTCCTGCATATATCTCTGTCTCAACTCTATCTATAAATACATGCTTTTATAACTATGTTTCATATTCATGCTAAAATTTTTTTATATATTCCCATCTTTGACTAAGTGACAAAGGGGGAGAAAACGTATTAAGGGGGAGTTGTCTACCTAAGGGGGAGTAACTCCCTGAAGATGCTATCTCTCTGTTTTTTGTCAATTATCAAAATGGGGGAGATTGTTGGCACATTTTATTTTGATAATATTAACAGCATCTTCGTAGTCTAGTTTTCTCTGTTTATCAGATTGTCATCATTCAAAAGCACTACTACATTAAGTCTACCCATTCAAGATTACCAACCTGTGCCTTGAAGAATGAAGCAAAGACCGGCGCTCCCTGAAAAGACGGCTCTATACACTTCAAGATTTCGAGTCTGTACAAGGTCTAGGTCTTTGTGTAAACATTTAAGGTTGGATGACACAAACTAAAAGCTTTCTAGTTTTAAGTCAAAAATCAATTCCTTATCGAACGACATACAGGCGGTATGCTTCGGCATATCGACGGTATACCGTTTTGTAGACCACAAAACTTTCTGTGAGAAAATATCGGCATACCGGCGGTACGCTCCGGCATACCGGTGGTATACCGTTTTGTGGTCCACAAAATGTTCTGTGACAAACATCGGCATACCGACGGCATGCTCCGGCATACCGACGGTATACCGTTTTGCTTGCCTCAAAAACATTCTGTGAAGTTGATCGGAATACCGACGGTACACTACGGTATACCGTTTTGTGAGCCATAGAACTTTCTGTGACAAACTTCGGCATACCGACGGTATGCTCCGGCATACCGACGGTATACCGTTTTGTTTATTACAAAAAGGTTCTGTGACATACAACGGTATACCGACTGTATACCGGATGATGATATTTGATTTTTGAATTGCTTTGACTAGCATTAATGGCAGCATTAAATGCTCCCAACGGATATTAATATGACCGTTACTTGTTGACCGGTATACCGACGGTATGCCGGTACATACCGACGGTATGCCGGTCAGGCTGTATCCAGGAGCATTAAATGTCACCTACTCTTGGTTTCTCTATAAATGAAAGCCTTCTCTCTCTTGAAGGCTTCACCAACTCTTGCCATAAATTTTTCAAACAACCAAGAGCTCCACCATTAATACTCTACCAAGCTTTTAATTGTCATCCTCTCCCAAAGTGCTAGAGTATTTAAGAGTTGTAATTTTCGATCTTCACGTGTTAGAAGATCAACAAGTTCTCTTCTCATTTGTTTAAAGTTGGCGAGCCTTCGTAAGAAAACTCGTGTGTTGAAGTTGGCGAGTCTTCGGATCCAAACTCGTGTTGAAGTTGGCAAGTTCTTCGGATCCAAACTCGTGTATACTATTTGATTAAATAGTGGATTTAAGCCGGAGAGAGTTCTGGGACTGGATTGCCTCAAGCGAGGATACCAGGATACATCTTGTGTTTGATCTTCCTACTCTCTCTTTTTTTGTCATATATTGCTTCTTGTGATCAAGTTATTTTTTATTTCCCTATTCACCCCCCTCTAGGGTTCTACATCAATAGCCACAATCTTCTGGGGATCCACTTCCACTCCACCTCTGGTAATGATATGACCCAAATATGAAATGTGATCGAGCCAGAACTCGTATTTACTGAACTTGGCGTACAACTGGTGCTCTCTGAGAATCTAGAGAACGACTCTGAGATGTTGCTCATGCTCCACTTCACTCTTGCTGTAGACCAGGATGTCGTTTATGAACACAATCACGAACTGATCCAAATAAGGCATGAAGATGCGATTCATGAAGTCCATGAATACTGTCGGTGCATTGGTTGCTCCAAAGGGCATAACAAGGAACTTCCAATGCCCATACCTGGATCTAAATGCCATATTCGGGATGTCCTGCTTTCTAACTCTGATCTGATGGTATCCTGACCGCAAGTCAATCTTCGAAAATATGGACGCTCCTTTGAGTTGATCAAATAAGTCATCTATCCTCGGGAGAGGATATCTGTTCTTGATTGTCACTGAGTTCAAGGTACGATAGTCAACACATAATCTGGACGTACCATCCTTCTTTTTCATAAGAAGTATCGAAGCTCCCCAAGGCGATCCACAAGCACGAATGAATCCCTTGGTCCTGAGTTCTTCAATCATCTTATATAAAATCTCCAATTCTGACGGCGCCATTTGGTAGACTCTCTCTGACACTGGGGCTGACCCGGGGATCAAGTCTATGGTGAACTCGATCTCTCTCTCTGGTGGCATACCTAGAAGCTCTTCGGGAAAAACATCGGGAAACTCTTCTACAATTCTGGGAAACTGGACTGCCGCTGCAACTGCCATCCGCAATAGTGGAGGAGAAGGCTATATTCTGCCTCGAAAAAATAAAAACTCTGGCTCACCAGGAATACTAAAAAATAAGCTTACCGATATGGCAATCTATTCTAGCATACTGGTCCCTCAACCAATCCTTCCCTAAGACCACATCATAATCGGCCATCGAAAATTCTATCAACCTCGCGAAAAACTCTCTACCGTTAACTACGATCCGATACGAGGAAAACACTTTATCTACTCCCACAAGTCCGTTACCAGTAAGTATATTGAGCTTTACTGATAATGACTCGGGCTCCAGCCCTATCCGTGTCACGAATCGTACAGACATAAATGAATGTGATGTACCAGAATCAAACAATACTGATGCTGGAAAGGAGTTGACAAGAATAGTACCTGCCACTACCTCACCTGATGCTAACTCCTCCTCCACGGTCAAAGCCATCACTTGACCTTGTCCTCTGGGTGCCGGTCCCCTCTGCTGGAAACCTCTCTGGCAATTCTGGGTCTGAGCTTGGACTTGTGCGTACTGCTGGGGGTTCTGCTGCTGAAATACTTGGGCCTGAGGCGGCAAGGGCCTCGGAAGCGGGTACTGCTACTGCTGCTGAACTGGTACTGGGGCTGGCCCCCTAACCGAGGGACTAGAAAAGGTTGATGAAGAGGAACTCCCTCTATTCGGGCAGTTCCCGATCCTGTGGTCCGGTGCCCCACAAACCAAGCATAAACCCTGTGCTCTGCGATATTCTGACACCACGTGCCCTGACTTCCCACAATGAGTGCAACCTATTGCGGAAGACTGCTTCTACTGCTGCTAGGGATATGCTGAGGTCGAATACTGAATCGACGCAACGGAAGCCGCCCACCTCGGAGCTCCAATGGTCAAAGCCCTGGCTGCCGGGGCTGGTGCTGAAGACAGGTTCATTTGGCCGTGAGACCGCTTCCGACTTCCGGTCCGTTCCATAATCCTCTGGGAGGTATACTCATGCCTCCTAGCTGCTCTCAATACTGCATCGATGGTCTGATGCTTAAACTGATCCACCGCCAGCAAAATCTCCAGGTGTAGTCCCTGCTAGAACCGCTGAGCTCTATCGAACTCGGTCGCCACCAAGGTGGGAACAAACCGACTAAGCCTGGAGAACTCGGTCGCATATCCATCAATCATCCTGCCCATCTGCTTCAAGTTAGTGAACCTCGTCTGTAGATCATACCGAGCTACAGCATCAAAATACTTGGTCTGGAATCTCTCACGGAATACTGTCCATGCAATAGGTGCCCTTAATCCAACGGCCTGCGCCGCCCACCAGCTACGGGCTAGATCCAATAACTGCAGGCGCACCATGGCCACCTTCTCGTCTTCTGGGGTCCTGACTGTTTCTAGAATAACCTCAGTATCATGCAGCCAAGCATCTGCTGCAATAGCATCTTCGCTGCCATCGAAGAAGGGAGGGTTCAAGCGCTTGAAGCTGTTGGCCGCACTGTTACCTTGATGACCACCTCTGCTCAAGTCATCTTGTACTGTCTGGTGCAATGCATCACCTCGACGATCCTGTGATGCAAGCAACTCCCTGATGAGTCTAACCAAGACTCCATCATCCTGCCTCACAGGCTGGGCTGGCTGAACTGGGGGTTCTGGATCTTCGGGAAGCATGACTCGGGAAGCTGCTCCTGAGTGCTGAGCTTGATCCTCTTGTTGCGGGAGTACTCGTTGATCTCCTTCCGGCTGATTGGAAGGTCCAGGAACAATGCCGCTGAAGAAGACGACACAGGAAACAATAAGGAAGGACCAGGACAGATCAAAGACACAAGCATGTGATCAGGTCAAGAATTCAGGGATTCAGAGGATACGAGCAGAGATCAAGGACGAGTGCTGATTGAGATATTTATTTGGTAAACCCTCACATATCTTGATTCACAAGACCTGCATGGGCCACCACTTAAACCATGTCACGCCCCAGAACCAGAATACTGGAGAGCGGGGGGCAGACACAGCCAGCTACGCACATTAAGGTATAATCTACCTCGATATACGGTCATGGCTGTCTAGATACATGAGGGTTTACTACAAGCCATCAGTCTCTTATGATCATGAACAAGCCTATTGTCTCAATCTCAAGCAAGTAAGTAAATGTTACAAGATGTTAGAGCACCAAATATACAATAGTAAGGCGTCCCATACATTACATATTTGGATGATCATGAAGCTAGTCATACAAAATGTGAAGACTAGCAAGAGTTTTAGTCATACATGATCAATCCTAGGATTTGTCAATCATGTTATAGCCCGTAGGCAGACAGTAAGTAAAGTTGCAGACGAGCTAACACTTGCTCGGCGGCTAAACGCCTCAAAAGAATAATTTTTACAATAGAGTGGGAGAGCCAAAATAAAATCCACTCGTTGCCAGGGTTACGCCTGGTGGTCACCATCTGGCTGGAAGGTAGGGAGATCCTCTGGAGCTGCTCCGATATCTGGCCATACAAAACCAGCTGGGTCAGATCCCAGAAAGAGCAAGTGCCACAAAGGAGGCTTCACCTAATAACTAAAACCAGCAATTAGCACAAAACATAATTATATAATAAAGACTGGAAATATGGAAAATGATGATGATATACGATAAGATAACCATGGGACTATTCAGATAACCAAGTTATAACCCTTAAACCAAACAAGGATCAGGGTTGCAACTCTTCGTCTGAACGGAACTTGGCTTCCCACCATTTATCGATAAAGTAAAAGCATAAGCAATCAGGTCATGTAACAATCTTGTACAGGATCAGGACAAGACTAGACTGGGTTAGACTCTATTCAATCAATTATGGCCAAGCAATGAGTACGGCTTGATACTTTAACTAACTAGGGTTATCACAGGCTTAGTTACTAGCAAGATGCAATGAGATTGTTCCACAGCCACAAGCCCTGCAGACCATCCAGGCTATCCGGACACAAATTAGGGGTTGAATTCATGTGGGTACATCGTCCAAAAAATGCATGTACCTTAAGTAGCTTGAAGGGTGCAACACATGACAGTGTGCTGGAAATGTGCCCTACTCGACGGCAGGCTACAGATCCCATGATGGGGCACCCAGATAACGGGATTGCCTGTAGCTGGAAAATCACTTCATGACTACTGGATTATTCTAGTTATTAGCCTTAGTTAATTTAAGTTGGCACCCCTGACCGTGGTACTCAGGGATCCCTGCCCTAGACATGATGCGAGACAGTACTGGTTCATTGGTACAAACACAATCGTCTACGGTGTCCAGGCCATTCATTCTTGTCATGTCATGCTAGCTGCCGTAACAGTATTCAATAGTTCCCATCATGCTTACTAGTCATATCTTGTCATGTCATGCCATGTCATGTCAGTTACTTGTCATACCATGCCATGTACAATTATCAGTTCAATCGTGTCAATCAAGTCAAGGTCATCAAGTTCGTGACAAGAAGGTACAAGCACAGAAGGGCACACGGGTACGCATAGGGGCTCAAAGCCTCTACGCTCGAGAAACTACGCTCGGCTAGGGGCCCCGAGGGTGAAATGGCTTTACGCGGGCAAGACCAAGGAAGGACCCCCCTACGCGAGCAAGTACTCTATGCGAGCAGGACCTGAGGAACTCTACGCACGCAAGTTCTACGCGAGACTAAGCATGCGAGACTCTACACACGCGAGACAACGCACGCGAGACTCTACGCACGCGAGACTCCCCTGCATAGAGCTCGAATGAGCTCGGCGTAGAACGGGTTACGCAGGCACGCTATACGTGTGCGTAAAAAGGGGACACTATACGGGCACGTGAAAACGTATGCGTAAAGGAGGAAAATGCTACGCTGGCACGTAAAATGTGGGCATAAAGGAAGGTCACTACGCGAGCACGTAAGGACGTGTGTGTAAAAGGCTCGTCTTCTTCCCAAGGTCGAAACTTGCAGCCATGGAGACTCAAGAACTCAAGGAACCCCATCTCGGCCAAGACTTGGTGAAATCCAGCCATTCAAAAGCCAATCTTGTGCAAAATCAAAATTCCCACCACATGGAACTCTCCATTTCCGAAAACAACCAAGTTCAGTAGATCCAAATCATAAAGATCAAAAATACTAAAACTTAGATCTACATGAAATGAACCATGAAAATTAAAAAATGCTAAGTACTAAAGTGTCTTAGAATCTCGTGAGAAAGACAATGGAACAACAAAATTGAGTTCCTCCATGAAGTAAGTTGCACTTGCCTACTGCAGGTGGTCGGTGGAGAAATGAAGAAGAAGAATTGTAATAGGAAATGAATGAGGAGAGAGAAGGGTTGTTGGGTTAATAAAATGGAGGATGGTGGTAGGTAGGGGTTTGCATACTAACCCAAACCAAACCCAACAAGACCGAACCCGATGCATGCCCAAGCCAAAATAGACCACACGAGCCATGAAATGCCAACTAACCCATGCCAATGCAAGAAACCCAAGACCAGCCAGCCAGGACAAGTCGAAATACGGGTCCGAGATACGTACACGTATACCAAAATACGTATAACGAAAACGGAGGGTGACAGGTTTTGTAAAATTTAGTCAACATTCAATTTTTTTTGGTGCCTTTTGTGACTAGCAGTAGTCGTCTAATATTCTAAATAGACCCATTGAAACAAGATGTCGCCAAAGTGACCTCTCTTGCATAGATAGTCTATGAGGGATGTTAGATGTTTGTGTGTGTAAATTCATGCGAGTATTAGACGGCCCAAAGGAAGGTTAATACTTGGCTGAATTGTACACATATTTGTGGTGATAAATGTGTGACAATTATACAGTTTACATATGAATAATAATCCGATCCAAAGATAGACTTATTATTTGACATGACTTATTGTCAACGTTTGATCATTACACCAAGAATACCACTTGCAGTTAATATCACTGTCCAAAGACTTGATATTAATGATGTACTAGGCATCTTGAGATGTGGTTCACCATTATTTGAATTTGTTTGACTATATTTTACGCTTTGGTTATTTGTTAGAGCATGTTTATTTTTTGTTGCTTTGTTCTCTTTACAGTTAATGTTGTTAAAATATCTGCCAATAAGATTTTAATTTTCATGTTTAATGGGATAATTAATCTTTAAGGGCGAAAAAGAAAATAAATGCAGTAGCTGCTAAGGGTCCAGGTCAAAAGAAACAATAATATAAAACTAAGGGTTGTTCTTTTATGATAAGACATGACACATAAGGAAGAAATGTACAAAGTATCACGCATGGCATATAAAGAAATATACATTTCTAAATTTGGTCTGTTCTGAGGTTAATTTAGATTTAGTACCAAAAATACATGGTGGTTAGATTCTGGTGCTACTACCCACATTAGTGTTTATAAACAAGGTTGTCTGAGCTACCGAAGCCAATTGATGGTGAAAGATACATCTATGTGGGTGATGGCAAATCGGTAGAAGTGAAAGCAATATGACATTTTATGTTATGTTTAGGAACCGATTATTATTTGAATTTAATAGACACTTTTATTGTACCGTCTTTTAGCGAAATTCAGTTTCAGTTTCCTTAATGGACAAATCTGGTTATCATTGTTCATTTGGAAATAATAAGTTTAGTCTATCTTTAAATCCAAATATTATTGGTAACGGTTCCCTTAAGATTTATGATAACCTATATTCAGTTGAAACTATTGCATCTTATAATGAAACCTTGCAAGTGAAGTCATGTGGTACTAAACGCACAATTAATAATATATTTTTTAGCCTCATTAAGGCATAAGCATTAGGTCACTTCTATAGAAATAGAGTTGAACGATTTGTGTCTGATGAGATTTGGATTCAATTGACTTTATAGACTTTAATGTTTATATTGAATGTGTAATGGGAAGACAGACCAAAGTTAAATTATAAGCAGCTACTTTATTGGTTATGCTACAGATCAATGGGTTGATAATTATACAATCCTATACTAAGATTTTTTTTAGACGAGACGTGTAATATTTTTGAGGATGTTGAGTTTGGAGGAGAAATAAAGTCAGGATCATTGTCTTTGAGAAGGAATCAATTATGATTCCTACTATCACTTTTGACGATGTGCATGATTCTATACCTGTCATGATCAAGAAGTGAATTCGGAGTCTCAATAAGACAATGTCGAATTACCTCTATAAGTCGTTGTTGAGATACCTTAACAAGGACAACGTAGCAGCACCCCATTCAAGATAAGGTAATTATTCCTAAGGAACAAACTCAATAACCTCAAGAACCGATAATATTTAGATGGTCCACCAGTGAAAGGAGAAATATAATTTCGGATAATATTGTCATATTTCTCTAGGAACGTGAGGAAGACTGTGGATACTGGAAGATGATCTAATCAACTTCCGTCAGGCCATAGAAAGTTCCAATTCTCAAAGTGGATTGATACAATAAATAAGGAGTATAAGTTCATGCAAGACAATAAAGTTTAAGAACTTGTCCCATTACCAAAAGGTATGAAATCCATTGGTTGCAAATGGACATTTAGAACCAAGAAGAATTCGAAGGGTCATGTTGAGAGGTATAAAATATGTCTTGTAACTAGTGACTTTACTCAAAATTTTGGGATTGATTTTAAAGAGTTTTTTCTCTTTGGTATCTTTGAAAAACTCCTTTAAAATAATCATAGCACATGTTGCACATTTTGATCTTGAGTTACATCAAATGGATGTCAAAACGACATTTTTCAATGGTAACATTGACGAAACTATTTATATGGTGCAGCCAGAAAACTTTGTATCGAAAGATCCAAATAATATGGTTTGCAAATTGACAAAATCCATTTATGGACTCAAGCAAGCTTCTCGTCAGTGGTACTATAAATTTCACCAAGTTGATACCTCGTTTGGTTTTGAGGTTAACGTTGTTGAAGATTGTGTGTATCACAAAGTCAGTGGGAGTAAAATTATTTTTCTGGTTTTGTATGTTGATGACATACTGCTTACCACAAATGATATAGGCATATTGAATGACACTAAGAAATTTCTATCAAATAACTTTGAGATGAAAGATCTTGGTGACGCCTCTTTTGTATTAGGAATTCAAATACACCGAGATTGTTCTCGAGGTATTCTTGGATTATCACAAAAGAGCTATATCGATAAAGTGCTTAAAAGATTTGGCATGCAGAAATACAAACCAGGTGATACCCCAGTCGCTAAAGGAGACAAGTTCAGTCTCAATCAGTGCCATAAGAATAGCCTTGAAATTAAGAAAATATAATAAAATTTTCCTTCATGATCAGTTGTAGGGAGTCTAATGTATGCTCAAGTATGTACGCGTCAGGATATTGCGTACATATTAGGATGTTAGGCAGATATTTAAGCAAATATGGATGGATCATTGGGTAGCAGCCAAACTACTTAAGTAACTAATAGAGAACAAGAAATTATATGCTCTTTGTAGGAGATCGAATAATTCTGAAGATCATAAGGTATTCCGATTCCGATTTTGTTGGATACCAACACAGTAGGAGATCCACATCAGGTTATGCTGACTAATGGAGATATATTTTGGATGAGTGTCAAACATGCACTCATAATTTCTTCCACCATGGCAGCAAGGTTTATAACATGACGTGGGGCATCTATTCAGGGAATATGGTTGCGAAATTTTGTCACAAGGTTGCGCCTACAGTACGGTATTGAAAGACCACTTAAATTATGGTGTAACAATAAATCAGCAGTAATATATTCTAATAACAACAGAACTTGTATAAGTCAAGGATATTGACATAAAGTTTCTAGTTGTGAAGGAAAGAATTCAGAATAGTTTAAGTGTCCATATATCACATTAGGACAAACTCCATGATTAGCGGATCCGCTCACAAAAGTATTATCACCCAGGATCTTTCATGAGCATACTGCTCATATGGGTGTTATCTTAATTAAGAATATGGCAATACAGTGGGAGTTTGTATTTTATGTATTTGGGTGCTATTTGGTTTTGGACACATTTATGTATTAAAGTATTTTGAATATTTATCTGATCAGATATATGAAAATTCAGTTCATTCTGTTTTCATTATGTTAAAGTATTGATCTCATTAAAGTTAAGGAGGACCAGTTGGAAATAGACATGTATTGATCACATAGTGTGTAATTTTTATGCTACGCATCCATGATTGATCTATGTCGTTTAGCTATATTGGTATATGTGACCATTGATGGTTTAGTTACGCTATATGTGATGAATGCCGCTTTGATCCTATGTTGATATGGTTAATGGACGAGATTGTCCGGATATACCCTAAGGATTAATATAGCAATTTATGAGCTCACTAAGGTTAACACAATTTTAAGGTTACATATGTGGCCCAGTGGAAGATTGTTGGAATTATTCAATAATTAAGGGGCCACACATGTAAAATTAATTGTGTTTGGGCTATCTAAATAATTAAGCCAAATTAAAATGGTCTATTTGGAAAATTAGCTTAAGGGTATAATTGTCATGGAATTAATGTGTAGATATCGGAGATAATTCTAATTTGATGAGGGGCCAAATTAGAAATATCAAAATATATAAATATATGTATTCATTAGGGTTATGATCCCCAACTTATACGGCCACGAAAGAGAAGTTTTTTCTTTTTCTCTTCTACATCCCCATCAACAGAAAGAGAGGGACAAAGGATTCGGATTCTTCTTTGTCATTAAGGGTCGTAGCAAGTTGGAAGATCGAACCCCACAAAAGGACGGCCGTTTCAAGATCCATCAAGCCTAGCAATGGATTCAGGTACGCTTCTTGTCACGACCCGCACCCAGATATACGGGTACGAATACGTAGACGACGCCCAGCCTACGCCGCAGTATCGGCGGTAGAACGCTGTCTAGTACCCAATAAATATACACTACATCTAGAAGGCCTATAACTATAAATATACTCTAGTCACATCACAACAGCTAGGGATGATAAGACAAGAAAGATAACTAAAGCACAAGAACAACTAAAAACTACTAGAAGAAATCATAAGACAGGAAATAAAGAAGGAAAACAAGACAAACTAAGGATAACTACCAGACAACTTACATAGAAGAATAGTGAGATCCACCTCAGCTAGCAACATCATGAAGTCCACTAATGGTATAACAACTCCTAAAATATTATCAACGGTATCCTGTCAGGAAAATGAGCAAGTACAAACACTAACAGCAGTTCCATGTGAATTGACAAATTCTATAAGAGACAGTGTAATGAACGACAAGACAAAGATATATGAAGACTTGGGAACCGTTCGGAAGTTGAGTTACAACCCTTAAACCAAACAAGGACCGGGGTTGTAACCCTTCTCCCGAGCAGAACTTAGTCTCCAATCAAGGTATAACATAAAGGCATGTAGAACATGTGAGTAACTGAATATCATAGCATGGTGAGAAAGTACTGAATGTAGAACAGAGCAGGATATATGATAAGATAAAGTAATATAAAATGTGCCTTGAATTATTAGAGCGATATGTGATCGGCTTGGGATAAGTGACAGGACAGGCTATCCACTTGGCCCGGCAATCCGCGGTGACCTCAACGGAAAGTCATGCCGGCCAACCTGGATAACGAGCACAAGGCAAGAGGATCTTGCTACACCCTTCGTGAGGGAAGAGTGGCGCGAGCACATAAATAGTGACAGGGTGGCTCTGATCACATAACCCCTAATAATTCTCCATCCCCGAGTAGTATAATGGACCTGGACATGACACGTCATGACACGGGATTTCCTAAGAGGATAGCTACTCCCTCTCAGGAATCGGTGTCTATACAAGTACATGGAACAAGGCAGGAAATGTACATATATACCAAGAAAATCTAGGAATAACATCTCATGTCATGATCCAACATATACTAGTCCGTGAACTATCGTGACTGGGAATCAAGTAAGACACTACGACTGAATCGGATATAGCAGATATCAAGACAATGAAAACTATCAGTGAATGTACTCGCCTGCGGTCCTGAGCTGTCAATGGGGTCGATGCTCAGAGTGATGCCACAGACCTAAAGATAAGATATATATAAACTAATTAGGGTTCAACAGTGTTAGGCTTGATTCTATAGTATAAGCTGCGCAATCTAGGTCAGACTCAGTCAACTAAGTCAAACTAGGTCACACTGAGTCACACTAGGTCAAACTAGGTCACAGAAAGTCAAACCAAGTCAAACTAGGTTAATGTTGACTAACAGTTGACTTTTGGTCAACTGGTCAACTCTGGTCAAGTTCTAAACATTTCTAGGCCAAGTGTTGATTGATAGTTGACTTTTGGTCAAAGCAGTCAAACTTGGTCAACCGAGGTCAAAACTAGCCTAAGCATACTATTCCTAAACATTATCAACCAAGATACCATATATCTTGATCAAACAGGGTCAACACATTCAGTTTCAGTGATTGTGAAATCACCGGAATCGATGGAACTCAAAATACCACAAAAGGAGAAGGATTATAATAATAGGGTAAAAACCTACAGATGTTGTCGGATGATAAAACTAACATCACCGACGTGTCCAGAATGGTCAAATCAGCTAGGATAGCCTGTCCAAAAGTCCAATTTGGACACAGGGGCAAAACGGTAATTTCGGACCAAAATGATGTCCGCCGTTGGACACACTTTGCACCGAAAAATGTGCCAAAATATAAGTGCACAAAACCTAACAAATTATATGTCCACGAATCCAGAATGACGATACGAACCCAACGGTATATCCAGAATTGGATTCCGTTGACCCGATCTCAAATTGGTCCGTTGACCAGGACATTGGAAACCGATTTGCACGGAAAAGCGTGTCGGAGCCAATGTCCTCAAAACTCAGCAAATTATATGTCAACGAGTCTAGAATGACGATACGAACTCAACGGTATATCTGAAATTGGATTTCGATGAGCCGAACTCAAAATGACCCGTGGACCCAGAAAGTGGGACCCGCTTTGCACCGAAATGCGTGCTAGGGCCCACGTTCTCCAAATCAAGCAAACTTTATATGAAAATATGCCAGAACGACGCCACGAGTCTACTGGTGGTGTCAGAAATTGAATCCGGAGTCCCGGGTTCAAAAATGGAATTTTACAAGTGCAACACTAAGAATTCGAACGGCCAACTTTGGCGTCGAATTCGACCGACCTAACAAGCTCAAACTAAAATGAAATCTAAAGGGGGCAGGAAGCGGGTTATACCAGCTGTGCACCGGAACTGACGGCGCACAAAACGGAGCTGCGACGACGAAGATACGAACCCGCGAAGTTGGCGTCGCAAAACTGTCCAAAAATAGTACAAATTAAAACGTCAACTTGGTGGCCGGTTTTGATGTATCAAACGACGAAATTAATAGTTCAAACTTGACAGAGGTGAAGAGGGATATACCAAGATTGAGACGGAGCAAGGAGTTCGCCGATCCAACGGTCGGATCTCCCGAAAAACATGCACGAACTTGCTGCGATGGAGCGCACTTTCTGAGTTCCGTTCGCGCGCGCGTCGACGGGATTCAGTGCAAAACGCACGAATCGTCTATTGTACACGTCGAGGAAGATGGCGGGGGTCATGGGGGAGTCGCCTAGGGGTGCGCCGGAGTGGGGTGGCCGTCCACGCGGCGCCACGGCGGCGCACGGCGGCGCGCGGTGGCCCGTGCGTGCACGCGCGGCTGCCGGTGCGCGCTGCTGTAGCGCGCGCTGCTGTAGCAGTGCTCGCTGCTGCTGCTGGCCAGGGCGGCGGCAGCACAGCGGCGAGCCAGGCAGGGCATGGCGGTGGCACATCGACGGCGGCGGTGGAAGTGGTGTGCGGTTTGATGAGGGTGGTGATGACAATGGTGATGGTAATGGGAGATGATGATGATGATGATGATGATGGTAATGGTGATGGCTGTGATAAAGATGATAGTGAGTAGGAGGAGGAGAAGGAGGAGAGGGTGGCTGTGCGGTGGTGGTCGGCCATGGGTGGAGTAGGGGTCGGCTATGGAGAGATAAGGGAGAGGAAGAAAAATGTGTGTGTATGTGTATATGTGTTATAATAATGAGAGGGGGAGAGTGAGAATGAGAGAGAAATTAGAGAGAGAGAAAGGGGGTGTCGGCACACATGGGGGGGTGTGTGTTCCTGATGGGAGAGGGGAGTGATGTGAGGATAGAGTTTAAATGAAGAGAGAGAGAGAGAGAGAGAGAGAGAGAGAGATTATATATATATAATATATATGTATGTATATATATTATATAAAGAGATATTAAGAAGATATTAGAGAGAGAATAAGAGAGAGGGGGTGTGTATGTCGGCTGATGGGAGAGGAGAGAAAGTGAGTTGTGTGTAGGTGTTATTAGAAGGAGAGAGAAAAGAGAGTATTATACATATACATATATGTATATCATATGTATATATATATATACACAAATGAGAGAATTAGATATTTATTCATAAAGAGAGATATTTATAGTAGAGAAAAAATAGAAAAATATCAGTAGGGTGTATGGACAGTCATGACAGGGCCCACACTAAACTGGGTTGGGCATTGGGCCAAGTTTGGACAAAGTCGAAGCCAAGGATTTAATTAATTTATAAATTAAACCAATTAATTCATGGATGAATTGGGGGCACAAGAGAGATCAATTTGATAGCGCGCAAGTGGCACGTGCATAGTAGGCTCAAAACAGGCCAGGGCCATATATTGGGTCGACTGGATTGGACCGATGTCGGGCCCGGAAATTAAGTTGGAAATTAAATCACGAATTACGGCAGACGATAAATTGGTCTAAATTGACCCGAAGTTGCGCGAATCAAATGGAGCACAAGGGAACAAGTTCGAGTGGGACACGAAATATCACTGTGAAGATAATCTCGTCTACTACAAACTCCAAGAAGGAAGTTTCCAGAGACTGGCATCCCTGATGCTCTAGAAATCCAAGTCACGGTAAAGAGCATTAAATCAAAATTAATCAAATAGAAATTAATTATATAGAAATGAATTATTGAAAATAATTCATTAGAAAATTCGAAAAATAATTCGGGAAATTCAGGGGGCTTACACTTCTGCAATTTAATTTATGTTCTTCATCTCATGAATCGACAGGGCACAATAAATTTGTAACACATGGTTCCTCCACAGCATACGAACCAATGGTACAGATCGGTTCTACATAAATTTTTTCTTTCTGTCTAAATCTGAATAAGTTCTTCAACATAAGACAAGTCGGCACTCAGTTCCAATTGATCCAAGTTCACTACGTGACTTAGATTATGCACGTACTTTCATAGTTAAGACACATGGAAGATATCATACACTTCAGCCAATGATGAAGGTAGTCCAAGTTGATAAGCTATTGGTGCCTCTCTTAAGGATCTTGAAGGTTCTGATGAATCGCGGTCTCAGCTTTCCTTTGATTCCAAACCACATTACCCCTCGCATTAGTGTTACCTTCAGGAACACATGATCGCCCATCATGAATCCCAAGGGTCGTCGATGAACATCCGCATAACTATTCTATCGGCTTTAAGCAACTCGAAGCCTCTTTCGAATCATGCAAATCTTCTCGATATATGCTCTACTAGTTCCGATTCGAGCGCATGTCGTTCATCGACTTCATCCCAATATATCAGTAATCGACACTTCCGTCCATAGAGTGCTTCATATGGGGCCATCTGGATGCTCGCTTGATAACTGTTATTATAAGCAAACTTCGCCAATGAAAGATATGTATCCTAATTTTTCTTCAAATCGAGCATGTACAGTCTCAGCATGTCTTCAAGGATCTGATTCACCATTTTCGTTTGCCCATCAATCTACGGATGATACGTCGAGCTGAATTTCAACTTGGTGCCAATTGCCGACTAAAAACTAATCTAGAAACGTGATAAGAATCGTCGTCCCTATCGGACACTATTGGAACTGGCACCCCATGTAGTCGAACAATTTCATCCATAAATATGAACCAACCGATCAACGCTCCACATCACTTTAATTACATTGAAATGAGTCGACTTGGTTAATCAGTCCACGCTCACCCAAACCGAAACATCCCCTCATTGAGTCTTTTGCATCTCAATTAATGTTTTTTAGTTGGCACATTAAAAATGAACATAATTACCTTTCCTCATTGTAACACTATTTTTTGAGACACCCGACGATATGCACGGACCTTTGTGCATGCTGCAATGCATGCCTTTGGGGCCCCCTACCCCCAACTTCCACCAATATTAAATGGAATGAATAATACGCCCCCGTGGTTCGATCCAATGATCTTCTGCCACCCAGTCAGGGTCTTATACATCTCATCGGTAATCATAATAGCTACTCGAGTTCGGTTCACGGTAAAACTACCTTCAAAAGTGTAATTGGATGGATATAAATTTATGAATTTGTTGTCTATAAGTCCCATAATTCTACTCTAATTTTACATAATTCCTTTAAATATCGTTTATTTTTTTAATTATTCTTAAATTACTAATAAATAAATTATGAGTCTCCCTCCCTTTGTGTAAGCCAAAAACTAACTCAATTATACATAAAATATTTATTTTACCATCTTCTTCTTCTTCCTCCTTCTAGCTTGCTCTCCTCCATTTTTTTTTCTTTCAAATCCATTCTCCTATTTTATATTCATTCCTTCATTTTCTTCTCCACTTCTCTTCTTCCTCCCCACCAAATTTAGCATCACTACCACTTTACTTACTATCCATCCTCTTATGTTAAAATATGATATATTAAAGGGACTAATATGCAAAAAAAATCAAAAAATATATATATTCCAACAATCATCTTTGCAATTTGAAAATATTATACGTTTTTAAATATTAGGAAAAGGAAAAACACTATCCCATTTTTTGGCTGTCGGTGCAAATTATGTATTGTTTGATTTTAATTTTTATACAAGAGTTTTGACTTGTGAGCTTTTTAGTATCAGATTTAACGTTATGAGTTGGGAAAATTAATTCCCAAATTTATGTGTAAAGAGACATACCAACAATTGAACAAACAAGAGAGAGAGGGAGAGGGCAGAAACTAGTAAAAAATGTAGAGCAGAATAGAATAAAGGGGAGAGAGGGGGTGGGTAGGTAAAAACTCAATGGTGATGGTGATTCCTTACCTTCCATTTCCTCCTCATTCCTTATATATTAACAACAACAACATCAGAAATATATAGAAGAAAGAAGAAGAAGAAGAACTTACTCTTACTTTTGCAATGGGTTATCGCTTCTCCTTCTTCTCATTCCTCATCCTATTCCTTGTCCATTCTGCTACATCTGATGGTAAAACTTCATCTCTCCAATACCACCAGTTTTTGTTGTTGTTGTTGTTGTTTTATTCTGTAGGTGTGGCTTATGGGTCAGATCTAACCTTTTGTAGTATGTTTAGCGCATTGTCACTTTACAGATCTGAATGAGCACACTGCTAACTCTAACGTAATGTTGGTGTGATCTGAATGTTGATTACATTTTAGAGCTATAAGATCTCACTGTTCTGAATGTGTGTATTATATCTATATATTCTTGTAGAACTTTTGCACATTTCAATTGACTGGCCCCAATCATCTGGGATAATGGCTTTCTTCTTGTTCTAGGCATCAGTCAGGTATTTAAACTGAGTACATTTAGGCCTCGTCTGGTTCGCGGAATCGTGGCCTTGGGAAAGGAAAGTGATTCATTTTCCTGTGTTTGAATGCCAATGGAAAGGAAAGTGGTTCCCAAAGGAAAGGATAATAGGGAGGAAAATGGTTCCCCCACCCACCCAAGGATTCTTTCCTTCCAATTTCTTTGACATTTCCAAACACAGGAATGAAAAATTGATGGGAATTGCAATTTTCCAAAGGAAAAAAGAGAGCAGAGAATTGATTTCCTTTCCTTTCTTTTCCACGAACCAAAATATGATACATAAAATAGTTACAGGGCCATCCATTAGAGTGTGTTTCCATTGAGATGCTAATTTGGTCAAGTGGGCTTGCATTATATACACGTCTTTTAGGATTCAGGATTTGTTTTTACACCTAATAGGTCTTTAGAAATGGTTGGATCCATGATCACTTTATTGATCGATTGATTAGCTAAATCTGTCCAAATGAAGTTTGTAGAGATCTACTGTAGTAATTGTCTTAATAGGTAGTTCTTGTCATCAATCGGTAGGAGATGATGCCAAAGTATCAATCATTATTAACCGATGGCCACTTGGTTCCCTTTTTTTTTTCTAGGAATTAACATGTAGCAACTATTAACCAAAAGAAAAAAAAGCCGAACTCGAGTGACTCTTGTGGTTACCAAGGACCCTGGCTAGGTGGCGGAAGATCGGTAGATCGAGCCAGGAGGCGTACTATTCTTTCCATTTATAAATGGTGAGAGTTGTGGGGACAGTGGGCCAAAGGCATGCAACGCAGAGTGCACAAAGTACCGAGCGTTATGTCGCACATTTCAAAAAAACAAAACAAAAAGAAAAACAGAAAATGAGAGTCATGAGACATGGTACACGAGGGATTACCCATAAATGTGTAGGAAAGAAAAACCGTTACTTGAGGAAATCAGCATTTATTGTTAATTTAGCTTGTAATGTTCTTGCAATTACCTATCCTACATTTCGGAGCACTTCACTAGAACATGAACAACGAACCCCTACTCAATCAAAAGAGGCACTTCTTCTGCTTTCATAAATTACATCATGTTATCCAACTCATATTTAAGTACATTTTTGGTTGTTCCCTCTGCAATAGCTTAAAGTTTATACTTGTGGTGTTCAGTCCTCATTCTTGTAAGTTTTACGGTCAGATGTTTTTCTGGTGGTTCTCATATTTTACTACTATGGTTCTCAATCCTGTAGTTGAAAAATAGGAAAACAACATGAGGGCATTATTGGCTATAGTACTAGGTAATTTGGCTATAGAGGGCGTCGCCTGGCAAATCGGTCAGGCTAGCTACTTACATCTTGACCCTCCCCAGACCTGCGTAAGAGGGAGCCTCGTGGCACTGGTACGCCCTTTTTTTTATTACTATGTACTTTGGCTTGATTCCATGTTTATCTTGGAAAGACTTCCATTTGTGAAACAAAGGAATAAGAAACAAGATTCCTAGACAAAACAACAGTCAATGTGTATATGAAACTTGCATAAGCCATCTGAGGGATGCTTTTTAAAAAGTAAATACCAGAATCTAGGAATGTGGCATGCGGGTAGTGACAACCAAAATTCTCATGTAGGGAGCGCAGATGCAAATTGGCCGAAAAAGACCAATCAAAACTTATAAGATAAAGTTTGTATTCGATGAGGTGAGCCGGAGTTCAATGTCAGAGTGGACACTGTAGAGAAAGCTCGGGAATCAAGATAAAAGGATAGATGGAATACTTGTTTCTTCATTCAACTTGTTGCTTCTAATGATAAAGTACATTGGATTATCTAAGGATCATCTAGAGTATAATTATGAATGCTCATTAAATTTAGACTTCATCACTAATGGAATACAAAGACACAACTCATGGCCTTTACTTGATCTTTGAACTATCTAGTGTAGCATGCCATTGATTTAAACCCATAAAATGCATATGTAAATATTTAAGAAGCATTAACCGAAAAGAAACCAGTACCTCTTGGTCGTGAATATCTGAATAGGATGAACCGCCTCCGTGGAAATAACCCTCAAAGCATCCCTGATGGGAGGTCTCCCTACTTTTTCCACAAAAGGTTGTAGTCAATCAGAGTCTAGGAAGCACAAACACTCCAAAAATGTGTGAAAATACACTAGGACACACCAAAATAGGTGCCAAATCCTAGTCGCTGTGTTCTTTGTGTCATGTCGTATCCATGTTTGTGCTGTTATTACCGGGGCACAATTTTCGATGGAAAACTGAGAAAAAGAAACGATTGTAAAGACAATATTTCAAATCAACACTTCAAGGAAGGTGATCCTGAATTACGAGAATCTAAAAAGATTTCGTAATCAACAGCAATCGATCGTAGTACTTCTAAAAAGAAGATACAATCAGAATTACTGGCAGCAATGAAGAAGGTGACTGGCGAAAGATGGAAGAACTCCTGCTGGGGTGAATAATCACCGTTGCTCAAAGCTTTATTCGCCCTACACGAACAGCTTCCAGGAACCAGCAAGTTCGTTGGAGAACTTGGAACACACCTGCTCTTCTGACTCCTCGGATGGACACGAACTCCCATGCAAAAGCAACGTTGGTGCGGCGCCTTTCTTCTTTCTCGAAGGCTGCTGGAATTCGTAAGCAAATTCCGATTAGAACTGTGTTAAAGAACACTTCTGAATTCTCTGTTTACTTGTGTTAAAAAACACTTCGTAAACTTTCTGTGGTGGCTTCTATTACTTGTATATCTGTAGCCTTGTGAGAGAGAGGATGCCTTATATAGGCCCTGCAGCAACTGCTCGGTTGCCACAAAGTTAGGGTCATGGTAAAAACTACCCCGAACATGTAGCAACCGCCCAGAACGTGCAAACGCATGTTCTGCTGCAAGTTGCGCCAACTGCGCGCACCCTGCGCTCCTTGCACTCCGCGCGACAGAGCGCGCACTGAGCTGCGCACACTGCGCGCACTGCACGCATTGCGCACGCGGCGCACGCAGCGCAACCAGCGCAACCCGAGCAACCCGCGCAACCCAGCGCACCCGCGCAACCAAGCGCAACCTGGGCGCAACCTGGGCGCGCACCTGGGCAGCGCAACTGGGCTTGCGCAACTGGGCTTGCGGAACGTGGCAGCGCAAGTGGCTCGCGCAACGAGCGCAACTAAAGCGCACTATGCGCCTAGCGACGATGCTGACGTGCTAAGTGCAAAGTGCGCCAACAAAATGCCACATTACGCCTCATGAGCCCATGAGCCCGAGTCCGAGTCCGAGTCGCTAAGCCCCTACGGGGCTTAGCTCCCATGGAAATAAATTTCCCAAGAGCAAAAAGCATGAATGCTTTCAATTGTTGATTTAGCCTTTTTCCCATTAGAAAAATAACCCCACATGGCACACCTATGTGCACCTCTACACCACATGTGCATCTCTAAACTAGCAAAGCTAATATATAGAGATACAAGTCCTTTGGTCTAGCCGATGTGGGACTAAAATTCACTTTGAAAAAGACCAAAACCCAAAATCCTCCACATATCTCTATATATGAGTGTAAGTGTTCCCCACAGTAACTGTCCATCATGCATTAGGAGAGATGTCGCTGACGACTTGAATCTTCCCGCATGGTTCAAACAACAGACTATAATACAAGAATGAACTAAGCCTTAAATTCTGCATCATAGCTGAAATTCTTCCCACTCACATAATGTAGTTACATGTGCTTCTGGCTACACATTAAAGGCCCTGTGCCAGCCTGGTTTCAGTGTATAATTTTGGGCGTCTACAAGTTTACCCTCAAGAGACGGCCTGATATCTCTTTGTCCATACACTATAGGTGAGTTCATTATAAAAAGACATGGCATAAAGCGCTTTGCGCTTCCTTTGCGGTGCTACGCCGCTATGACATGGCTTAAAGTCGAGGCCTTACCCCGTACCGGGAACCTCATCGTAGTGTCATACTACTGTAGCATGAGACAACCGCCTCTTTGTAGTGCCAAACTACCCAGCATGAAGCCTTAGGCTCCCTTGCGGTCTTACGCCGTAACGACATGGCTTGCAAGGTCGAGACTTTATCCCTAACCGGGTACCTCATCGTGGTGTCGTGCCACTGTAATATGAGGAACTCCTCTTCTTTGTAGTGCTGACTACACCCCTCTTTATTTTATCATACAGCATTTGGCTAACTGCCTATTTGCGGTGCTACGCCGCTGTGACTTGGCTAGCAAAGCCGAGGCTTTATCCTATTCCTGGGCAGCACCCCACATATAGGAACCTCATTGTGGAGTCACCCCACTGTAGCATGGAGTTTCACTCCTTGTAGTGCTGCTCTACCGTGCTTCCTGTAAAGCACACCAGACATTCACTCTGCCTGAGAACTCATTAAGGCAATTAAGCCAACCTTCCCACAGGAACCGTTTTCTGCAGAAAACAACAGTAGACAACAGTGGTTGTAGGTCCGTAACCTCTCCATGCCCAATAGAACATGTACCCACCGTTCCTGATATTCTTCCGATTAGTGGTCCTCCCTTGAACCAAAAGCTAGATGCCTAGTAGATTTCTCTTTGAACTATTAGCATAAAATTTTATGGTAGGAATACAATAATACAATATCAGAATGCCTTCAAACCCATTTTACAAGCTGTGTCATCGACTAGCTGGCGCTTGAGACCCTTGGTGAACGGATCCGCCAGGTTCTCCTGACTCCGAACATCAATCACTGCAATAACACCTCTCTTGATAAGATCGTGTACTGCCCTGTGCTTCAACCGCACAGTCCTCTTCTTCCCGTTGAAGAGGTCATTTGATGCCACCACCGCAGTCGCCTGGTTGTCGCAGTATATCGGTATCGCCGGTATTTGCGCCCCAACCATTGGAAGATCATACATAAGCTTCCGAAGCCATTCTGCTTCCTCGGCTGCGGTATCAAGTGCAAAGAACTCAGATTCTATGGATGACCGCGAAAGCATAGTCTGCTTCTTCGACTTCCACGATATAGCAGCTCCACCCATTGTGAAAATGAATCCACCTGTGGACCTCTCGCTCTCCACCTCTGAGCACCAGCTGGCATCACTGAAGCCTTCCACTACCGGCGGATCTCCGCTGTAGTACAGTGCATATGTCTGAGTCTTCTTGAGATATCTCATCACCCGTTTCACAGTTTTCCAGTGTTCAGCACCTGGGTTACTCGTGAAACGACTCAGCATTCCTACGGCGAAAGCTATGTCAGGTCTTGTGGCAGTAGTAGCATACATCAAACTCCCGATTACGCTTGCATACTCCAGCTGCCTGACACTTTTCCCTGAATTAGGCTTCAGCTTCAGATCACACCTGTACGGCGTATAGATCCCAGGAAGATCCCGATACCCATAATGAGTGATCATTTTTTCAATATAATGAGACTGTGACAGCGCTAGTCCAGTGTCTGTCCGGATGATCTTGATCCCTAAGATCACATCAGCTTCCCCCAAGTCCTTCATACTGAACTTGCTCGAGATGAATTTCTTTGTCTCCGTGACACAGCTCATATCCGTACCTAGGATAAGCATGTCGTCCACGTACAGACAAACGATCACACCTCTTCCATCAGCGAACTTCGTGTAAACACATTTGTCCGTCTCGCTGACCATGTAGCCATTTGACCTTATAACCTTGTCAAATTTCTTATGCCACATCTTGGAAGCCTATTTAAGACCGTACAAAGATTTTACCAATTTGCAGACTTTGTCTTCAAGACCCTTGACGACAAATCCCTCTGGTTGTTGCATATAAATCTCTTCGGTCAGCTCGCCATTTAGGATAGCCGTTTTCACATCCATCTGATGTATCACCATCTTATGTATCGCTGCGAGAGCAATCAACATTCTGATGGTAGTCATCCGGGCTACTGGAGCATACGTGTCAAAGTAGTCGATTCCCTGCTTCTGAGAAAATTCCTTGACTACTAGCCTAGCCTTGAACTTGGCAATAGTTCCGTCTGCTTTCGTCTTCTTCTTGAAGATCCATTTGCATCCGATGGGTTTTGCTCCTTCAGGAAGATCAACCAACACCCAAGTGTTATTGGAGATGATGGATTCAATTTTATTGTCAATCGCCTCCCTCCAGAAAACCGCGTCTCTGGTCTTCATCGCCTCATCATAGGTAAGCGGATCTGCTTCCACATGATAGGTGACAAAGTCACTTCCGAAGTCCTTCGGCCTCCTCATACGCTTAGCTGACGGCTCAGCTTGTTCTGGTTCAATCATTGTTTCAACAACATCTTCTTGGACCACATCTTCATTGAAGACTTCAGTTTCCTGCGCACCTTCATTGTTCTCCGGTACATCCGCAAGAACAATATTCTTGTGCCTTGTAAATTTGTCTTCAAAATATTCTGCGTCGCGAGATTCAATGATATGATTTGACTCAATATCAAGAAATCTCCGAGCATCACTCTTCTCGGCATACCCCAAGAAGATCGTCTTAGTAGTCCTTGTCCCAAGCTTCTGAATCTTCAGATCTGGAAGCTTGACATATGCCAGACACCCCCACACTTGAATGACATTCAAGTTAGGTCTGACCTTGAACCAGAGTTCATGAGGAGTAACGTCTGAATAAAAGTGGCCGTCAATGCAGCTTCTCCCCAGTAGCACTTAGGAAGACCAGCAGTCAACAACATTGAGTTAATCATTTCTGTTAACGTTCTGTTCTTCCTCTCTGCTACTCCGTTTGATTGAGGAGAGTACGGAGCCGTAGTCTCATTGACAATTCCATGTTCTTTGCAGAACGATGCGAATTCATGAGACCTGTACTCCCCACCTCGATCACTTCTTATTCTTTTGAGTTGTTGTCCAGTCTGCCGCTCAACTTCGGCTCTGAACTCCTTGAACTTCTCGAATGCTTCGTCTTTAGCCTTCAGCAAGTAGACGAACGCATACTTTGAGAAGTCATCGATGAAGGTTATGAAATACTTCATCCCGACCTTTGTAGAGAATTGTTTGAAGTCACAGATATCGTAGTGTACCAACTCCAGAAGATCTGTACTTCAATTAACCCGAGGAAAGGGTTTTCTTGTGATCTTTATTTGAGCACAAACTTCACATTTCTCTACCTTACCACCACACTTGGAGATAAGTCCTAGACTAGACATTCTGTTTATTCGTTTACAATGAACATGTCCTAGCCTATTATGCCACAACTCAAAAGTATAAGCAGAAGGAGTAATTGCATTAATTACATTAATTACATTGGACTGATTCACAAGCTGAATCTTGAACATTCTTTCGGTATAAAAAGTTTTCCCGAAATATGTTCCCTTGATAGACATCACCATCTGGCCAGCATTGATGTCCATCCTGAGGCCTGCGTTGCATAGTAGGCCTCCTGAGATCAGGTTCTTGGCGATAGCAGGTACGTGCTTCACGCCTTGAAGCGTCAGAGACTTCCCAGAAGTCAGCTTCAACACCACCGTCCCAATCCCGAGCACTTCAGCTTGTGCCTGGTTCGCCATCATAACCACTTCAGAAGTAGGTGTGTAGGTGGTGAACCACTCCTTACTGGAGCAGACATGACAGGAGGCTCCAGTGTCTACCCACCAGTCAGAGTCATTCCTTACCGCATCAACCTGCGCAATCATAGCAACAACATCAGTGATCAAAGATACCTTACTAGGCTCTCCTTGCTCTGATTGCTTGGTCTTTGCTTTGCATTCATTCTTGAAGTGGCCCTTCTTGCCACACTTGAAACAAGGCATCTGAGACTTTGCCTTCTTTCGCTTGAAGGAAGTCCCCTTCTCGTTCAGATTGTTAGGGTCCTTCTTATTGCTATGGGAAGCAGCCTACTTTTCCCTTGGTTCCTTGGTATGAACCAGATTGGCGTTAGCCAATTGCTTGGACAGTGCGTCTACCTTCAGTTGAGCCCGCATCTGGTCCTCAACATAGATTTCCTGCAAGAGATCTTCAAGGCTGATCTCAAGCTTCTTCCTATGCATGTTTGCATAGAACTTACTCCACCCAGCGGGTAGCTTTGAGACAATCCCTCCAACAACAAACTTGTCGGGGAGGGGCATCGCCTCGTCTTCCAGCTTTTGTCGCAGTTTCAGAAATTCCTTTACCTGCGGCAACATGGACTTCTCGTCCTCAAAGAGCCATTTGTGATATTTTTCAACCACAAATATCTTGCTCCTGTTTTTGTCTTCTTCGTACAGTTTCTCCAGAGACTCCCATATATCTCTGGCAATTGGTTTTTTACTGTAAGATTCTGCTAGAGAATCCTCCATAGCATTCAGGATAAGCAGCTTGCAAATGCTATTTTTCCTTCTCCAATTGGCCTGAAATTTAGTAGCCGCGTGATCAACGTCTCTGAGTTGAAGAGTGAGATAAACCTTCCTCTTCCAGACTTGATAATGCTCTCCATCAAACTTTTCTAACTTACAAAAGTCAGTATTGAGGAGTGAAGCATTAACGTTTTCCATCGTAGCAATAAAGCTTTGAGATTGTTATTGTCGGAGCATAATTTTCGATGAAAAACTGAGAAAAAGAAACGATTGTAAAGACAATGTTTCAAATCAACACTTCAAGGAAGGTGATCCTGAATTACGAGAATCTAAAAAGATTTCGTAATCAACAGCAATCGATCGTAGTACTTCTAAAAAGAAGATACAATCGAAATTACTGGTAGCAATGAAGGTGACTGGCGAAAGATGGAGGAACTCCTGCTGGGGTGAATAATCACCGTTGCTCAAAGCTTTATTCGTCCTACACGAACAGCTTCCAGGAACCAGCAAGTTCGTTGGAGAACTTGGAACACACCTGCTCTTCTGACTCCTCGGATGGACACGAACACCCGTGCAAAAGCAACGTTGGTGCGGCGCCTTTCCTCTCTCTCGAAGGCTGCTGGAATTTGCAAGCAAATTCCGATCTGAACTGTGTTAACGAACACTTCTGAATTCTCTGTTTACTTGTGTTAAAAAACACTTCGTAAACTTTCTGTGGTGGCTTCTATTACTTGTATATCTGTAGCCTTGTGAGAGAGAGGATGCCTTATATAGGCCCTGCAGCAACTGCTCGGTTGCCACAAAGTAAGGGTCATGCTAAAAACCACCCCGAATATGTAGCAACCGTCCAGAACGTGCAAACGCACGTTCTGCTGCAAGTTGCGCCAACTGCGCGCACGCTGCGCTCCTTGCACTCCGCGCGACAGAGCGCGCACTGAGCTGCGCACACTGCGCGCACTGCGCACGCGGCGCAACCAGCGCAACCCGAGCAACCCAGCGCACCCGCGCAACCTGGGCGCGCACCTGGGCAGCGCAACGAGCGCTGATGTGCTAAGTGCAAAGTGCGCCAACAAAACGCCACATTACGCCTCATGAGCCCATGAGCCCGAGTCCGAGTCCGAGTTGCTAAGCCCCTACGGGGCTTAGCTCCCATGGAAATAAATTTCCCAAGAGCAAAAAGTATGAATGTTTTCAATTGTTGATTTAGCCTTTTTCCCATTAGAAAAATAACCCCACATGGCACACCTATGTGCACCTCCACACCACATGTGCATCTCTAAACTAGCAAAGCTAATATATAGAGATACAAGTCCTTTGGTCTAGCCGATGTGGGACTAAAATTCACTTTGAAAAAGACCAAAACCCAACATGTGCAACACGGACCAGAGTCCTTATTCTGGTCAAGCTGAATTGTTATTGTCAAGGTGGCCGCTAACCCACCCACAAAATAATGTAGGTCCATCCATGATGCAAGCTCTCCTTACTTCTTGCACTAGAGCTTGCAGTCAACCAGAGTCCTTATTTTTCTCTTCGCCTCTAATAACTTTCTGGCAACTTTTGGATAGATGACATTTCAATGGAAGAACTCATGAAAGGTTTCTGCAGGCCTGGATGTTTCTCTTCTAGCAGCATCAACTTGGTTAAAGCTTATATTTGATTCGGCAAGCTACTCAAACTTGTCCTTGTTGCACCGGAAGAAATTTGAGCATGAAATTTAGTTTCACAAAAAATTGTCCTGCAAAGTATCATTTCCTCATTTATGCGTCTGTTTTCTAGGCTTCTAGCAGGGATCTATGAATTAGTACCCAGTACTAATTGGATGAAGGTTACACGTGCTTGCTGAGTGCTGTTGGTTTGAGGAAAAGTTTTCAAGAGGTTTTGTAGTACATGGAACTGTACGACCTGTTGGATGAAGAGGGTTGACGAAATGTTGGTGTGGATACATAAAATTCAAATTAATATTTAACATAGATAAAGCAAGCTGAGGAGGTTTATGGAGAGGTGTTGGAATCAGATCATTTGATGACTGACAGGGTCATTGAACTAGTTGAGATTCTATGCCCAATTAAGAAATAAGGAGTTCTGATTGAGAGATGGGCTTGGATTTTATGTATGGTTAAAAGAAACAATGGGAGATATGGGATGCCACAAATGGGAGATTTAAGATAGTGCAATAAGTCTAGATGCAGTTCCAACAGGAAATGATTGGCAGGTGATAATTAGCAAACGTTCTTCTTTGAGGAAAGGAAATTAGTAAACCTTGTCAGAAATACTGAAAGAAGGTTCTATGGTTTCAGTCGTATGCTCGAGCTTAATTAAGTCTACCCAATGCAAAGTCTGTATTTTATGCTGGTCTAATGAATTTCTTTCTTGATATCTTTCCACATCATAAAATATTCTACCAAAGAATTTCTGAGAAGGGAAGGAGCGAGAGAGTTAACAAATTGATTTTGCTGGTGATAACTAATATAGAATTGATTGCACCTGTCTACATGGACAAACTTGACCAAACCAAGCTAAAACTGTGCCACTTCACTATTTCAGGTGTAATATCTTTTTTCTCGCATCGGAATGTCATATATACATCCCCTGAGACGTTGAAATTTGATGTTTTGGGCATCGGATATGAGTTGGAAGCTTCTTTCCTTTGGTTTAGATGATTATTCTAGGAGTTAGTAGACGGTCTTTGAGATTGTTATAGGAGTCTACTATTCATTTACCTCAGGTTGCTATTTAGTGTTTTAGAAAGATCCTACATAGCCAGTTGAAGATAGTCATCAAAAAATATATTTTACTTTGCGATTATACTAGTTTACTCATCTGTTTTCATTCTTCTTGTGTGTTCAAGGGGGACTTGGTGGATTCTGCAATTACAATTAGATTAGACTGCTGCTTGTTCAATTATTCTATTATTCCCTGTTATGTTCAAAGTTAGCAAAAGAAAGCAGAAAGGACGACAACTGATACAATTCATCAGGTCCTTCATAATATTCCATAGCATGATAAAAGAGCATTTCCTAAACATTCAAGTGCCAGGTGCTGTGCACGGAGCAGGGTTTTTTGCCCAGGCACACATGTTACTGAATGTTTATGATGGTGTGTAAAGAATTTGGCACTTGGAAAAAGTATTTCTCATGGTGAAAAGTATTGCATTTATTTCACATCTAACACCATATACATAGTTCAAATTTCCCATGTTTTCTTATAACTTTCTTTCAATTCATGTAGCAAAAGTTATTTTCTAGGGGTTTTTTTGCCTGTGACAAAATATGGTTGTAACTCTGATTTGACTTGGCCATCGAAAATTCTGACCACCTAATTCCTGGCAGATACTGGTGATCAGCTGCTTAAAGGTATCAACAGTTACAGAACTTCCCTCAACCTGTCAACTCTAACCGAGAACCAGAATGCTGCTTGCCTAGCTGAACAAATCGTGAATCAATTCAAGGGCCAGCCGTGCACGAACACCACCGGCTCCAACACAGTTCCTGGGACCGAACAACAGTTCCCGAACTACCCAGACTTCCTAGAACACTGCCATCTCAATGCGACGGTAACTCAAGATTCAGCTATCATGCCAGCCTGTGTTCCTAACCTAGTTCCAGCAGAACTTGTTCTCACGAACTTCACCAAGTCCCAGTACTCTGGAAGCCTGAATCAGAGTCAGTTTGTTGGAGCGGGGATTGCTGATGAGGGTGACTGGGTTGTCGTCGTGCTGAGCACAAACACTCCTGGTGGAAGCTTTACATTGAATGATGACACAGGATTTGGTTCTGTGGTCAAGGTTGCTCTTCACTCCCTTTTGCTGCTCGTATTGGGTGCATTGATTGTTCTGGTGAACTAAATTGAGAAGTTTTATGATCCCCCAAGTGTTTGTTTGTCTGTCGTCTATTGTTCTTCAAGTCCTTTCTTTTCACCTTTCAGAATCATCGGAAATCTTTACTGTCAGAAATTTGTAAATCTGTAGCTGAACTTTGGAGATCTTTACTCTACTTCTTTTGGTAATTGTTGGGCACAATCCAAGCATGGGCCAGACATATGGTTCCAAGGCCGACATCGGAAATTTGATTTTTCAAATATAAATTTGGTTCCAACATCACAATCACTACAAAATATCAGAGTTTAGTAAGAAGGATCTGATGCTAAAATTTGGAAATCTGTAGCTAATATAATGCAGACGAATCATCGACTAAAGAAGGTAGTCGGCAAACACCACATCGTTCTCGAACTTCCATATCGAGTCTCGCCCTTACAATGACTCGGCAACAGATTGACAACACGGTTTTGACGATGGAGGGATTGGTGACTCATAGATAACACTTTTATGTTAGCTGACGTATATAATGATTTTATGTACTCTTTGGATTAATTCTCAACAGACGGCAAACGCATATAGTGATGGCATGGCAACTAATAAGCGATTACTTTGTTTCTTATATGCAATCTTTTGTCTTAAAATACTCTGTTTAGTGACGTATTGACAACAAGGGATATACTCATCGCTATATAGAGTATCTCCTTCGCTGGTCATACCTCGTCCGTCCGTCGTTGAGCATATCCACCTTATGTTGCTAAATCTATTCAAACTAAAAAAAAAGTAGAGAAATTTTGAGTTGCACACCATTTGTTTTTGTCATTGCCGGGACACAATTTTTGATGGAAAACTGAAAATAATGAAACAATTATAAAAAAAAACGTTTCAACGCAACAATTCAAAGAAAGTGCACAACAGAGATCTTAGGAGGATTCTGGAGTATAATAATCTAAAAAGATTTTGTAACAGTAGCAAACGACAGTAGCACTTCTAAACAGAAAGTACGAATCGAAATACTAGCAGCAACAATGATGATAGGCGAAAGATGGAAGATGGTCTGCTGGGGTGAATGATCACCGTTGCTCAAAGCTTAATTCGTCCCATACGAACAGCTTCCAGGAACCAGCAAGTTCGTCGGAGAACTTAGGAACACTCTGCTCTTCTACTCCTCGGAAGGCGCACGGACTCCTACACTAAGTGGCGCTGATGCACTGCTTCTCTTCACTCTCAAACTCTGTGGAAACACGTAAGGAATGGTACTAAAAAATACTTCTCCCTTATGTGAATTCTGAACCTCTTGTTTGAGAGAGAGAGCAGAAAAGTTTATATAGCCTCGCTCTGTAACCGTCCAGTTAGCAACATGTTCGGAATGTGGAAAGAAACCGTCCCGAACATGCTGTAACTGCTCAATCGTGCACAGACACCGCGCAACTTAAGCGCATTATGCGCCTAGCGACGATGCTGACGTGCTAAGTGGAAAGTGCGCCAACAAAATGCCACATTACGTCTCATGAGCCTATGAGTCCGAGTCCGAGTCCGAGTCGCTAAGCCCCTAAGGGGCTTAGCTCCAATGAAAATAAATATCCCAAGAGAAAAAAATATGAATGCTTTCAATTGTTGATTTAGTCCTTTTCCCATTAGAAAAATAACCCCACATGGCACACCCATGTGCACCTCCACACCACATGTGCATCTCTAAAAGAGCATAGCTAATATATGGAGATACAACTCCTTTGGCCTAGCCGATGTGGGACTAAAGTTCCAAAACAAAAAAGGCCAAAAACTCAACAGCTTTATCCAAGTTCAAGAATAACCACATCCAAATACCATAATACAAGACACGCCCCACTTTTGACAGAAATCGTCTTTCTCTAAAGCTCAACTGCTTTGACCAAATTTTTTTGACAAAAATACCCTTACGTTCTTCCCCACGACCCCCGTCCCACACCCCCGTGCACCCCCTACCGCGCGGCATGCCCCTGCTGACTGCTGCTGTCGCCGCTGTTGCCGTCGTCGTTGCACTACTGCTACTGCTGGCACCGCTGCTGCTACCGCCGCCGTTGTGCCGCTGTTACCCGCCGCCGCCGCATCGCTGTTGCTGCCGTCGCCATGCTGCTTCCACTGTGCGCACTCGCTGCTGCTGTGCGCCCCCCACTTCGCTGCCCGGCGCCGGAGAAGAGGGGGGTGCTGCCGGGGGCAAGGGGAGGAGAGGGAGGGGGAGCAGGGACGGGGAGGGGGGAGCTATGGTGAGCGACGGTGGGAGGGGGAGTTGCGGTGAGTGATGGATGGAAGCTGCGGTAAGCGGCGGCGGGGAGGGTGTCATGCCCCAGAACCAGAATACTAGCATGTAGGGACAGACCAGGCCAGCTACGTATTCCAAAGTACTCCAGTACCCCGAAATAACGTATAAGCTGTAGAGACATGGAGGTTACTACTACAATCCAACAGTCAATCATAGGTCAAGCAATCATAGGTATCTCAATCATAGACAAATATGCAAAGTACAAAAAATATGATCATCAGACATAAAATAGTAAAGCATCCCAAACTATATATACATGGATTATCATGAAGCTAGTAATACAAGGTGATGAACTAGCAAGAGTATTAGTCATACATGATAAGCTCTAGCTATAGTCCAGAATACGCAAATCATGTTTAGGCCCGTAGGCTAAATGTCAAGATCTAAAATACGAGCTAAACACGTGCTCGGAGGCTAAACGCCACAAAAGAATAATGTACATAACTAGTGGAGAATAAAATAGAAAATCCACTAAGTTACTCTGGTGCTCCAGGTAGTCACTGTCGAGTATATGGTATGGAAGATCTTTCAGGCTCCTCCATCAGATCTGGCCAAACAAAACCAGTGGAGTTCGACCCCCAATAGCAAGTACCATAGAGGAAGCCAAACTATGAACTAAAACCAGCAATAACTAACATAACAACAGTTATAGACAGAAATAAGCAAATGCTAATTGAGACTCGTGCACTACCAATACACTTATCCCAAGAATAGAAATATAATAAGTAAACAAACAAGGAGCATAAAGTAATTAACGTGTGACATAATGTAAAGTGTGGACATGTAAAGTAAATAAAAGCATGTGAATACATAAGACAAACTGGACATGTGAGCATGTGAGATATCTGATATGTGAGCATGTGAGATAATTGGACATGTGAGCAAGGGAGACAACTGGGACATGTGAGCATGTGAGATAATTGGACATGTGAGCAAGGAAGACAACTGGAACATGTGAGCATGTAAGGTACTGGACTATGTAAACATGTAGGATAACGGGGACATGTAGGCCTGTTAGATAACTAGGACATGAGAGCACGTGAGAACTATATAGAACGACAAATGATAAGATGACTTAGGACTATTTCGGAACCCAAACCCGTAAACCAACAAGGACCGGGTTGTAACCCTTCTGCTGAACAGAACTTAGTCTCTAATCAATATCAACATAGGAATCATGTAGAGTGTAATGGTACTAATAGGACGACAAATTACAATGACTAAAAACTATTCCGGAACCCAAGTTATAATCCATAACTAACTATATATATATATATATATATATATATATATATAGATATATATATATATATA
>JANAVB010020799.1:25000-360099 GCA_029216955.1 Iris pallida | reverse complement strand
CTTCTTCTAAATCCTCTATATTTGCATTACTGTGGCTTGCTTGGACATACGACCAATTATTGTCATACAAGAAACTTGTTTATAAGAAGTTTTTATGTGGGTTCCTAAGACTAACACTCAATGGCCCATAAGATTCATGGGTCCCAACCAATGTTATCTTCACTTATGTTGTAGGTGAAGAGTCCTCTCATGCTAGAAGCAAGTGGATTCTCGATAGCGGTTGTTCACGCAGGCATGATCGGGGATGCTTCATTATTACAACGCTATCGATGAAGAAAGGAAGCACATATCTTTTGGTAACAATCTTAAAGGTCACATTATAGGAAATGGTAATATAGGTTCCCCTCCTTATCCTTGTATTAGAGAATGTGTGTCTTGTTACTAATCTTAAACACAATCTTCTTAGTATTAGTTATCTTACGATAATGGTTATGATATCAAGTTTGTTAAGCTCAAATGCTTCATTATCGATAGCTCTAGTGGATCTATTGTTTATGAAGGCATTAGAGAAAACAATATCTATGTTTTGTATCTTGTTGAAGACACTAACAATGACAGGTGCTTAGTTGCTAAGACGATGAGAGTTGGCTTGGGCACATGAGGCTCGACACGCCAACATGGATACCAACTCTCGTCTTGCCACTAAGAAGCTCGTAAGAGGACTCCCAAGTATCCGTTCAAAAAGGATATGGTGTGTGAAGAATGCGAGAGAGTAAGTTAACAAGTCATCCTTCAAATCACTCAACTCTGTGTGTACTTCTAGACCTCTTCAACTTATCATATGGATCTTTTTGGTCCTAGTAGAGTTCTAGCCTTGGCAAGCTTTATGCTTTTGTTTTGGTTGATATTTTTCGGATTTACTTGGATTATTTTTCTTGCTTGCAAAAGTGATACTTTTCGTAAATTTGTTGCTTTTTGTAATCGTGTTCAAAATGAGAAAATTTTCTATTAACAAGATTAGAAGTATCATGGAGGAGAATTTGATAATGCCGATTTCAAAGATTTTGTAAAAAGATGGTTTTGGACATGATTTTGCTTGTCTATGAACTCCTCAACAAAATGGTGTTGTGGAGAGAAAGAATAGAACCCTTGGCGATATGGCCCGGGTTATGTTAACCAATATAAGCTCCCCCAATATTTTTGGGCGGAAGCCATTAATACGGCATGTCATGTTATAATGAGTCTTGATTAGACCTATTCTAAGAAGACTCCTTATGAGCTTTGGTTTGACAAATTCCCCCTATTGAATATTTTAAAGTTTTTGGTTGTAATTATTTTATTTTGAATACCAAGGATAACCTAGCAAGTTTGAAGAAAAAGTCTATGAAGGAATTTCCTTGGATACTCTACTCATAGTAAGGTTTTCGTGTTTTTAATAAATAAGTCTTGTTGTCGAAGAGTCAATCAATGTCTCTTTTAATAAACTTAACTCTTCTACATTTCCTCTTCCGAGATATTGATGACATCTCGTTTGGTTGGAGAACTCCTCTATTGAAGATCGTCCTTCTTCATCTAACAATGAATTGTGACTCCAACAAAAGAGTCTCCTCCCTCGAGCCTCCTCAAAAGGATCTCCCAAAAGAATGGAGATTTGTCACCATCATCCTAAGGAACTTATCATTGGGGATCCTTCCTCCAGTGTTAGCACTAGATCCTCCACTCGTGATCTTTGTGCCAACGTTGGCTTTTATCTCTCAAATAGAGCCTAAAAATGTTAATGATGCTTTTCTTGATGACTTTTGGATGATAGCATGCAAGAGGAGTTAAATCAATTTGAGCAAAATAAGGTTGGGAACTTGTCCCAAAACCTAGCAATCACCCTATCATTGGAACAAAATGGGTGTTTCGAAACAAACTTAATGAAGATGGGTTAGTGACTCGTAACAAGGCCCGATTGGTTGCTCAAGGCTATAACCAAGAGGAAGGCATTGACTCGATGAGACCTATGCTCCGGTTGCACGTCTTGAATCCATTCGTATGCTTTGTGCCTTTGCTTGTTTTAATGACTTTAAACTCTTTCAAATGGATGTTAAGAGTGCTTTTCTGAATGGTATTATTAAAGAGGAAGTTTATGTTAAACAACCTCCCCGCTTGAAGATTTTCAGTTTCCTAATCACGTGTTCAACTCCACAAAGACCTTTATAGCCTCAAACAGCTCCCCGTGCTTGGTATGAGCGTCTAGCTCCTTTCTTGTTTCACACAATTTTTCAAAGGGAAATCGACACAACACTTTTATCAAATTCCATAATGGCACTCTCTTATTGGTTCAAATTATGTCGATGACATTATTTTTGGTTCTACTAACAACACCCTTTGTGTAGAATTTGCTAAAGTATGCAGGAAGAATTTGAAATGAGTATGATGGGTGACTATCTTTCTTCTTGGGATTACAAATCAAACAAGGACCCAAAAGGGACCTTCATCAATCAAGCAAAATATACAAAGGATCTCCTCAAGCGTTTAGAACTTGACTCTCCAAATCAATGAGGACTCCTATGGCAACAACGACAAAGCTTGACAATGATGAAGATGGCACATCGGTTGACATCCGTAAGTATCGAGGTATGATTGGTAGTCTACTTTATCTCACTGCTAGCCGTCCTAATATCATGTTTAGTGTATGTCTTTGTGCACGGTATCAAGCAAATCCAAAGGAATCGCACTTATGTGCCGTAAAGCGTATTTTTCGATATCTTAAAGGTACCGTGAACATGGGCCTTTGGTATCCGAAATCTTCATCCTTTGAGCTTCACGGCTTCTCGGATGCAGATTTTGTCGGATACAAGATTGACCGAAAAAGCACTAGCGGCACATGCCAATTCCTTGAGAAATCCTTGGTATCGTAGTTTAGTAAGAAACAAAATTATGTTGCTCTTTCAACCACTGAGGCCGAATATATTGCGGTCGGTTGCTGTTGTGCACAATTCTTTGGATGTCACAAACACTTTTAGATTATGGCATTTCTCATTCTTGCACCCCTATTAAATGTGATAACACTAGCTCAATCAATCTCACGAAAACCCGATTTGTTACTCACGCACGAAGCACATTGAAATTAGACACCATTTTCTTCGTGACCATCAACAAAAGGGAGATATTCGTCTTGAATTTATTGACACTACTTATCAGCTAGCCGATATTTTCACCAAACCGCTCCCAGAAGATCGCTTCACCTTCCTTTGCCAAGAATTAGACATTTTATCTTTGACCCATAATTCTTCTTGGCCGGCACACCGACGGTATACGGCGGTATACTGATGGCATGCCGTTTTTCGATTCAGAATTAGGTTCTGTCTCAAAACTTGGCATACCGTCGGCATACGTCGGCATACCGACGGTATGCCGGTTCGCGGCGGACAGCTTTTCAAATCCAGATCTGGGCCCACCTTTCCTTTTTTCTCTCCTTATTCTTTTCAACCCTCATTTAATTCTTTCACATCCATCACATCCCTATTAATTACGCCTCTCATCTTCCAAATTCATTACTTCCAATCACATTTACTACCTATCTCTTCACATCCCCATTACTCCTCTTTTACTCTCCTATCATCATTTCCAACCCACTATCTCTTCATATCCCCCATTACTTCTCTCTTTAACCGTTCCCCAACCCACCCCTTCTATTCCCAACTCCACAACCATTCACTTCCCTCCTTCCTTTTTAAAAATCCTATCTTTTTTTTTTCTTTCTTCTTCATTATCTATCATTCTCTCATCCTCACCTAAACCCTAACTTCTTCCTCCAACTTTCCTCCATGGCCAATCCAAAGCGTCCCCGCTCCTCCTCCACCTTCTTCAATCCCTTCACTCCGGTGGATCTCCCTCACGGGTATGATCAGCGGGTCTTTACCTCCTCCTTGGCGGCCGAGATTTGGTTTCAATACTTCGTTCATCATAATGTCTTCAAGGGCCGTGCAATCAATTGGAATCTCTTCTCAGGCCATGTCTCTCTATTCGACGAGGCCGGACTATCTAGCCTCCTGCGGCGTCAGATTCCCATCTACCCCGCCGCCGTCCGTCTCTTCTACTGCAACTTGGTCCCGGACGACGAGCACGACGCCATACAGTCGATGGTCAATGATCGTCATTTTTGTCTCACGTCTCGGGACATCGGCAACATCCTCGGCATCCCGGACAAAGGCGAAGCTTTGCCATCCTTGGCTGCTCTTCACTCTTCGGCGGCGTCCCCCTTCGACGAGTTCTGCCACATCATTTACAAGGGCCCCAACCCTCCTGCTATCTCGGCCCTTTTCGCACAGCTGGAGCCGTTTTACTACGAGCTCCATAGGATTGTGTGCCACACACTCTATCCTAAGGGCAGAAACTATGACGCCATTACCGGCGATGCCCTGGTGTGTATGTACTACCTCTATGCAAGGAAGCCCTTCTCCTTCCCCAAGACTCTCCTTCATGTCTTCAAAGGTGTCATGCCAGCGGGGAAGCAGAACCTGTATTACGGCTCCTTCATCACTCTCCTTCTGGAAGCCAAGCAAGTCGATCTCTCCCTTTGCTCTTCGGACGGCGTCCCTTCCTATCTCGCTGTTTTCCATTCCGCTAGTGGTGCCTCTACTTCGCGTGCTTCTTCTTCCTAAGAGCCGCCTGCTTCCACTCCTGCTGCTCCCGCATCCACTTCTCCTGCCTCCGGCCGGTACATGCTGCTGACTCAGCAGCACTTGGCACAGGCAGAGGAACAGATACGGGCTCACACTCGGGGCCTTGGCAATCTGATTCAGTCCCGCTTCCATGACCAAGCATATTTTATTCAGCGCACTATTCAGGACCGGGACATGTTTCTGGATCTGAATCTTCAAGATCCAATGTACCAGGCTCCGCGCTTTTCCGATCCCAATGCTTATGGGTTCATGTACCCAGACGACATTGATCCTTATGGCGCCTTTCAATAAGCTCAGGATGGTGGGGACGATCCGGCGGACGATTAGGGGTGGCCTCCTTTTGGTGATGGTGTCGAATAATGCGTGTCTTAGTTTGTTGTGTTTGTTTTTTTATTCTGTCTTTTGCGGTCCTTCGGGGACCTATGTGTGGTTGGTTCTAGTACTTTGCAGTCCTGCGGGGACTTGGTTTGTGTCTTTCTCTTGTTGGTAAACTCTCGTAGAGGAGAGTCTTTAAAGTTGTCTTATGTAGTTTGAGTGTCGTGCATGTATTAATCTTTAACTTCCATATATCAATACATGCTTTTTATTATATGCTCTTGTCCTTATTATTGCTATCTTTTATTTCTATTTTTTTCTCCATCTTTGACTAAGTGACAAAGGGAGAGAAAACGTATTGAGGGGGAGTCGTCTTCCTGCGGGGGAGTTACTTCCTGAAGATGCTATCTCTCTATTTTGTCAATTATCAAAATGGGGGAGATTGTTGGCACATTTATTTTGATATATTAACAGCATCTTCGTAGTTTAGTTTTCTGTGTCTTCAGATTCATATCTTCTCAGAAGCTCTACTACATAAAGTCTTTCCGTTCAAGTGCTACCATCCTTTGCATCGAAGACTGAAGCAGATACCGGCGCTCCTTGCATAAGACGGCTTCCTCCTGCTTAGAGTTTTCGTGTCTGTACAAAGTCTAGGTATATCTGTAAACACTTAAGGACGGATGATAAGTAAAAGCACAAGTCAAAAATTAATTACTTACAGAGCGGCATACCGGCGGTATACCATTTTTATAGTCCACAAAACTTGCTGTGATAAATAGTCGGCATACTGACGGTATGCTCCGGCATACCGGCGGTATACCGTTTTTATCATCCCAAAACTTGCTGTGACAAATTATCGGCATACCGACGGTATGCTATGGCATACCGGCGGTATACCGTTTTGTGGACCACAAAACGTTCTGTGAGAAAACGTCGGCATACCGACGGTATGCTCCGGCATACCGGCGGTATACCATTTTGTTTACCTGAAAAACGTTCTGTGATAAAACGTCGGTATACCAACGGTATGCCGCGGCATACCGACGGTATACCAGGTGATAAATTTTTGATTTTTGAATTACTCTGACTAGCATTAATGGCCGCATTTAATGCTCTCAAACGATCATTTATATGACCGTTACTATTTGGTCGGTATACCGACGGTATGCCGCTGCATACCGACGGTATGCCGGTCTGCCTGTATCCAGATCAGCATTAAATGCCACCCACTCTTGGTTTCTCTATAAATGAAAGCTCTCTCTCTCATGAGGCTTTAACCAACTCTTGCCATAAATTTTCCAAGCCAAGAGCTCCACCATTAATACTCTACCAAGCTTTTAATTGTCATCCTCTCCCAAAGTGCTAGAGTATATAAGAGTTGTAATTTTTTGATCTTCACGTGTTAGAAGATCGACAAGTTCTCTTCTCATTTGTTTGAAGTTGGCGAGCCTTCGTAAGAAAACTCGTGTGTTAAAGTTGGTGAGTCTTCGGATCCAAACTTGTGTTGAAGTTGGCGAGTTCTTCGGATCTAAACTCGTGTGTACTATTTGATTAAATAGTGGGTTTAAGCCGAAGAGAGTTCCGGGACTGGATTGCCTCAAGCGAGGATACCAGGATACATCTTGTGTTTGATCTTCCTACTCTTTACTTTTATTTGTCATATATTGCTTCTGTTGCTCTAGTTATTTTTTATTACCCTATTCACCCCCCTCTAGGGTTCTACATTAATTACCTGCATAAAATTTCCAGTGAGGGGTGGCAATATTGCCGTCAAAATCGACATGGAGAAAGCCTATGACAGACTGGATTGGCAATTCATGATCTGGGTTTTCAGAGCCTTCGGATTTTTGGAAACTTGGACCAACATCGTCTGGAGATCCATCAGCAACTCGTAGTTTTCCACGGTCATCAACGACAACGCTGAGGGATTTTTTTAAATACTATCGTGGGGTGAGACAGGGCGACCCCCTATCCTCCACTGTTTTTATCATAGCGGCCGACGCCCTGAGTAGGAACCTTAACAATTTGGTCAACACCCCCAACTTCAAGCACTATCATACATCCAGTGGATGCCCAATCATCACCCATCTGGCTTTCGCAGACGACCTACTCATCTTCTCCTCCGGTGATGAAGGCGCGGTGGCGGTGGTTCACAACACCCTGAAGAGGTACTCTAGATGCTCCGGCCAGAAGATCAATCATTCCAAGAATGTTATCTACGCTCACCATAAAACCAGCAGAGAGCACGCCAACAACCTCTCCAACTTAACATCCTTTTCGGTTGTAAGGCCCTCGTTTACCTACCTCGGATGCTCGTTAGTGTACGGGAAATCCAATGCCGACATTTTTGAGGACTTAACCACCAGAATCAGGAAGAAACTGGAAGGGTGGCACAACGCCACCTTATCCCCAGGTGGCAAGATGATCCTCATCAATCATGTCCTATCCTCCATCCCCATCCACACCCTAGCTGCGTGCTCGCCGCCCGTCAAGGTCCTTTCATCGATCGAACAGATCTTTTGTAACTTCTTTTGGGGGCATAGCAACGGCCACGATAAGCACCACTGGGCCAACTGGGACTCTATGGCCCATCCGACTGGAGAGGGGGGTTGGGATTCACCAAACTCAGTCACATAGTTAAAGCTTTCTCGATGAAGTTATGGTAGAATCTCCGCACGCGTCACAACTTATGGAGCAGGTTTTTAAAAGCTAGATATTTCAAACATATCCACCCCTCGATGGCCTTATCCAACTGCAGATCCTTCGCGGCATGGCATCGCATCCTTATTGGCCGCGACGTAGCCGAACCCGCGATGAGAATCCAGCTGGGAGTGGGCGAATCGAACCATTCCTTGAGCGATGGGTTGGAGACAGCATGATCCCGAATCTCACCGAGACCCCGAGAGATTGCAGAATCAGAGACATATGGAACCCCACTACCGACGACTGGAACTGGGACCAGATTTGTGAGTGGGCGGGCCCCGAGGCAGCAGATAGCGTCCGAGAGAGAGGGTTACGCATCGGTAGCGGGGCGGATGCGTTGTGTTGGTCCCTCGAGGCGTCGGACGCATTCTCGGTGAAGTCGGCGAGAACCACTATCCAGGGCAACGGTCGGCCGTACTTCCCCATGGCCCACTATTGGCACTCCTGCATCCCCAAGAAGTGGTCCTTCCTCTTATGGAGAGTCTTCAGAAAGAAACTACCGACAGACGACATCCTCAACACCATCGAGATTAGCTTAGCATCTGCTTGCTCCTGCTGCTCTGCGCGAAAGACGGAGACTATTGATCACATCTTCCATCAAGGGACGCTGCCAATCAAGACTTGGACCACCCCTAACCAGCTATTCAATATTGAGCGGGGAAGCGGACGCTTCCACGATCTACTGGCTTCCTGGGGGGCCGCCTCCCATGGCCACCAGATCGTCGCAGCGGCCGCTACATGGGTAATGTGGAAGAATCGCAACAAAGCGAGATACGAAGGTCACTCATACTCGGCAGACCAGCTCTTTCGGGAAATTGTCCAACAATGCCGCAAGCGGAGCACCCTGTGTTCCCACAGTACGAAAGGATTCTGGTCAGTGCTACCCCCGTAGCCACTAGCGTCAGTTTTGCTTGTTTTGCCTTCCTCCCTCCTTCCTTTTGTGGTATTCCTGTATAGGCTTCGGCATTTTGCGCCTTGTATACGGTTTTATATGGTCTTTGAGCTGTCTTCAATAAAATGGGGGGTTTTATCAAATATATATATATATATATATTTATATATATATATATTTATATATATATATATATATATATATATATATATATATATATATATATATATATATATATATATATATATAACTAACTATATATATATGAGTGTGCCCTCCCCTTCCACAAAAGGAACATACGACTGGTAACTCCTGGTGTTGGTATAAAGGTTTATATGATGGTACTGGTGAGAGATGTCGAGATGAAAAGCCTAACATGGGTGCATGGTACCTCTTACGACCCTCAGTGCTGGATACAGTCCTCCTGTCTATATGCTCGTGCTCTCGTACTGCCTCTATAGTATGTCAGGCTTGATATGCTGACTGAGTAGATGACTGGTACTGCCTGGCTCCAATCTGTACCCCTTCTGGCGGTAGGTCCTCTGCTTGAAATGCCTCTGGTATTTTTTGCCACTACAGTCTATCAACATCCACTACAAAAAAAGTGACCTTTGGGGACAACAAAAAACCGTCTTAAAAACTGCAATTACCGTCCCAACAAATATTTGGGACGGCCTTTGGGACGGAAATGGACGGTCCCATTAGGGTGGCGTGGCAAAAACTTTAGGGACGGATATTGCCGTCCTAATTACTGTTAAAGGACGGTTAGGCAAAACGTCTCAAAAGTTTTCAAATTTATGCTTTTGTGTGACGGTTTATTAATTTGTCCCAAAAAACAAGTTTTTGTAACAGATATATTTCGTCCTAATAAATAAGGGACGAAATTTTAAAAAGTACTGTAATCGTGCGAAAAAACTTAACAATTGTTTAAATTATTATGGAATTACTAATTTCCTGTTTATATATAAAATATATAATTGAATTTTATATACAACAAAAATTCATACATAACTATTTTATTTAATCGGAAATGCATATGGTAGCCGCAACATTAACAAAGCGTAGGCGCAACATTAACAAAACGATTTCTATAAAACATATTTAAAGGTAATATCCCATTGTTCACAAATGAAATCCAAGTCTTACATCACTTAGAGTGTTCCCATCAAGTTTTACATCAGTAAGCATTCACTTAATTTACAAAATAAAATCTACGACTTTTTACACAAGTCCAAAACGTATATATTAGGAACCCCTTTTCTCTTGTGAGTCCTCTTCTTCGGGACCGCCTCCTCCTCCAAATCACGAGTCCTCTTCTTTGGGATCGCCTCCGAATCGTTCATCGTCTCCTCGTTTGCTTCCTCGGACTGCTGGGACGAAAAGAAAGGGTGAGGCTCACCTTCCTTAGGGGGGAGGCCCTCGAGATCTGGGGTCGAATTGGAGGTAGACAGTGCAGATTCATCGGAGCGGGAGGCGGTAGTCTCTACTGACTCTTCGGAGACCTGCACGAGCATGTTCAGTGTGAAGCAATAATGAATGACAACAGAGCCTACCATAAGATGATTACATACTGGAAAAAAAATAATACAAGATTGTATATTGAGAATCTAGCATAACATATTAATGTGGACATGTCAAAATTAGATTGCAAATATCAAATAGCTATATGACCAGATGTTATTCTAGACAAGTATACCCAAGAGAGAAAACACAATTATAGGAAACTATACACTCAAAAAGAAAGTGTAGACGAGAGACTAACCTTATCTTTTTTAATGAGCTTACACCCTTCAATAGCACCACAACTTTAGGAGACCTCAAGAAGAAGAGCAAATGTGACTTGGAGATGGATGTTGCCTACATACCTGCATTTACCCAAAAATAATAAAAAATTGGAACAACAAGAATGATCACCAGTACCAAAGAGGATATTGTTCAAATACTTCAACAGATCAACCACCAATTCATCAGCTATGGTATTATCTTGCTTGGATGACAAACTTGAGATAACAAAGGAAACCCTGTGTAGTGGTACAATAACAAAAGAAACCCTGCGGAGTGATTCTCTTTCTTAGCTAATTGTGTTAACAGTAGCCTATATAAATGGCTAGGAGAAACCCATATTACCTAATTCATAGGCAAAAAACTACTATATAGATTATTCAAAGAAAAATGTGCTATATAAATGGGCCTATATGACATATAGATAAGCATGTCCACGAGTTCGCTTACAAGACACAAATTTGAGTTTCAGAATGATTATTCATGGCAAAAGTATTTGGGGCCATGATGCAATAAATGGAAAAGGTAAAACGGGAATGCAAGTTATTGCCAATCCTTCCATCGTTAATTATCTTAATTATTTTATGATCACGAGCCTATCAAATATTATGCACCAATAGATTTTAAAATTTTACCTTCAATTCTCATAAAGTAGCGAACATTTTTCTGTAGATCATTAAACTCGTCACTGGAGTTCTCTTAAGTGAAGATGGTAAAGATTTCTCAGGATTCAAGAAACAATCTTTGCCTAGCTGTGCATCAAGAGTAGACTACATGTCAGCATGTCTTCATTAAAGAATGATATAATACAATAATAAAGAGTGAAAAGTAGAGCATAGCAAGCAAATGGACAATTTTTTTTTACTCACAATTTTGTATTCCTGGTATAAGGCATCAATCTCTTTGTGGAACTGACCATCCAAGAGCATCTTCAGTTCGGATATCAAAATCTTTTCAAGAAAAAAAATACACTTTTGAACATTCCTAATACAAGTATCGCATAAAATAGATTAGAAGAGGGGAAGCATACATTGAAAGTAAAGTCTGGTGACACATTATGCTCAATCAGTTTTTAAGCTTGCCACAGATGACATATAACCATGATACTAAGATGGGTTGTAGGTATATAGTTGCATCGTACATGTTCTATCACAATACAAATAAATGATAAGATTCTGATCATATGGTCATGTGCCGGTGGGTGTTTTTTGCAGCCCTTAATTTGTATATATGGTTTGGCAGTTAGCAGATGAAGGAAAATATATTACGACAAAACTAAGAAAAATGAAATTTGTTAATAAGGATTTAAAATGTTGGTTAGCAAACAAAACATATCATTAACTGATCAATGTAGGAAGTGGCGTAAAGCTAAGCTAAATAGATGAGACACCTTGTACTTCTTGTAAAGCACCACTATGAACTATTAAAATACAGCATTCAAGTTTGCAAGAAAAAGTAAGCTTAGTTTATTCATAGATTTCTCCCAGAAGCGTGAATATGGTATATGAACTGATGTTATACAGTTGATGCTCATTTATTTTTTGATCTAGATCAGTAAGAATTTCAGATGTGCCCATCTACCACTGCTTATTTTTCTTGTTCTATAGTTTACCCCTAAGACTCTTGTCTAAGGGCACTTGCATTTGAGATGGCAATATAAATAGCATAATATGATTTGGACCAAGGATCAACATCCCAATAACGGTTTTGGTTGATGTTCATAGAAAGAAGGGCTAAAAATAGGGCATTCTTACTTATACATGCAACAAATTTTCAGCAAAGATGTTCTAGCATGGAGATGGATGCCATTCCTTTTGTCTTTGGATTATTGTGTCTTGGAGATGAGTGCAATTCGCTTAAGCAAATTGTATCATCATAGCTCTTCGTCTAGAATCTTTACATATGGGGAACTTGGAGAATGCTCCTTGGTTGCACGGGCTTAAATTGCATAGCTAATTAAAATGTAGTTCTATGCTGCCAACTAGCCGTCTAGGTCTTCTGGCATCATCCTCTCCTAGCTAACCCCATCCTGATTGGAGAAAGCTTGGATGATGATGATGTTGATGATAAGAGGGGAGACATAGTTTATAAGGTTTCTGAATAGATGTTTTGTCATGGTATTTCGTGCATTCTTGTGCTTATTATGATGATACAGGTCCCCTATGAAGACTAAAACTGAGGGTAACTTCTGATGAAAATATAACAGATTGAATAGAGCCAACTTATGCCTTCTATTGTACTTTGTATATTGAGTTCACCTTTTATTCTCCTCAAGTTAGGATGAGCAATTGGGTTGTAGTCTATCCTGAAGGACAAACGGGAAGCTAAGACTGAACTAGATTGATGCCATTAAAAAGGTTACATAATTGTTATGATAGAAGAGATGAGATCTAGGAGAAAAAAGATTCGTGAAACCAACACCAAAGGTTATGGGATATCGGGAATTTAGTTATAGAATCCATAGAAAAGAATTTGAATGTATTTGTGCAAACATGGTTATCTTACTAAACTTCTATGATTTCCAGGATCTACCAGACTCTCAAACGGTTGGCCGAAAAAGTTCTCATAGCTATGAATATAGGGGTGGAAGTGACAGTGAAAGGACTTTGATGACCGTGTCATCGACAGATGGAAGTATAGTCAGTGTGATTGAGGTAATTGTTGTGCTATTTCAGTTGACATTATAAGTTTATTGTTTATAGCTCCAGGGACTCTCAACTTGACAAAATAACAAATTTTCTTCTACAGAGGTTAGGTATATGGGCCAAGCCAAACAGTGAAAACTTTACCCAGTGTATATTGGTCATACGGATCACCCAGTTGGAAGGTAGGACTTTTCATGAAGAACTGCTACATCCTAGCGTTAAAGAACCAGAGATGATGCAAATTGACCAAGAACCAAGCTGACAGGATCTAATAATTACATTCCTCAAAGATTGTATATTGCTGAAAGATGCCACCGACGCTAAGAAAGCAAAAATGCTGCAATCTATTACTACATGAATGACACTGAGCTGCTATAAAGGTCATTTGACAGGAACTTACAGTGGTGTTTGTTTAAGGTGTCTTCCAAGGTCAAATGAAGGATATCAATATCAAAGTGATGCACATTGACATCCAATCCAAGAGTGAAGCTCATGTCAGGTGACTAAAAACTGAGGTATGAATCATTTGGTAACTATTCTTTATTCTCTTAAAGATATAACTACTAGTTTAACATGGGCAATGACTGCATCAAGCACTTAATGCAAATAAGCAAACATAATGCATCAAGCACTTAAAGATTTACCTTAGCCAGTGCTTGTCTGCCTTCATCATAATGCCTCCATCTCGAGAAAGCTGAAACCATGCGGGAGGTGGCCTGAAATAAAATGAAGAAACAAACATAAGCTTAATAACCAGTGCCCCGATTAACTCGCTTGAAAATACCCTTTAGAGAAAGGAGTGACCGGCGGGTGCAAGAGTGTAACGAACATAAGAAGAAAAGCACCTGGGGGTTTATTTTGTCCAGCTGCATTACAACTTCTCCCAGAAATTTGTAGCCTGACCCATCCTTTGCATGAAAATTAACAGGGGATCCACAAAACCCTCCAATTAGGGAGTAAACCTGATAAACAACCAAAATTCAAAATTTACACATGTTTGATAAAGTTGGCTACAACATAAGAAATATAAGCGGACATCTTGCTGACCTTGTTTGGGTTGTGCATGTCAAAGGCAGGATGGCTCAACAAGTTCTGGACATTAGTCACATTTTCAGGAATGTCTGACATTGCTTGAAGAGCAAACCATTTATTTACCACCTGATGGAAAAAGAACAACATGATTATACAACCAGTCTCTCTTGCAAATAAAAATCACAAAAATAACTAGATAAGCAATTAAGTCTTAGATATATGGAGGAGGGTGTTACCAGAAAGTCATCTGATCACTTCTTATAGAAGTCAGCAAGAACCTCATCACGAGCTTGACCAGGATTTTGAGCTATGGTTTGTAGAGCAGCAAATTGATCTGTCATGTTCGTGGTAGAATTGATCTCGCTCTTCTATGTTTAGATAGAAGAATGCCATGTCAATTTCTTCTTGTCATGAACAATGCTGACAGCCAAGTTGATGGGGAAATGCTGAAAGCCAAATTGATGGGGAAATTTGGAAGGAGACATGCTGCTAGTGATTGATGGATGTCATTGATTTAGAAACAATCAATAGCTAATTTTAAGAGCTAGGACGGACAGCAGCTGATGCACAACATAAACATGCAAGCAACTGCAGAGGACTTGTGGCTCAAAAAAATTCGTCAAGAAAGAATTGCCCTTTCAAAAATAAGATACATAATCAACGTCACCTCTCCGTCACCAATTTCATATCGAAACTGTGGAATAGGAGAGTTCACCTCACGACAACGTGGTTCGATTTTGGTCGAACCATGTCCATCGAGCTTCAGAGCCTCCTTTAATACTTAAAATTCCAAGCTCTCTTCAATTAGTAGGCTAGAAAAAACCATAATATTACTAAATATTGAATCAATTTCTAGCCTTCAAAATCCATCCAAAATTTGATGAGCCATAGTACAACAATATCCACATTGGCGTGTTCTACTATGCCATTTTCTGGACATTGTTGCGGTTACATCCATTCTTCCTTGAGACTTCAGTTTCCTTTTAGCATGAGAATATGACTCATATTCCTGTTACACAAAGAGCCTCTTTCCAGGCAAAAATATCTATAATATCATTGAAAAGAGTAAAATTAAAGGTTCCCCCACTAATCAGAAGGAGATGCGGAGAACAAGCTTATTATATAAAAACCAAGAGAATTGTAATCACTTCAGATGGTGTACAGTAATCTACATTTACTATCAACAATCTGCACTCTGTTAGCCACTGAAAGACTAAACTTCATTACTCCATACACTACAAAAATCAAGACCATTATTCTTGGCAGCAACTGATAAAAATTGCATGTATACATAATATGCAACAGCATCAGCTAATAAGGAAATATCGAGGGGCAAAAACGGGTAATCAGGAATAGTAAAATGGTTACAGTTTCGACCCAAGAAACGCCAAGGTTGCTGTATCTCCTGGTTTGTAGGAATAAATTAACTTGTGTGCTCCTAAATAAGACACCTATTTGTTGCATTTCACGTAATTTGAAGACTGGGTAGAGTGCACCTTCTCCAAGCTCGTCAATGTTTCCACCATGATTTACAAACAATAACTGTCAAAGGGCATATATTTTTCTGAAAAAATTTCATGTCAACCGAAATATGAAACTTTTTGTAATGATTCACTCAGTTCGTCCGATCTTCCTCAAAGGTATAACAACAAATATCACCAATATAAAATGATAATAACCTACGAAAATCAATCAACCCTACACAATTCAAGACATAGAAATGGAAAGGACCATCAACTATCCAGCACCTTTATTGAGCTCAAGTTCATACCTTTTAGCTGAATATTTCAGTTTTCAATTTCCCATTCTCCAGTGGACAATGTCAACCGAAAAATGACATCTTTCGTGAATTTATTCAACTCGATAAGCTTCTTTTGATTTTAACAAAATCATCATCGATTTACAACAAAGACCTATGGAAACCCTAGCTTTCTTAAGCTCAAGCTCAGGTGAACCATATCAATCAAAAGATGGCATCATCCGTGATAATTGACGCAATTCGACACAGATTGATCCGATTCTAATAATAAACACAATCACCAATATATAATCAGAACCTACAAAAAACGACATAAAAAGGGAGAATTTAGGGTTAGGGTTTTTACCCCCACTGGACGACGAGAGACTCGTAGTCACGGTACTCCTTTGGGTGGATGACATTGATATCGGAGTAAACCCTAGCTCTCGACATCCAAAGAACGGCATGAGGGAGAGATGAGGGGAGTACCCATTGGGTGGGTTGTCGATGCCCTTCTTCTTCGACCACAAACCCTAAATCAAACCAAAATTTTGAGATTCTGAGAGAGAAGAAGACTCTAAATCCTTGATCAAATAAATACGTACCCGATGGAGTCTTCTCGCCTCTTCGCCGTGATGGAGGAGTGCCAATAGTCGGGGACGGGCGACGTCTTAGCAACCAGAAGCTCTCTCTCTCTCCCTCTCTCTGAGAGAGAGATGGAAAGAGAGGGAATGACTAAAATGAGTGCGGGAATTAGCTTTCCTTCAATTTTTAACACTCTAATCTTGTGTCACGTGGAATGCATGTGACTGAAAATATAGCTTTCCCGCTGAGATTATTTGAGACGGTCTCAAAATTTATTTGGAACGAAAAATATTAATAGTCCCAAATAAGAGGTCCATCTTCCAATCTGTCACCAATAAATTTGTTTTTTGTTACAAAAAATATAGCAGTCCCAAATAATAATTTTTTAGGACGTTTAAAACTAGCGTTCCTGAAAGTGTTGTCCCAAAAGCCAACTTTTTTTGTAGTGATCTAAATACTCTGCTAGAGAACGAGATCTCGTTGTTGTTGTGACTCCATCATATCCTTCATGATCCCTTGGAATGCATGTACATCGGGATGATTTGATAATACCTCCGCACGGACTGTTGACTGTACTGGTGATACATGTCACGATCCGCTACCCAAATTGTTGGGCCGGGCTGAGTCATGTCCAGCCTACGCTTGAGATAAAACGTAGTAAGCTGTTCTAAAGACAAATAAGATAAGACCAAAGTGTGCTAACAGTTCTATATGTAATAATGAGCCAGAATATATCCAACACAAAATCATCTCGTATATAAATATGTTCCAAGTACATGGCTAAAAGTAAAACTGGATACAGGTCCAGTTTCAAAATACATAGTCAACAACATTACTACACTCAAAGTCCCGAGTAAATAAACAAACTAGACGAGTTTTCCCACTGGTACATCCTCGTAAAGTAAAGCCTGATCCTCGGCAGCAACTCCATAATAGGATTCGTATAGCAACTCCTCCTCGGTAAGTATACCTACAACGTTATCCTGTCAGGACGGGAGCAAGTACTGATTCTAACAAACTAAATATATGAAACATGAAATGAACATAAGTGTAGGAATCATGGCATATCATAATCTATCATGGCATCATATATTTGTTTTAAAGTTTAAAACTGTAGCATGTACATGATCGGTCAATAGGTGAAATAGGATGTACAGTGGCACATATCAATTTTCTGATGTGTACATACGTACACATAACGACATCGGTGTATATCCATACACCAATGCGGGACCAGAACATACGACAAAGTTACATATATAATGTAACAATGCTCGGTAAATACATACGGAGAAGGGGGGCATGATCACGTACTCTACTATTAGTTTTCCCTTAACTCGTTTCATAACATGTGAATGATACGAGAACACTATATAGCATGGTGGATACTGAGAGCAGTATGAAGTATATGAAACATGGTGATATACGACTTGTACTTTAGATATTAACATGGTTTATATACCATTCATTATATGCTATAAATAAAGTTTATAGAGGTACTTGCCTCTAGCAAAGCAAGGTAGTGAAGGAAATGTTATAGATGTCTGGTGACTCGTCACTGTAAAAATAATACATAAACTTAGTTTTCATACTAAGTTACACACTAAGACACTAGTTGTGCGACACGACTTTCTGACTGGATATCTAGCCAAATGGTTACTTTAGCATAAGAGACCAATGTGGGGTGACACAATACCTAAAATAACTTTCTAGGGCCTTTACACTATGGTAGGGTGAGGTCCAATACTACAATATCCCAAAATCACACAAAATATCGTAAGTCATAATTAATCAATAATTAAATCAGACTGTATACTGTATTCCAACAATTTCTAAGATAGACAAAAAGCTCAATTATACATAAAATAAAGTACAAAAATGATCCTTGTTAATTATAGAAATTTATACTAATTTTTTTGGAATTTATAAACCCTCATAGATATTTATTAAAAATCAGTAAACATAAATATCCTACAAATAAGTTATGTTTTCCTATTTTTATAAAATGCCAAAATTACTTACTAAATGCTAAAAAAATTATATTAAATTAGCTAAATTAACATAGTATTTAAATAAAAAATTTCCCAGATTTTTACAGTACTTAATATATATAAAAATTCAAAAACAGCAAGTAACAATTTTTAGAAAAATAAATAATTAATTATTTAATACTCTGTCCACGTATTCGAAATTGAACCGAAGTCCAGATACGGGACCCATAGCCATGAATCAAGTCTGATATGACTCGTATAGGCCTTGAATATATTTAGACACATTTGGGCCCAAAAACCCATGCTAGGTTTGGACACCAAATAGCCATGATTAATAAAATACAGTAATTCAAATATATATATATTAAAGTATTTTAATAATAATATATTTTAAAGTGGTAAAATATATAAGTCATAAAATTATATAATAAAATAACTTGTGAATTTACACATAATGACATTTTGCACATAATTGTATTTGAAATATATATACATATACAACCAATACATTTATATATATATATACATAAATATATAGATATTTATATATATATAATGAATATATATATATATATAATAAATATACATATATATATAAAAATACTTAATATAAAATATATATATGCATATATAAATACAGTATATATAATAATATATATATATAAAATATATATATATATATATATATATATATATATATATATATATATATATATATATATATATACATATACATATACATATACATATACACATATATATAAATACATATATACATATATATCTAATAAAACAAATAAAAATAAAAACAAAACAAAAGGAAAACAAAATGGGGGCTCGAACTTGGCCCGCTAGGACAAGGGTGGGTTTGAGCGCCACTTGGCTGACCAGGGGGCCAGCTCGAGCTTGATGGTCGGGTTAGGGTTTAGGTTAGTTTTATAATGAATTAAGATAATGGGTTTTAAACCCAATAGCAGATTATTAAACCCGTTAACCCACAGTCCTGTGTCTTCGTGTCCTGACAGTTAGGGACACGAAGACACACGAGTCCAGTATTCCAAGCGTGCACGACACGTACGACACGAACTGGCCGTGTCCGAACTCACTCACGCACTGCTCGTGTCTAGGCGAGTCTAGTGTCGTAAAATATGAGACACGGGGTGACACAGGGAACAAAGCGACACCTACGTGTCCAGTCGAGCGGGCTGTCCAAGCTGCGACAAGGCGGAGGAAGCGTCGGGGTCGGTGGCGAAGGGTGGCGCTGTGTTCATCACGTCGTGGCGAACAATATGGTGGTTGTGGATCACGACGGCGGTGGCTGTAGCAGTGGCGCTAGCAAGGGGCTAACTCCAGCGAGCTTTGTCGGAGAAGAAATAGGGTAGGGCGGTGGCTAGGGTGGTCGGGGTGGTGTCTAGGGTTAGGGTTTAGGTCGGGGGGCTTTTATAGGCTGGAAAGTCGGTCGAATTAGGGCCAGGGTTACGAAAAATTAGGATTTAGGGTTAGGGTTTCGGTGGGTTAGCCGGAGATGGCGACGGGGAAAGGCGGTGTTCGGGGTGGTCGTTTAGCAGAAACCCCCTCCAAAACTAGATATTACAAAACCCCTCATCGCCTTAGTTAATACAATTTCTAAATTACAAATAGCCCCCCCGCTGTTGCTCTGTGCAAATTTCATTTGCACAGACAAAACAAATTTTGCAAATAGTATTTAAAATAATTAAAATAATTACAAATTGATATTAAAATAATTTAAATAATTACAAAATAATATTTTTAGCTTTAAAAATCATTTTAAAAATCATTTAAAAATTCTTGAAAATTTCTAATAATTATAATAACTTATTTTAAGGATATAAATGCTATTTAAAATTATAAAAAATAATATTTTAAAATCTAGGGGCTTACAAATCTTTCCTCCTTGAAAAATTTTGTCCTCAAAATTCATAAGGATAGAAGACTCTACAAACATTTAATATAGCAAACAATGCAAACAATGACTAAGGCTACTATTAAGATTAACCTCTAAGGTATCAAGCGGGAACGGGTGGTTCCCTCGCGGCTGTTGGGTCGAACAAGTAAGGATATCTCTCCCTCATGTCCGACTCCCTCTCCCAAGTAGATTCCCCCGGAGAGTGACGGCTCCAAGCTACTCGTACCAAGGGTATGACTTTGTTCCTCAGCCTCTTCTCCCTCCTGTCCAATATCTCCATTGGCTGCTCAGCAACTGCAAGGCTCGGTCCGATCTCCAATTCTGAATGATCTAGCACATGGCTGGGGTCTGGAACGTATCTCCTCAGCTGAGACACATGAAAGACATCGTGAACTCCTGCTAGGTTGGGTGGAAGTGCAACCCTGTAAGCTACCTCTTCGATCCTCCCAAGTATCTCGAATGAACCAATGTATCTGGGGCTCAACTTGCCGCCTCGTCCGAACCGGATCGTCCCTCTAGTAGGTGATATTTTTACTAAAATCATATCTCCGTCGGCGAACTCCATCGGTCTGCGACTAGCATCGACCCAGTGTTTCTGCCTGTCCTGAGCGACTCTGAGCCTGTCTCTGATCATCCCGACCTTCTCTGCTGCATCTGCGATCATCTCTGGCCCAAGCATAACTCTATCTCCAACATCATCCAAAAGAGCGGTGTACGGCATCGTCGTCCATATAGTGCCTCGAAAGGAGACATACCGATCCAGGCTTGGTAGCTGTTGTTGTATGAAAACTCTACCAAATACAGATGGCTCTCCCATGATCCGCCAAAGTCCAGCACACACGTCCTCAGCATGTCCTCTAGCGTCTAATCGTCCTCTCAGACTGTCCATCTGTCTGTGGGTGGTACACTGTACTGAACTTGAGCCGACTGCCTAACTCCTCCAGCAAGCTCCTTCAGTAATGGGACGTAAATCTGCTATTCCGGTCCGATACGATGCTCACTGGTACCCTGTGTAAGCGAACTATCTGCTGCATGTATAGCTCCGTCAACTTCTCGGTGGAGAGCCCCACCTTGAAGGATATGAAGTGCGCACACTTCGTCAGCCTGTCAACGATGACCCAAATGGCATCTTTTCTTCCTTGGGAACGAGGAAGCCCTGAGACGAAGTCCATCGTAATATGTTCCCACTTTCACTCGGGAATGGATAATGGCTGCAATAGACCAGCTGGCCTCTGACGCTCCGCCTTGACCTGCTGGCAAACTAGGCATCTCAAAATGAAACGTGATACATCCCTCATCATTCCGTACCACCAAAGATGTTTTCGCAAGTCACGGTACATCTTATTGGCACCAGGGTAAATAGAATATCGCGATCGATGCACCTCCTGCAAGACTGCCTCTATCAGCTCTCCCTTCGGCACGCATAACCGGCTGCCATGCCTCAAGGATCCATCCTCTGCTACGGTTAAGTCATCTAGCAATCCAGCTAAAGCCTGGGCCCTGAGTCTGTGGAGGCTCTCATCTGTAGACTGTGCCTCCTTGATTTGCTCCATCAAATCTGACTGAATGTCTAGCGCCATCATCTGTATCACTGATCCTGGCCGAACTATCTCTATACCGAGCTTCTCCAGTTCTTCCCGCAAATTTCGATCTATCATCAGATACCATGCCATCGGATGCCTGCTCAGCACATCCGCCACCACAGTTGCCTTCCCGGGGTGATACTGTAAATCGATGTCGAAGTCCTTCATCAACTTCAACTATCGTCTTTGCCTCATGTTCAGCTCCTTCTGCGTGAACACATACTTTAAGCTCTTGTGGTCAGTAAAGATTTTAACTCGCTCTCCGTATAAGTAGTGTTTCCACAACTTGAGGGCAAAGATCACCGCAGCTAACTCTAGGTCGTAGGTAGGATAGTTTCGCTCATGAGTCCGTAATTGCCTAGATGTATAAGTAATTACTTTTCTATGCTGCTGTAGGACACATCCTAGCCCCTTTTCCGAAGCATCGTTGTATATGGTGAAACCTCCAGACCCTGAAGGTAATGTCAGAACTGGAGCGGTCGTCAGCCTCCTCTTCAGCTCCTCAAATGCTGTCTGGCAGTCCTCTGACCAGATGTACTCTGCGTCCTTCTGCGTCAGTTTTGTTATGGGTTCAGCTATCCTAGCAAAGTCCTGGACGAACTTTCTATAATAGCCTGCTAAACCCAAGAAGCTCATGATCTCTAAAACTGACATCGGAGCCTTCCATGTCTCAACGGTAGCAATCTTCCTGGGATCCACTGAGATCCCCTCTCCAGTGACTATATGACCGAGAAACTCTACTCGGTCTAAAAAGAACTCGTATTTCGACAATTTGGCATACAACCTCTCCTGCCTCAGAATTCCTAAAATTGTCCATAAGTGCTCTGCGTGCTCCTCCAGCGTCTTCGAGTATGTCAGGATGTCGTCGATAAATACTATGACAAACTTATCCAGATATTGGTGAAATGTCTTATTCATCAAGTTCATAAAGACAGCTGGCACATTTGTGAGACCAAATGGCATCACCAAAAACTCGTACTGCCCATAATTCGTGTTGAACGCCATCTTCTGGATCTCTGCAGCCCTAACTTTCACCTGGTGGTAACCGAATCTCAAATCTATCCTAGAAAATACCTTCACCCCACTCAACTGGTCGAACAAATCATCTATCCTGGACAGAGGATATTTGTTCTTAATGGTGATGGTATTCAATGCCCGGTAGTCAATACACAACCGGACTGTACCATCCTTCTTTGGTACAAAGAGTATTGGCGCTCCCCATGGAGAAGCACTAGATCGAATGAAACCCTTTTTCAACAGGTCATCAATCTGCTCCTTCATCTCTACGGCCTCCTTGGTGTTCACTCTATAGCAAGCCCGGGATACTGGTGATGAATCCGGTACTAAATCTATAGTGAACTCCACATCTCTGTCAGGCAGAAGTCCTGGAAGATCCTCTGGGAATACATCCATAAACTCCCTAATGATAGGGTGTGGCGGTGCTAACTCTCCAACTGCCGCACAACAGTTCGGCTCTAGGCTGATCTCTGGCCCTGTCCTTCTGACACTGAATGGTGCCGTGCTTGGGAGACTGAACAGAATACTACCCTCATGGCAGTCTATAGCTGCGTGAGCATAGCTAAGCCAGTCTATCCCCAATATGATATCATACCCGGGAAGTGGCATCACAAAGAATCGTCTCCTAAACTCTCTTCTAGCTATAGTAATAGAGCATCTATAGATAGCCCTAATGGGCACTGGTCCACCTCCCGTCATTACTCTACTCATCTCCTCGGTAGGTGTAGCTACTAAGTGGTATTTATGCATAAACTCTAATGACAGGAAGCTATGTGATGCACCAGAATCAAACAAGCATAGAGCTAGAAAAGTATGCAAATAAATATGACCTGTGATGACGTCAGCCAAATAATCTGGCTCCGAAACCTGCTCCGGCTTTGCCTCAAGAGCCAGACTATAAGCCTTCCCCTGGGGTCCCTTATGCTACTGCAGATGTTGCCCAAACCTCTGCTGCTGAGTCGGGAGCGACGGTCCTCTAGATGGTGGTCCGGCACCTGGTACCCTTGCTACTGGGCAGTCCCGAAGCTGATGGGTGATAGACCCACAAGCTAAATTCTGCCCCAACATCTTTCTACAGATAGAAGCGTCATGGCCTGGCCTTCTACAGAATGAACACACACCTCCCTTCTGCTGCCGGGGTCCCAGGGCTCTAACTGGTGGGGTTGGGTTATGTGGTGCAGGAGGACGGCAAGTCTACTGGTGCGGCACCGGTGCTCTTGGCTGGAAAGCCTAATGCTTGGAAGGTCCCTCGTAGTGTACAGGAGCCGGCCTCTTGCAAGACAGAAGACGCTCCTCTATGCTTCGGGCCAACTCTAGGCTCTGGTAGTAGTCAGTCGTCCCGTTCGCTACTATGAGAATGCCAATGTCTGGAACTAGACCATGGCAAAACCTATGCGTCATCTCCTCCGGGTCTGCAACCAGACTAGGAGCGAAACGGCTCAATCGACTAAACTCTGCTGCATACTCGTCAACAGAATGGTTCTCCTGCTAGATGTTCTGGAATCGTAGCCCCATGGCTACCCTAGCGGTGGTCTAAAAGAATTTCTTCTTGAATTGGATCTTAAACTGATCCCAAGTGGCCTTACCTCTCGTGAATAGCGGCTCATTCCTGAACTAAACACCTGCCAAGTCTGTCAGCAAAAATCTCGCTGCCTCGACCTGGAGGTCACCGGGCAACCTAGCTCCAAGGAGCTTCCTCTCTACCGAGTCTAGACAGTCATCTGCTACTATGATGCCCTCGGTCCCCATAAACTCCTTGGGGTTCAAACCCATGAAGTCCTTGATGTTCCTCGCTCTCTGCCGTGGCTCTACCAGTGGTTGGACCACGGTACGCTCCTCAGAACACTGCATGCTCTGGCGAAGTAGGATGGTCTGCTCCTGATAGATTGTTAGGAACCCCTGGATCAGAGTGAGCAGTTGGTTCCCGTCGAGAGTGACGGAAGCCTGGGCAGGTATAGTAATAGGTGGTGGTGGGAGTATCAGGTCTTGCTGGGACTGTGATGTGGAAGGTGGTGGAGGCGTTTGGGTTGGTGGATTTGTGGAGTGGGGGAGTATAGTAGGTGGACGTGGAGGTGCATCGGTCAACTGGTCAACCGACTGGATAGGAAGTGTGCCATTTTTAGGTGTGGCATACTGGGATGAGCGGGGGAGCACCATCTAATAAATAAAGGAAATTATAAGGACTTTTTTAAGTAAACAATCATAAACAACAAGAAAATCCAATTTTGTAATAACGAGCATATGATGTGATGCGTTTCCTATGTTGCAATCCTAGTAATCCTCTAGGTGTTCCAAGCGTCATTCCTAGTGTTGTCTAGTTACCTTAAGTTCCTAATTGCAGGCATGCTTGGTACAATGACGTAACCAAACAATTTAGTCAGGACCTGCATGGGCTACCACTAAAAACATGTCACGATCCATGACCTAAATTGTTGGGCCGGGCTGAGTCATGTCCAGCCTACGCTTGAGATAAAGCGTAGTAAGCTGTTCTAAAGACAAATAAGATAAGACCAAAGTGTGCTAACAGTTCCATTTGTAATAATGAGTCAGAATATATCCAAACATAAAATCATCTCGTATATAAATATGTTCCAAGTACATGGCTAAAGTAAAACTGGATACAGGTCCAGTTTCAAAATACATAGTCAACAACATGACTACACTCAAAGTCCCAAGTAAATAAACAAACTAGACGAGTTTTCCTGCAGGTACATCCTCGTAAAGTAAATCCTGATCCTCGGCAGCAACTCCATAATAGGAATCGCATAGCAACTCCTCTTCGGTAAGTATACCTACAACGTTATCCTGTCAGGACGGAAGAAAGTACTGATTCTAACAAACTAAATATACGAAACATGAAATGAACAGAAGTGTTGGAATCATGGCATATCATAATCTATTATGGTATCATATATTTGTTTTAAAGTTTAAAACTGTAGCATGTACGTGATCGGTCAATAGGTGAAATAGGATGTACAGTGGCACATATCAATTTTCTGATGTGTACATACATACACATAACAGCATCGGTGTATATCCATACACAAACGTGGGACCAGAACATACGACAAAGTTACATATAGAATGTAACAATGCTCGATAAATACATACGGAGAAGGGGGCATAATCACGTAATCTACTATCAGTTTCTTCTTAACCCATTTTATAACATGTGAGTGATACGAGAACAGTATATAGCATGGTGGATACTGAGAGCAGTATGAAGTATATGAAACATGGTGATATACGACTTGTACTTTAGATATTAACATGGTTTATACACCATTCATTATATGCTGTAAATAAAGTTTGTAGAGGTACTTGCCTCTAGCAAAGCAAGGTAGTAAAAGAAATGCTATAGATGTCTGGTGACTCGTCACTGTAAAAATAATACATAAACTTAGTTTTCATACTAAGTTACACACTAAGACACTAGTTGTGCGACACGACTTTCTGATTGGATACCTAGCCAAATGGTGACTTTAGCATAGGAGACTAATGTGGGGTGACACAATACCTAAAATAACTTTCTAGGGCCTTTACACTATGTTAGGGAGAGGTCCAATACTACAATATCCCAAAATCACACAAAACATCGTAAGTCGTAATTAATCAATAATTAAATCAGACTGTACACTGTGTTCCAACAATTTTTAAGATAGACAAAAGGATCAATTATACATAAAATAAAGCACCAAAATGATCCTTGTTAATTATAGAAATTTATAATAATTTTTCTAGAATTTATAAACCCCTATAGATATTTATTAAAAATCAGTAAACATAAGTATCCTGAAAATGAGTTCTGTTTTCCTATTTTTATAAAATGCCAAAATTTCTTAATAAATGCTGTAAAAATTATATTAAATTATCTAAATTAACATAGTATTTAAATACAATTTTTCCCAGATTTTTACATCATTTAATATATATATAAAAATTTAAAAACATCAAGTAACAATTTCTGGAAAAATAATTAATTAATTATTTAATATTTTGTCCACGTATTCGAAATTGAACCGAAGTCCAGATACGGGACCCAAAGCCATAAATCAAGTCCGATATGACTCGTACAGGCCTTGAATGTATTTAGACACATTTGGGCCCAAAAACCCATGCTATGTTTGGACACCAAATGGCCATGATTAATAAAATACAGTAATTCAAATATATATATATATATATATATATATATATATATATATATATTAATAAAATACAGTAATTCAAATATATATATATTAAAATATTTTAATAATAATATATTTTAAAGTGGTAAAATATATAAGCCATAAAATTATATAATAAAATAACTTGTGAATTTACACATAATGACATTTTGCACAAAATTGTATTTGAAATATATATACATATACATCCAATACATTTATATATATACATAAATATATAGATATTTATATATATAATGAATATATATATAATAAATATACATATATATATATATATATATATAAATACTTAATATAAAATATATATATACATATATAAATACAGTATATATATTATATATATAACATATATATAATAATATATATATATAAATACATATACATAAAAAAAAAAACATATATACATATATATAAATACATACATACAAATATATAAAAAAAAATATATATATTTATATATAATTATATATATATATATATATATATATATATATATATATATATATATATATATATATATATATATTTTTACATATAAAAATATATATATATATATATATTTTATATAAATACATATATAAAATATATATATATATATATATATATATATATATGTATAATAAAAAAAATATATATAATATATATATATAATAAATATATATATATAATAAATATAAATATATATATATAATATATATATATATAATAAATATATTATATATATATAATATAATAATATATATATAATATATATATAAATATAATAAATATAACTATAACTATATATATATATATATTATATATATATATATATATATATATATATATATATATATATATATATATATATATATATATATATATATATAATAAAACAAATAAATATATATAAATACATATATAAAATATATATATATATATATATATATATATATATATATATATATATATATATATATATATATATATATATATATATATATATATATATATATATATATATAATAAAACAAATAAAAAAATATATAATAAAACAAATAAAATAAAACAAAACAAAAGGAAAACAAAAGGGGGGGCTCAAACTCGGCCCGCTGGGACAGGGGGTGGGTTTGAGCGCCACTCGGCTGACCAGGGGGCCAGCTCGAGCTTGCTGGTCGGGTTAGGGTTTAGGTTAGTTTTATAATGAATTAAGATAATGGGTTTTAAACCCAATAGCAAATTATTAAACCCGTTAACCCATAGTCCTGTGTCTTCGTGTCCTGACAGTTAGGGACATGAAGACACACGAGTCCAGTGTCCCAGGCGTGCACGACACGCACGACACGAACTGGCCGTGTCCGAACTCACTCACACACTGCTCGTGTCTAGGCGAGTCTAGTGTCGTAAAATATGAGACACGGGGCGACACAGGAAACAAAGCTATACCTACGTGTCCAGTCAAGCGGGCTGTCGAAGCTGCGGCAAGGCGGAGGAAGCGTCGGGGTCGGTGGTGAAGGGTGGCACTGGGTTCGTCACGTCGTGGCGAACAATATGGTGTGGTGGATCACGATGGCGGTGGCTGTAGCAGTGGCTCTAGCAAGGGGCTAACTCCGACGAGCTTTGTCAGAGAAGAAATAGGGTAGGACGGTGGCTAGGGTGGTCGGAGTGGTGTCTAGGGTTAGGGTTTAGGTCGGAGGGCTTTTATAGGCTGGGAAGTCGGTCGAATTAGGGCTAGGGTTACGGAAAATTAGGGTTTAGGGTTAGGGTTTCGGTGGGTTAGTCGTAGATGGCGACGAGGAAAGGCGGTGGTCGAGGTGGTCGTTTAGCAAAAACCCCCTCCAAAACTAGATATTACAAAACCCCTCACCGCCTTAGTTAATGCCATTTCTAAATTACAAATAGCCCCCCCGCTGTTGCTCTGTGCAAATTTCATTTGCACAGACAAAATAAATTTTGCAAACAGTATTTAAAACAATTAAAATGATTACAAATTGATATTAAAATAATTTAAATAATTGCAAAATAATATTTTTAGCTTTAAAAATTATTTAAAAATTCTAGAAATTTTCTAATAATTATAATAACTTATTTTAAGGATATAAATGCTATTTAAAATTATAAAATAATATTTTAAAATCTAGGGGCTTACAATACAGGATGCCCTGACTCTGGTGATGCCTCGTTTGGATGATGTTCTATCACTGCTACTAACTGATGAGACTCTGGCAGAACTAGAAATACTGACTGCATGGATACAGCTGGATGATTGAGATGGACATGCATCAATACCCTCTGGTCGACTCTTGACTCTGCTCCTGAATGCTGAGACTGATCCTCCAAAATTGGCCTAACGAAGATTGCTGACATGTCATCGGCAGAACCCAAACAAGATGATTAGAAGGATTAAGAATAGTGTCCCTGAAAGTTAAAGGACATAAGGATCAAATCGAGGGAACAGGAAAAATCAACGATCAAGGCAGATATCAGGACAAGGGATCGAAGATGTAGAATAATACGAAGGATATCAAGAAAGGAGAATTGTGACCTGGATATCTAAATGTCAGTAACCCCCACATATCTAATAAATCAAACCTGCATGGGCCACCACTAAAACCTATGTCACGCCCCAGAACCAGAATACTGGCAAGTAGGGATAGACTCGGCCAACTACGTATACCAGAGTACTCTAGTACCCTAAAATAACGTATAAGCTGTATAGACATAAGGGTTACTACTACAATCAAACTGGCAATCCTAGGTCATATGCAAGGTACAAGAAGTATGATCATTAGACATAAAATAGTAAAGTGTCCCAAACTATATATACATGGATGATCATGAGCTGGTAATACAACGTGAGAACTAGCAAGAGTAATAGTCATATATGATAAGCTTAGCTATAGTCTAGAATAATACAAATCATGTTTAGGTCCGTAGGCTAAATGTCAAGTTCCAAAACACGAGCTCGGAGGCTAAACGCCATAAAAGAATAATGTACATAACTAGTGGAAGAAAGAAATAAAAAAATTCACTAAGATACTCTTATGCTCCGGGTAGTCACCAACGAGTAGATGGTATGGAAGATGGGCCCCTCTATCAGATCTGGCCAAGCAAAACCAGTAGGGTCAGACCCCTAATAGCAAGTACCACAAAGGAAGCCAAACTATGAACTAAAACCAGCAATAACTAACATAGCAATTGATAGAGACATAAATAAGTAAATGCGGATCGAGACTCGTACACTACCTATGTACTTATCCCGAGAATAGAAAAGATAATAAAAAAGGCAACATGGAGCATAAAGTAAATAATATGTGACATAATGTAAACTGTGGACATGTGAATTAAAGAAAAGAATGTGAACATGTTAACATAAACTGAACAATGTAAGAGAAATGGTACATGTGACCATGTAAGATAACTGGACATGTGAGCGTGTTAGATAACTGGGGCATGTGAGCATGTTAGACCTATGTAGAACGACAAATGATAAGATAACTTAGGAACTATTTTGGAACCTATGTTACAACCCGTAAACCAAAAAAGGACCAGGATTGTAACCCTTCTCCTGAACAGAACTTAGTCTCTAATCATTTACCGACTAAAGTAAAGCATAAATAATGATGTACTAAAATAAATAAATCCGAATACTACCTAGACAAAACTAGACTAGACTAGACTCCATACAACAATCACGACCAAGCAATGAGTACAGTTTTATACATTACCTAACTAGGGTTATCATAATCCTAATTACTAATATATGTACTTTTGAGAAATTCAATTCAGTTACCTACCCTACAGACTACCTGACTCATCCAAACCAAAAGAAAATAAGTATAGCAAACACACCGAGTAAGATACGTGTCCTAAGGAGGTGCCCCACTCGACGGTGTGTTGGAAGAGTGCTCATCATGACAGATATCTCTAAATCTCATGTGTGTGTGTGTGTATATATATATATATATATATATATATATATATATATATATATATATATATATATATATATACCGGAACAAGAATGGCTGCAGGTAAATGAGAAATTCTTCCCTCCCAATGATCTAGATAATAAAGCTAGTTATTAATCCTTAATATTTTCATTCAGGATCATTTTGGGTGTGGTATTCTGCAAAATCCATCCTAGACATGGTATGCAAGACTGGACAATTCAAAGAAGTGTACTATAATAAGCCACAACAAGAAAATATAATAAATTGGAAGCTAGGAGTGCGCTACGATGAGCCACTATAAAGATACCGGGAGTGCACCATGACAGGCTACTGTCATATAAGAAAGAAAAAGACATGTAACATAAGTGCACCACGACGAGCTACTATCTAGTAAGCAAAGAAGACATGTAACATAGATGCGCCACGATGGGCCACTATCTAGTAAGCAAAGAAGACATGTAACATGGGTGCACCACGACGGACCACTATCTACTAAGCAAAGAAGACATGTAACATGGGTGCGCCACGACAGGCCACTATCAAGATTATCAAGATAAGATCTTGTTGTCATGTTCAAGTCAAGTTCAATATTAACAAGTTATCAAGTCGGGTCATCGCAAGTTAGGCCTAGTACAGAAAATATGCTAAGAAGATCAAGAACTATGATTGAAATTATTAGTCACATATAAACTCTAATTAAGGTAAAACAAGAAGATTCTTGAAGCCAAGACGGAGATCTACAACTTTCATGTTTTCAATTTTACAAGATTCTAGCTACAAAACAGCTTAAACAGGCAAAAATAGATAAGTGCAGGAAAGCGCAGTACAGTCTGTGTAGGTGTAGTCTGTTTAGAAAAGTGCATGTACAGTCTGTGTAGGAAAGCGCAGGTACAGTCTGTACGAAAAAGCACAGGTACAGTCTATACAGGAAAGTACAGGTATAGTCCGTGCAGGAAAGCGCAGTGCAGACTGTGCAGGAAAGCGTAGGTGTAGTCTGTGCAGTGGTGCAGTCTGTGTAGGAAAGTGCACGTGCAATCTGTGAAAGAAAGCGTAGGTGCAGACTGTGCAGGAAGGCGCAGGTGCATCCTGTGCAGGAAAGCGCAGGTATAATCTATGTAGGAAAGTGCGCAGGCTGTGCAGTCTGTGCAGGCTGTGTACTGGAAGGTGCACAGTCTGTGCAGTCTACGCAGGAAGGTATACAGGCTACAGACAAGTGCACAGGTACAGGCTGTTCATCTTCCCCAAATCAGCACCGAAGTGCATAGAGAACCTATAAACTCAAGGAATGCCATAACTTCCTCAAAATAAGTCAAAATTAAGCGATTAAAAAGTTAAAATTGGGTAGGATGAAATTCCCCACAACATAGGACCATAAGATTTCAGAAATAACAAACTTTAAGAGATCAAAACCAAAAAAAGAGAAAAGTCTTAGAACTTAGATCTACAAAAATGTAACCATCAAAACCAAAACTTCAAGTACTAAAGATTCTCAGAATCATGCAAATGAGAGAATAGAAAAAAGAAAAATAAAGATCCATCATGTTCTGCAAGGAGCAAGTTGTACTTGTCTTCGGTTGTTGGTGGGAGGAGTAAATGAAGAAGAAAAGAGGAAGAAGGTGGGGAAGTAAAAACCTAGACAATTCTAAGCATTTAATACCAAAGAAAACAAAAATGACAACAAAATAATATTGTTCAAGATTTGGCAAGATGTACTTGCCTAGGTGAAGCTCCAAGCCTAATCTTCTACTCCACCACCCAGAGGGATACGAAACGACACTCTAGGCCTCAAGGCCAAGCTCTTGGCAAGCTCCAAGGGGAGAACAGAAAGAAAAAAATGAAGAGAGAGTGAAGAGAATAAAAAAAGAGAGGAGAGAGAAAGTGAAATGGTATATATAGAAGGGAAAATTAATCATATCCGTTGGATGGTGATCCATGTGAAGATCTAAGTCAATTCTAACCATCCAAAGAAAACCAAGTATCCATTAGATAATATGATGCATCTACACTATTCACAAAAATATTTAAATACTATTTATCAAAATATCCAAAATACTATTTACGAAAATATCGGAAACATTATTCAAAAAATATATGAAATAAAAAATAATTAAAATATAGAAAATCTGTCCGGGTGTATGTTGTCGGTATACAAAGGTATACTGGCAAAATGCCGGTCAAGGAAAAAATATATAAGTTGAAAAAATTTTAAAGCATTACGAAACCAAGAAAATATAAAATATAGTACAAAAATACGTATCCGTATATAAATATCGATATTATGAGACGAGTCTCACAACTCTCCCATCCTTAGAAAAATTTTGTCCTCAAAATTTTCTAAATCTAGTCAAGCATGATAACCAAAACAAAAGCTCAAGAAAATACAACTATCTCAATAAAATAAAGCATGGCAAATAAGTAAATGAAGACAACAGTAATATAAATAAATGCGTAAGCAATAACACAACCTCAATCAAGAAGGGCTGGAGTCATATGAATAAATATGTCTCCTCAGTCAGTTGAGTAGGGATCCGCTCTCGCTGGCCTACGCTGACTCCAAAAATCGATATGGGGCAAAGTCTCAAATTAAGTCGGTACCAATGACTTAGTCTAAGACATGACTCTACCTAGGACGTATCTTCGTAGTTGAGACACGTGATGGATATCATGTATCACATGATACAAAGACAGAAGAGTAGGACGAGAAACTGTCATTCACTCACAGAATAAGTCAAGCCGACCATTGTACTATGATATCAGTGGAATACAAGATCGCCGACAAGAACCCAAGATATATTGCCACTACCTGGCCTGCTACTGAAGGATAAATCAAAAGGGCAAAACTAAAAAAAGACCATAAAGCTGGTACCTGAGACTCCCTAGGTACTAGGCTCATGTCTATACTAGAGCTGCCCCCAAGACTGCATATACAACTGTGCTCTGTGCTCTCTGACCCTCTGAGCTCGCGATGGCGGAGGATACTGTACTAATGGCTGAACATCTAGTATTGGCCCTGACTGCTCATCTATTGCTGGGGGTAATGACTGATGTGACTAAGAGGACTGAGGTGGTACATCTGGTGTAGCTGATCGTTCTCAAGATGTCGGATAGGGACAAGTGCTAACTGAATGGTCCTCCACTCCACAGCGGAAGCATCGTCTATTGGCTGCCTAACAAACTGATTTGAGATGCCCTATCTTACCACAATAGGTACATGTTTCTTGTTCTGCCTGATACTGCTAGTCTCTCTACCTCTGAGTCTGGGCCTGCATATACTGCTGAGGCCTCTCCTGCTGGAATGCATGGGACTGCGTCGATGAAGGCCTTTGAGCTTGCTTCGGCGGAACTGGTGTTGGTACCCCTAACTGGGTAACTGTAGGCTGGAAGGATGAAGATCCACCTGAACTCCTCCGGGGACAAATTCTTATCATATGGTCTGGTGATCCGCATGACAAACATAGAAAGTTGGCCCTTCGACAAGTAAGATGTGTCATGTCCCGATTCTGTCGAATCGATAGTCATCCCCCGGGCGTGATGCCGTGTGAACCTAATTTGCGATCGCACAAGGCATAGTCATAAGGTAATCCGAGACACGAGATCTAAGAGAGTACGCAGACAAATTGAATCACACATTAAGTCAAAGAAACTTTGATCTTTATTGATAATAAACATCATTTACAGACTCCAGTATAAGACTCGTGCCGTACGGACTACAATATGACTCAATTACAAAAGAGTGCCGATGAGATAGCCGTTCCATACGCTGCACACATCCCTCAAAATATAATAAGTACTCCAGTGACCTGGATGGGAGGGACGCTGAGCCATCTTCTTTGGACTGTCGAGAGCCTTCAAAAGTGGAGTCGTGAGAAAAGTCTTTGATGCACGGCCGAAGCTTCAAAATCACGAACGCCGCCGAGCTAGCTGGCGCGTCCTTCCTATTCGCAGGACCTGCAAAGAGCGAGGATCAGTACGATCACATGTACTGGCGAATGGCTAATTAAAATCCAAGCTCTGTATTTGATTCAAGAAGTTTTATAAACATGTTAGCTAGCTATTTACGTGATCTTTCTAACCATCCTGATCATTTGCATGTTAACATGTTTCGAGGCAAGCATATTAAATGGTAAGAACATTAAGCAGCTATCATATGCATCCCGTGTCACGTGCATTTGTTAAGCAGTAAAAGGGTATGAAGGTCACTGGCAATGTCAAGCCATCACGGACTATAGCCGGGTTAAATGGCGACTCTTTTGCGACGGGTAGCGAGCCCTGTGTGAAAGTTCCCGAATAATCCACGCCGATGAACGGCTGGCGCTTGCTATACTCGTTCCTCCTGGGCCGAATCGGTCCCTTGGCCTAGGCGACTGTTCTAGGAAACTATACCATGTTGACAAGTTGTCCAATGACCGTTTGCAGAGTCTTGAAAAATTCTCTCTCTTTTCTAGAACCTTATCCTTTCTCTTTTATGTACGAAACTTAGCCGTTCTTTTGAACTTTGTCGATTTGCTTACTTAGCCGTATCATTGCGATAAACGTTAATTGATTCATTCATTATTTTTCATAGGCTAAGTGTAATTGCATTAGAAAGCACATTTTCTATTTTCAATACCGGCAGTTTGATAGCAAGTGTTTTGTGAAGAATCGTACCACGATTTCTTTGATTCTACACTATTATGATAAGCATGCATATAACTTCATATTAATTTTGAAGTAGAGGGACGAGGCGAATGAGGTCAGCCACTCACCTTAGGCTTGCTTCAAGCGAGCGACCGGTTGGCTGCGCTGACGTCGCCTACGCGATCACCTGCAATCGTATAAGCAACTGATTAGAACACTTTATAATTCAAGGATATTCGATATAAATGTGAATCTCAAAAAAGCATCATAAAAACCCATCAAAAATATTCACAAAAAATGCATTCACGAAAACCAAAGCCAAAGCCAAATCAAGTGCGGCATGAAAACCAGAGCAACGGAAGGTCTCTCCCGACTCAGCCGCAAAGCCAATCCTCGAGGCGCAACCCGCTGAATATGGGACTTGGTTCTGTCACGCCCCAGAACCAGAATACTGGAGAGCGGGGGCAGACATAGCTAGCTACGTATAATAAAATGGAATCCACTCCACTATACGGTCACGGCTGTCTAGATATATGAGGGTTTATCTACAAGCCATCAGTCTCTTAGGGTCAATAACAAGCCTAGTGTCTCAATCACAAGCAAGTAAATAGAGTTACAAGATATAAGATCACCAAATATACAATAGTAAGGCGTCCCAAACATTACATATCCAGCTGATCATGAAGCTAGTCGTTATAAAATGTGAGGACTAGCAAGAGTTTAGTCATACATGATCAACCCTAGGTTGCCAATCATGTTACAGCCCGTAGGCAGATAGTAAGTAAAAATGTACACGAGCTAACACTTGCTCGGCGGCTAAACGCCTCAAAAGAATTAATTTACAAGAGAGTGGGAGAGCCAAAAATAACCCACTCATTGCCCTGGTTACGCCGGATGGTTACCATCGGGCTGGAAGACAGGTAGATCCTCTGGAGCTGCTCTGGTATCTGGCCATACAAAACCAGCTGGGTCAGATCCCAGAAAGAGCAAGTGCCACAAAGGAGGCTTCACTTAGAAACTAAAACCAGCAATCAGCATAAGAGTAATAATATATAATAAAAGACAACAATTAAAGAAAAACAAGACAGGTGATATACGATGGGATAACCATGGGACTATTCAGATAACCAGGTTACAACCCGTAAACCAAACAAGGACCGGGGTTGTAACCCTTCGTCTGAACCGAACTTGGTTTCTCCCACCATTTATCGGCAGGATAAATTAAGAAATCGGGACATGCAATAATCTTAATATTGAATTAAAGTAAAGCACGAGTAATCATGTCATGTCATAACCTTATACAGGATCGGGACGAGACAAGGCTGGACTAGACTCCATCCAATCAATCACGGCCAAGCAAAGAGTACGGCTTGATAGTTAACTAACTAGGGTTATCACAGGCCTAATTACTAGCAAGATGCAGTGAGATTATTCCACAGCCATAAGCCCTGCAGACCATCCAGGCTATCCGGACGTAATTAGAGTTGAATTCAAGTGGGTACATCGTCCAGGAAACGTATGTACCCTTAGGTGACGTAGAGGGTGCAACACATGACAGTGTGCTGGAAATGTGCCCTACTCGACGGCAGGCTACAGATCCCAAGTGGGGCGCCCAGATAACGGGATTGCCTGTAGCTGGGGAAATCTCTTCATGACTACTAGATTATTCTAGTGATTAGCCTTAGTCGATTTCAGTGGGTACCCCTGACCGTGGTACTCAGGGATCACCGTCCTAGACATGATGCAAGACAAGACGGATTTATTTGTACACGCACAATCGTCCATGGTGTCCAAGTTATTCAATCTTGTCAAGTCGTGTTAGCCGTCGCAACAGCATTTCGAGAAGTATTATGTCAGGTTCATCATGTCAAGAGTGCGCCACGGCGGGCCACTATCAAGATTTATCATGCCAAGTTATCATGTCAAATTGTCAGGTCAAGTTATCATGTCGGGAGTGCACCACGGCGGGTCACTATCAAGTCATGCCATTTATCAAGGAGGGAAGAAACTTGAGCAAATTAAATAATAATATAATAATATATATATTCTAGAAGCCAAGAAGAAACTCTAAAATTTTCATGTTGGGAGTGGGAAGAAATTCGGACCACATATCACGCAAATAAGACATTTAAACAATCAAAGTGGGACCCATGCGGTCCAAAAGTGGGAGAACAAACATGCGGTCAAAGAGAGTGGGAGGCCACCCATGCGGCTCCAAAATTATTTAAATGCAATCAGTCAAACATTTAAGGCTAGCAAGCCATATGCGGCTAGCATACAATTGTGCATGCGGCCAAGAGTGGGAGGGATCCCATGCGGCCAGGAAACAATAAATAGGTCACTATCAAATAAGACAAAAGACAGTGGGATCCTCATTTAAATACAAACTCCCACTTCAGCAAGTAAGTCAACTAAAGGAAGCTACATGGGACCCCCCACAATTAATGCAATAAGAAAAGGTTCACGTGACCAAAACATTAGATAGTGGGAGAAGGGAGCCTATGCGGCTCACCTTAGATTTCATGAAAAATTGCAACATACAAATAGTATTAATTAATGGCCAAAGGCCCTGCAGCTCTGTATTAAACAATAGTAATTCTATAAACATCCATGCGGCTCACTCTCACATTGCTTGCCTGAAAATACACACAAATAAAATAATAAATAAATATTGGCCATGCGGTCAAATATTAGAGCAACAAATTCAAAATCCATACGGCCCAAAATTCTATCCATGCGGCCAAGAATTTTTGATGCGTTGAATGCATAAGTTTGCATTAGCAAGCTTACTACGTTAAGAGTGTTCCAAACAAGCTTGCACCAGCAAGCTTAAACAATTAAATAATATAAGTAGGGAATGTCTTCAATCAAAAGGGAATTAATACTTATTATACTAAAGCATGAATTGCTTTAATCTCCAGAGCATTTAATGCTTAGAATAAAATAAGCATGAAAAAATCAAGCATGGAAATGCTTTATCCAGGGAAGCATTTAATGCTTGGTGGAGGAAGCATTTAATGCTTGATAAAACAAAAGCATGTAGCATGCTTTTCTTTCCATGCGGCCAGGAACTCCCTTCCCATGCGGCTAAAATTGTTAGTAGCCATGCGACTACTAAAAATTACCATGTTACAAAAAAAGTCCTGCGGCCAGCTAATGCTTTTTCCTATACGGCTCACTGATTGTATTAAAAAATACATGCAAAAGTAAGTGCTGGCTATTGCATTAATATGCCATGCGGCTGAGTGCAAATATGTCCATGCGGCTCAGTAAAATTTCATAGGTCAAAATTTGGACCAAACAATATTCTCTGCACATGGGATCATCAACTTAGCAAGATACGCAAGTTTGATGGATCAAAAGTCCTGGAAACTAGAAATACCACAAAACTAGATCTACAAAAATTTAACTATGGAAATAAAAAAATGCCAAGTACTAAAGTGGGTTAGAAACACATGAGAAAGACAATGGAACAATAAAAATGGACTTCCTCCATGAAGCAAGATGTACTTGCCCAAGCTCTCCCACTTTCTGGTAGGTGGAGAAGTAAAGATGGAGAAGAAGAAATGAGTAATGAGTAATAATGGAAGAGAGAGAGTGGGATAGATATTTATGGTGGGAGTGGTGGTAGGTGGGAGTGGTTCTCCACATAAAACCAAACCAAGCCAACCCACTAAACCGAACCAAACCAAGCCAATGCAATGCCATGATGAACCATGCAAATGCAACTTGCAAAAATAAATAAAATAAATAAATCCAAGGCTCACTTAATTATGACAAACCAAGAATACGAGCCCGAAATACGTACACGTATTTCCAATACGTAATACGAACTACGGGTATTACAACTCTACCCACCTTAAAAGAATTCCGTCATCGGAATTTAATCAAGAGGCTAGAGTGGCAAGGGCAAGCTATACTAATCGCAGGCAAGCTATACTAAGCAATCAATCATGCAATCATGTATGTAAGCAAGGAAATCAAAGGCACGAAAAAAAGGAAAGATATCCTGCTAGGAACCTCTCTGCCGGTTCTGGATCTGAGCTTGGACCTGGGCATACTGCTGGGGTCTCTGTAACTGGAAGGCTAGGGCCTGAGGCGGCAATGGCCTCGGAGGCTGGTACTGCTGCTGAAACACTTGGGCCTGAGGCAGCAATGGCCTCGGCAAGGGATACTGCTGCTGCTGCTGGACTGGGGCTGATCCCCTTACCGAGGGACTAGTCTGGGCCGATGACGAACTGGCCCTATTCGGACAGGACCCTATCTTGTGGTCCGGTGCTCCACAAGCTAAGCACAATCCCTGTGCTCTGCGACACTCTGAAATAACGTGTCCTGGCTTCCCACAATGAGTGCAGCCCATTGCGGAAGACTGCTTCTGCTTCTGTTGCTGAGGGGACGTGACTGACGTCACTGAGGCCGCCTGCCTCTGAGTTCCAATTGTCAAGGCCCTGACTGCTGGGGCTGGTGCTGTCGACTGGGTCATCTAACCGTGAGATCGCTTCCGACCTCCGGTCCTGTCCACTATCCTGTGGGAGGTATACTCGTGCCTCCTAGCTGCCCTCAACACTGCATCAAAAGTCTGATGCTCAAAATGTTCTACTGCTAACAAAATCTCAAGGTGGAGCCCTTGCTGGAACCGCTGGGCTCTGTCAAACTCGGTCGCCACCAAAGTGGGAGCAAACCGACTAAGCCTGGAGAACTCGGCCGCATATCCATCGACCGTTCTGCCTCCTTGCTTCAGATTGGTAAACTTGGTCTGAAGATCATACCGAGCCACTGCATCGAAGTACTTAGTCTGGAATCTCTCTCTGAATAGTGCCAATGGAATAGGAGCCACTAATCCCACGGCCTGTGCTGCCCACCAGCTGCGGGCAAGATCCAATAACTGTAGGCGCACCACGGCCACCTTCTCGTCTTCCGGAGTCTTGGCTGCATCTAGAACCACTTCTGTATTCTGGAGCCATGCATCAGCAGCAATAGCATCTTCGCTGCCGTTGAAGAATGGAGGGTTCAGTCGCTTGAAACTGTTTGCTGTACGGTTCCCATGATCTCTACCTCTATTCAGAGCATCTGCCACTGCCTGTTGCAAGGCATCTCCTCGGCGATCTTGGGAAGCTAACAATGTCCTGATGAGATCTACCAAAGTGCCATCATCAGGCTCTGCAGGCTGGACTGGCTGAACTGGCGGCTCTCCTCCAGTAGGTATGACTCGGGAGGCTGCTCCTGAGTGTTGGGCCTGATCTTCTGGTTGCTGCTGGTCCACGGGAGGTGATCCGCCTTTCTGATCGGTAGGACCAGGAACAATGCCACTGAAGAAGACAACATGGGAACAATAAGGAAGGACCAGGAAAGATCAACGATTACAAGCATGTGATCAGGACAAGAATTTTTAGGGATCAAGAGGATACGAGCAGAGATCAAGGGCGAGTACTGATTGAGACATCTATTCGGTAAACCCTCACATATCTTGATTCACAAGACCTGCATGGGCCACCACTTAAACCATGTCACGCCCCAGAACCAGAATACTGGAGAGCGGGGGCAGTCATAGCCAGCTACGTATAATAAAATAGAATCCACTCCACTATACGGTCACGGCTGTCTAGATATATGAGGGTTTATCTACAAGCCATCAATCTCTTAGGGTCAATAACAAGCCTAGTGTCTCAATCACAAGCAAGTAAATAGAGTTACAAGATGTAAGATCACCAAATATACAATAGTAAGACGTCCCAAACATTACATATCCAGCTGATCATGAAGCTAGTCGTTACAAAATTTGAGGACTAGCAAGAGTTTAGTCATACATGATCAACCCTAGGTTGCCAATCATGTTACAGCCCGTAGGCAGACAGTAAGTAAAAATGTACACGAGCTAACACTTGCTCGGCGGCTAAACGCCTCAAAATAATTAATTTACAAGAGAGTGGGAGAGCCTAAAATAACCCACTCGTTGCCCTGGTTACGCCGGGTGGTTACCATCGGGCTGGAAGACAGGTGGATCCTCTGGAGCTGTTCTGGTATCTGGCCATACAAAACCAGCTGGGTCAGACCCCAGAAAGAGCAAGTGCCACAAAGGAGGCTTCACTTAGGAACTAAAACCAGCAATCAGCACAAGAGTAATAATATATAATAAAAGACAACAATTAAAGAAAAACAAGACAGGTGATATACGATGGGATAACCATGGGACTATTCAGATAACCAGGTTACAACCCGTAAACCAAACAAGGACCGGGGTTGTAACCCTTCGTCTGAACCGAACTTGGTTTCTCCCACCATTTATCGGCAGGATAAATTAAGAAATCGGGACATGCAATAATCTTGATATTGAATTAAAGTAAAGCACGAGTAATCATGTCATGTCATAACCTTATACAGGATCGGGACGAGACAAGGCTGGACTAGACTCCATCCAATCAATCACGGCCAAGCAAAGAGTACGGCTTGATAGTTAACTAACTAGGGTTATCACAGGCCTAATTACTAGCAAGATGCAGTGAGATTATTCTACAGCCACAAGCCCTGCAGACCATCCAGGCTATCCGGACGCAATTAGAGTTGAATTCAAGTGGGTACATCGTCCAGGAAACGCATGTACCCTTAGGTGACTTAGAGGGTGCAACACATGACAGTGTGCTGGAAATGTGCCCTACTCGACGGTAGACTACAGATCCCAAGTGGGGCGCCCAGATAACGGGATTTCCTGTAGCTGGAGAAATCTCTTCATGACTACTAGATTATTCTGGTGATTAGCCTTAGTCGATTTCAGTGGGTACCCCTGACCGTGGTACTCAGGGATCACCGTCCTAGACATGATGCAAGACAAGACGGGTTTATTTGTACAAGCACAATCGTCCACGGTGCCCAAGTTATTCAATCTTGTCAAGTCGTGTTAGCCGTCGCAACAGCATTTCGAGAAGTATCATGTCAGGTTCATCATGTCAAGAGTGCGCCACGGCGGGCCACTATCAAGATTTATCATGCCAAGTTATCATGTCAAATTGTCAGGTCAAGTTATCATGTCGGGAGTGCACCACGGCGGTTCACTATCAAGTCATGCCATTTATCGAGAGAAGAAACTTGAGCAAATTAAATAATACTATAATAATATATATATATATTCTTGAAGCCAAGGAGAAACTCTAAAATTTTTATGTTGGGAGTGGGAAGAAAATCGGACCACATATCACGCAAATACGACATTTAAACAATCGAAGTGGGACCCATGCGGGCCAAAAGTGGGAGAACAAACATGCGATCAAAGAGAGTTGGAGGCCACCCATGCGGCTCCAAAATTATTTAAATGCAATAAGTCAAACATTTAAGGCCAGCAAGCCATATGCGGCTAGCATACAATTGTGCATGCGGCCAAGAGTGGGAGGGACCCCATACGGCCAGGAAACAATAAATAGGTCACTATCAAATAAGACAAAAGACAGTGGGATCCTCATTTAAATGCAAACTCCCACTTCAGCAAGTAAGTCAACTAAAGGAAGCTACGTGGGACCCCCCACAATTAATGCAATAAAAAAAGGTTCACGTGACCAAAACATTAGATAGTGGAAGAAGGGAGCCTATGCGGCTCACCTTAGATTTCATAAAAAATTACAACATGCAAATAGTATTAATTAATGGCCAAAGGCCCTGCGGCTCTGCATTAAACAATAGTAATTCTATAAACATCCATGCGGCTCACTCTCACATTGCTTGCCTGAAAATACACACAAATAAAATAATAAATAAATATTGGCCATGCGGTCAAATATTAGAGCAACAAATTCAAAATCCATGCGGCCAGAAATTCTATCCATACGGCCAAGAATTTTTGATGCATTGAATGCATAAGTTTGCATTAGCAAGCTTACTACGTTAAGAGTGTTCCAAACAAGCTTGCACCAGCAAGCTTAAACAATTAAATAATATAAGTAGGGAATGTCTTCAATCAAAAGGGAATTAATACTTATTATACTAAAGCATGAATTGCTTTAATCTCCAGAGCATTTAATGCTTAGAATAAAATAAGCATGAAAAAATCAAGCATGGAAATGCTTTATCCAGGGAAGCATTTAATGCTTGGTGGAGGAAGCATTTAATGCTTGATAAAACAAAAGCATGTAGCATGCTTTTCTCTCCATGCGGCCAGGAACTCCCTTCCCATGCGGCTAAAATTGTTAGTAGCCATGCAGCTACTAAAAATTACCATGTTACAAAAAAAGTCCTGCGGCCAGCTAATGCTTTTTCCTATGCGGCTCACTGATTGTATTAAATAATGCATGCAAAAGTAAGTGCTGGCTATTGCATTAATATGCCATGCGGCTGAGTGCAAATATGTCCATGCGGCTCAGTAAAATTTCATAGGTCAAAATTTGGACCAAACAATATTTTCTGCACATGGGATCATCAACTTAGCAAGATACGCAAGTTTGATGGATCAAAAGTCCTGGAAACTAGAAATACCACAAAACTAGATCTACAAAAATTTAACTATAAAAATGAAAAAAATGCCAAGTACTAAAGTGGGTTAGAAACATATGAGAAAGACAATGGAACAATAAAAATGGACTTCCTCCATGAAGCAAGATGCACTTGCCTAAGCTCTCCCACTTCCTGGTAGGTGGAGAAGTAAAGATGGAGAAGAAGAAATGAGTAATGAGTAATAATGGAAGAGAGAGAGTGGGATAGATATTTATGGTGGGAGTGGTGGTAGGTGGGAGTGGTTCTCCACATAAAACCAAACCAAGCCAACCCACTAAACCGAACCAAACCAAGCCAATGCAATGCCATGATGAACCATGCAAATGCAACTTGCAAAAATAAATAAAAAAAATAAATCCAAGGCTAACTTAATTATGACAAACCAAGAATACGAGCCCAAAATACGTACACGTATTTCCAATACGTAATACGAACTACGGGCATTACAGGTTCCAAAGAAGCTATTCTATAACGTGGAATGGATCTTAATTCAACCGTTCCCGTTCGATCGACTCGGCCTATTCCGACCTATCGGTCCCGGCCGAATCGATAGCGACAGTGTTCCTTTCTCGAGCACCCCGTGGACGGAAACGGGGCACGTTGTAGGGACAGGGCACTACAAGATGAGTGTGCCCTTTCCTTCTATAGAAGGAACATATGACTGGTAACTCCTGGTGTTGGTATGAAGGTTTGTATATGGTACTGGTAAGGGATGTCAAGATGAAAAGCCTGACATAGGTGTATGGTACCTCTTACAACCCTCAGTTCTGGATACAGTCCTCCTAGCTATATTCTCGTACTCTCGTACTGTCTCTATAGTAGGTCGGGCTTGATATGCTGACTTACTAGATGACTGGTACTGTCTGGCTCTAATCTGTACTCCTTCTGGCTGCAGGTCCTCGGCTTGAAATACCTCTGGTATTCTTTACCACTATAGTCTATCAACATCTGAATATTTTGCTGGAGAACGAGATCTCGTTGTTGCTGTGACTCCATCATATCCTTTATGATCCCTAGGAATGCATGCACATCAGGATGACCTGATACTACCTCTGCTCAGACTGTTGACTGTACTGGTGATACAGGATGTCCTGACTCTGGCGATGCCTCGTTTGGATGATGATCCATCACTGGTACTGACTGATGAGACTCTGGCTGAACTGGCAATATCGATTGCACGGGCACAGCTGGCTGATCGAGATGAACGGACATCACTACCTTAAGGTCGATTCTCGACTCTACTTCTGAATACTGAGACCAGGGGCGGCCCTGGCCCAGGACAGGCCAGGCGATGGCCCAGGATAGGCCGGGCGACGGCCCAGGGCCCTCTGACGAAAGGGGGCACCAACATAGAACTGTCTATAATAGAACTAGTATGTATCATGTGCCTTTTTTTAATAAAATGCATTGTGGTGTAGTGTTTACAATGCTAGACTTGTATTTAAGAGGTCCTTGGTTCAAATTGTAACTACAACAAAATTTTGTTTTATTTACACTTTTTTTTACATTATGTATGGGGCCTATTTACAAAATTTTGCCTCGGGCCCCCAATTGCTCAGGGCTGGCCCTGGCTGAGACTGATCCTCCAAAATTAGCCTAACAGAAGATTGCTGACCTGCCATCGGTAGAACCCAAACAAGAGGATCGGAAGGATTAAGAACAGTGCCCCTAAAAGTTAAAGGACACAAGGATCAAATCATGGGAACATGAAAGATTAACGATCAAGGCATATATCAGGGCAAAGGATCGGAGATATAGAATAATACGAATGATATCAATAAAGGATAATTGTCACTGAGATATCTAAATATCAGCAACTCTCACATATCTGATAAATCAGACCTGCATGGACCACCAATAAAACCTATGTCACGCCCCAAAACCAGAATACTAGCAAGTAGGAACGGACCAGGCCAGCTACATATACCAGAGTACACTAGTACCCGAAAATAACGTATAGGCTTTATAGACATTGGGGTTACTACTATAATCCAATATACAATCCTAGGTCAAGAATCTTAGGTATCTCAAACACAGGCAAATATGCAAGGTACAAAAAGTATGATCATCAGATATAAAATAGTAAAATGTCCCAAACTATATATACATGGATAATCATGAAGCTAGTAATACAAATTGAAAAACTAGCAAGTGTAATATTCATACATAATAAGCTCTAGCTATAGTCTAGAATAATACAAATCATGTTTAGGTCCATAGGCTAAATGTCAAGAACCAAAACACGAGCTAAACACCTGCTCGGAGGCTAAACACCACAAAAGATTAATGTACATAACTAGTGAAAGAATGAAATAGAAAACCCACTAAGGTACTCTGGTGCTTCGGGTAGTCACCGTCGAGTAGATGGTATGGAAGATCCTTCGGGCTCCTCTATCAGATCTGGCCAAACAAAACCAGTAGGGTTAGACCCCCAATAACAAGTACCACAAAGGAAGCCAAACTATGAACTAAATTAACAATAACTAACATAGCAATGGATAGAGACAGAAATAAGTAAATGCAGATCAAGACTGTTGTACTACCTATGCACTTATCCCGAGAATAGAAATGACAATAAGCAAAGCAACGTGGAGCATAAAGTAAGTAATATGTGACATAATATAAATTATGGACATATGAATTAAACGGAAGCATGTGAACATGTTGACATAAACTGAACAATGTAAGAGAAATGGTACATACAAGCATGTAAGATAACTGGACATGTGAGCATGTTAGACAACTGGGACATGTGAACATGTTAGAACTATATAGAATGACAAATGTTAAGATAACTTAGGAACTATTCTGGAACCCAAGTTATAACACGTAAACCAAACAAGGACCGGAGTTGTAACCCTTCTCCTGATTAGAACTTAGTCTCTAGTCATTTACCGACAAAGGTAAAGCATAAACAATGATGTACTAAAATAAATAAATCCGGACAGTGCCTAAACAAAAGTAGACTAGACTAGACTCCATACGACAATCACGGCGAAGCAATGAGTACGGCTTTATACATTAGCTAACTAGGGTTATCATATTCCTAATTACTAACATATATACTTTTGAGAAATCTAATCCAGTTACCTGTCCTGCAGACTACCCAACTCATCCAGGACAAAAGAAAATAAGTATAGCAGACACACCGCAATAAGATAAGTGTGTCCTAAGGAGGTGCCCCACTCGACGATGTGTTGAAAGAGTGCTCATCATGACAGATAGCTCTAAATCTCATGTATGTGTGTGTGTGTGTGTATATATATATATATAGACCAGAACAAGAAGGGCAACAGGTAACTAGGAAAATTCTCTCCTCCCAATGATCTAGATAATCAAGCTAGTTATTAATCCTTAATATTTTCATTCATGATTTCGGGTGTGGCATTCCGCAAAACCCATCCTAGACATGGTATGCAAGACTGAACAATATAAGAAAGTGTATTATAACAAGCCACGACAAGAAAATATAATAAATTGGAAGCTAGGAGTGCGCTACGACGAACCACTATAAAGATATCGGGAGTGCGCCATGACAGGCCACTATCATGTAAGGAAGGAAAAGACATGTAACATAAGTGTGCCACGACGGGCCACTATCTAGTAAGCAAAGAAGATATATAATATGAGTGCGCCACGACGGGCCACTATCTAGTAAGCAAAGAAAACATGTAACATGGGTACAGCACGACGGACCACTATCTAGTAAGAAAAGAAGACATGTAATATGAGTGCGCCATGTTGGGCCATTATCAAGATTATCGGGATGAGATCATGTTGTCATGTTTAAGTCAAGTTCAATACTAACAAGTTATCAAGTCGGGTCATCGCAAGTTAGGCCAAGTACAAAAAACATGCCAATGATTGAAATTATTAGTCACATATAAACTCCAATTAAGATAAAATAAGAAGATTCTTGAAGCCAAGATGGAGATCTATAACTTTTATGTTTTCAGTTTTACAATATTTTAGCTACAAAATAGCTTAAACAGGAAAAAATGGCTAAGTACAGAAAAGCGCAGTACAGTCTGTGCAGGAAAGAATAGGTTTAGTCTGTTTAGGAAAGTGCAGGTGTAGTCTGTGTAGGAAAGTTCAGGTGTAGTTTGGGCAGGAAAGTGCAGGTGTAGTCTGTGTACAAAATCGCAGGTGCAGCATTTGTGGGAAAGCACAGATGCAGTCTATACAGGATTTAAAGTGCGCAGGATATGCAGTCTACGCAGGCTGTGCATTGGAAGGTGCACAGGTTGTTCAATCTGTGCAGGAAGGTAAGCCGGTTACAAGCAAGCGTGCAGGTGCAGGCTTTTCATCTTCCCCAAATCAGCACCGAAGTGCATAGGGAACCCATGAACTCAAGAAATGTCATAACTTCCTCAAAATAAGTCAAAATCAAGCGGTTCAAAAGCCAAAATTGGGTAGAATGAAATTTCTCACTACATAGGACCATAAGATTTTAGAAATAACAAACTTTAAGTAAAACTTAGATCTACAAAAAAGTAACCGTCAAAACCAAAACTTCAAGTACCAAAGATGCTGGGAATTATGCAAGGAAGAGAATAGAACAAACAAAAATAAAGATCTATCATATTCTCCATTGAAAAAGTCTACTTGTCTTGGGTTGGTGGGAGGAGTAAATGAAGAAGAAGAAGGTGGAGAAGTAAAAACCTGGACAATTCTAAGATTTTAACACTAAAGAAAACAAAAATGACAACAAAACAATATTATTCAAGATTTGGCAAGATGTACTTGCCTAGGTGAAGTTCCAAGCCTAATCTTTCACTCCACCACCAAGAGGGGTGCAAAACCACACTCTAAGCCTCAAGGCCAACCTCTTGGCAAGCTCCAAGGGGAGAGAAGAGAAGAAGAAATAAAGAGAGAGTGAAGAGAATAAAAAGAGAGATAGGAGAGAGAAAGTGAAAGCGTATATAGAGAAGAAGGAATTAATCATAACCGTTGGATGGTGATCCATGTGAAGATCTAAGTCAATCCTAGCCATCCAAAGAAAACCAAGTATCCATTGGATAATAGGATGCATCTATATTATTCACGAAAATATCTAAATACTATTTATCAAAATATCCAAAACACTATTTACGAAAATATCGAAAATACTATTCTTGAAAATATCTGAAATCAAAAATATCTAAAATACAAAAAATTTATCCGGGCGGTATGCCATAGGTATATAATGGTATACTAGCGGTATGCCGGTCAAGGAAAAAATATATAAGTTGAAAAAAATTTAAAGCGTTCCGAAAACCAAGAAAATAAGAAATACAGTACAAAAATACGTATCCGTATATAAATATCGATACTGTAAGACGAGTCTCACACATACAAATATTCTAAAATGCCAGTTAGTTTTAATAATACCTATATAAATATTAGTTAAAAAATATTTAGAAAATATTTGTCAATCCCCAAAAATAAATATGAATTATATACATCTACTTAAAATATGCCTACATGGGAGTCTTTGGATACACCGGATGACTACATGGTCTAGGGCTTGGTTTGAGTCTAGTCCGGACTAATTTGATACAACCAAATCTCTTAAAAGTCATAATATTAACAAATAATAATTTAATTATTTATAGGGGTCAAGTCGCAACTTGGTCTACTTTTCCTAATTAGGACACACATATGGCTCGACCATCCCCTCTATGGCTAATACACTAGTCAAGACACACCACTACACTCTCCGTGCCATGATTTCTAGTCACCTTGTGCTCCAAATATCACCCATGACTAAGGACATCTATCGTAATAACTATTTAACTAAATATTTATAAAATTCCAAAAATTACCATTTAATTCAAATAAAAAAATATTTTCAAGATTTCAGGAAGAGGGGTTACATTGTCCCTCTCGTATTATCAAAGATGTGTGCATAGTAACATAATTAAAACATGACCTTCTGACTATAAGTCAATTGACTGATCATGGTTATGTAATTGATTTTGTTAAAGATAAATGCTTTATTTATGATGAAACCTCTGGTATAATTTTCTTTGAAGGATTAAGAGAGGACAACGTATACGTTTTATATCTATCAGAGAATACTAACAGATAGAAAACTGTCTATACACATCTCAAGATGAAAGCTGGATATGGCACATGCATCTTGGACATGCGAATATGGACACAATTGTAAGATTGTCCAAAAAGAAATTGGTAAGAGGCTTACCTGATATTACTTTCAAGAAAGATATCACTACCAAAATATGGCAAAATTGCGACAAATTTAGCGACTCCATGAGAGGATGTCGCTAATTTTTGGGAATTTAGCGACGTATAAATGTGACGTCGCTATCCGTCGCTGGTGGCGACTGCTAGCGACGAATAGCGATATTAGTATATTAAATGGGAACCTACGTCGCAATTTCGTCGCTACACATCGCTAATTATTTTAATATAGCGACGTGTAGCGACGACTGTTATTTGACGTCGTAGTATATTAATAGTCAGCGATGTTTAGCGACGTCTCGTGCGGACGTCGCAAAGTGTTTCATATAGGGACATGGACACGAGGGTTTCTTTTCTATTCGCGGCCAAAATTTTTTTCCCCCCAAAAATTTTTCTCCTCCTCCGGTACTCCTCCTCCTCCTCGCACCCTCCTCCGGCATTCGTACCCTCCTCCGGCCTCCTCCTCCTCGCACCCTCCTCTGGCCTTCTCCTCAGGTAGCCCCCACCATCTCTCTCGCCCTCTCTCTCTCTCTCTATAGGGCACTGCAAATGCAGCAAAGACCATCTTTGGACAGTGAGATCTGGTTGCTTTAATGGCACTTGCTTTCATCCTCAGTTATGGTGAGACCGAGGCTAGTGTGCTCCATTAGAGGATGAGTAGTCCCTGTCAAGAGGGGGATTTGTTTGTATGGGGTTACCCAAGGTACTGACTTGGAGTTATTTGGGTGTGTGGGTGTCAGTTAAGTAGATAAAGAGAGTGGATTTGCTTGAATGTATCAGACATTGTATTTTATATATTTTGTTGTTTGAAGCTTGATATCAAATGCATGGGTCCCCATGTAATATCTATGGTGAAGGCTTTGAGAGCATGGGAGTTTGTAAGGGTTTACATATATTAGTCCTTGTTTAGTTTGGTATCAGTTTTAGATCCAGAGCAGTCCCTTTGAACTTTAGTCCATATCCTCCCTTAAGTATCAGTCTTCATTACATTAGGTGTCCAATCCCTGCTTAATTTGGTTCAGTCCAAAGGGAGGTCTTAGCAACCATATTATTCAGTTGGGTTAGGCTCGAGTTGTAGGCTACCTTGGTTCATCCTTTCATTTTGGTATCAGTAAATGAGAGGTTTGTATTTATTATGCTGTCCTCTATGCCCCATGTATCAACCTTTTTGATTAAATCATTATCAGTTAGAAGGGATGAAGAGATTACCTTAGACTATTGTACAGTCCATAGCCTATAGTATCAGTGATATAGAGGTATGAGCTCGGGGTAAGTGGATCATATGGCAGTTGGTTGGGGGAGAGTGAGGGCTAGAATAAAAAGGGGAATAAGCATTGGTTAACTGATTAGAGGAAAGGGATGGCCAACTGATGAGGGGGAAATCATGAGGAAGGCATGTCATATCCTGTCTTGGAAGACCACAGTAGTGTACAGGTCAGGCCAATTGATCCTGCAGGTCCAGGACTGTTTAGGGGTCTAGTTTGGACCTTAGAAATAGGGAACTTTCCTGCATATGAATAGTTGGCCCTTGGCAGTAGTGTGACTCCCATGTTTAAGGTATCAATGGACAGAGGTATTGGGGTTAGCAGTTAGACCATTGTTCAGTCCTTAGTTGCACTATTTGTTCAGTCCACTAATAATGTATGAGTCGCTACATTCATTACATGTCTAGTCTTGTTATCCTTTGTGTCAGTCCCTGTTTTATATATTCAAACCTTTATATCTTGTACAGTCCAAAACTTCTTCTTCAGTTTCCAGGTAGTATAGGATCCAGTCCTATTTTAAATGTTCAGTGACCAGTCCCATGTTCCAGTTTAGTTTCATCTATGTTCAACCTTGTCAGTCCCCTACTTGGTTAGTTCAAGTTCCCCCTACTTCGAATTGAATTAAGTTATAGCTGGAGAGGTAGGGTCCCAACTCCATGGTATTATATCAGCCAGATACTGTCCCTGCAGCGATTCGCCTGGTGAGACAGACATCTATGTACGATATTTGCTATAAGGACTTTGTATTAATCTATGGTATGACATCGTGATCAGGACATAGTCCCTGCAGCCATTCGACTGGCGAGGCAGAAACTATGTAGCCGTAGATAAAGTTGACTGTCCTCCGACCCCCATCCCTCGACAATGATGACACGACAACCTATCACTACATCTTTTAGTAGTAGATAATGTCTTAGTGTTATATTTCGTGGGTTCATCTTATTGATTCTGTTACATCCTTCAGATACTATATTCGATAAGAACATATACTACACCATATGTACATAACATAGATGATTCACACTAATGTATGCTAGAATAAATTTTAGGTTGTGTTCTGAGCCATCCGTTCTCACACTTGAAAAAAAATCGAATATAACCATTCTATCTGCCATTCGACTGGCGAGACAGAAATCTATGTACAACATTAGCTATAAGGAATTTGCATTAATCTACGGTACGACATCGTGATCAGGACATAGTCCTTGCAGCCATTCGACTGGCAAGGCAGAAACTTTGTAGCCGTAGATAAAGTTGACTGTCCTCCGACCCCCATCACTCGGTAATGATGATACGACAACCTATCACTACATCTTTTAGTAGTAGATAATGTCTTAGTATTACATTATGTGGGTTCATCTTGATTCTGTTACATCTTTCAGATACTAGATTCGATAAGAACATATGCTACACCATATGTACAGAACATAGATGATTCAAACTAATGTATGCTAGAATGAATTTTGGGTTGTGTTCTGTGCCATTCGTCCCCACACTTGGCAATTATGTATGTGAAATATATCGTTAAAGAACATAAAACTTGTGGTCGTACAATCGTCACTTTCGTGCGTCAGTTCATGTCGGTCTTCACTTTCTGCAGTAATTATCTTAAAATGGATATGAATTACAATCTGCAGAACCGTTTGTGGATGTACAATCATCATCCTGATAAATTATTATCTGTTTTAATCTTTGCAGAATTATCTTAAAATAGATATGAATTACTATCTGCAGAATCGTTTGTGGATGTACAATCGTCATCCTGATGATATGTGCGGTGTGTGTGATGAATTTATACAGGGTGTGCAATAGTTCATGCAGTTTGCCAAGGCGTTCCCTCAGTACATGGACCGTACAAGAATTAAGTGTCTATGTGTGAGATGTCGCAACTTGAAATATCATTCGGAAGTGGATGTGACATATCATTTGTATTCGAGGGATTTCATGCCAAATTTTTATCAGTGGACCGCACACAGAGAACTTATGCCTTTAGCCTCCGAGCCGGAGCCTTATGTGGAGCCTTATGTAGATGTCCACGAGCTTGCTGATTACGACCAAGGGTGGACGAATATGGTTTTCGATGCTGCGGGGCCTAGTTTCGATCCGAACAATCAATATGCAGCTGAGGAGGCAACGAATGCCGATGCTGCAAAGTTCATGGAGTTGCTGGAGAACGCAAGGACTCCTTTATATCCTGGTTGTGATGACCATTCACCGTTGGAAGTGATTACACGATTGTTGAGCATAAAATCAGATTTTAACATGTCTCAAGAATGCTGCAACCGAATCCTGGAGTTAATTAAAGATATATTGCCGGAGGGTGGCAAGTTACCTAAAGACTTCTACCGATCCAAGAGAATGGTGAGATCGCTCTGGATGGGATATGAAAAAATTGATACATGTCGCAACGGATGCATGTTGTACTATAAGGACGACAAGGATTAAGACGTCTGCAGATTTTGTGGTGCCGATCGCTTCAAGGCAACTAGTATAACAAGGACTTCTGGTGCACGTAAGCCAACAGATTCGATGTACTATTTGCCTTTGACGCCGCGGTTGCAGAGGTTGTTGATGGCAAAGGAGACAGCTGATAATATTAGTTGGCACGAGCGGAAACAAATAGATGGAGTACTGGATCATCCATCCGACGGGGAAGCATGGAAGCACTTTGATCGAGTGTATCCCGATTTTGCTTCAGAGCCGTATAATGTCAGATTGGGGCTTTCCTTCGACGGTTTTATCCCATTAGGACTTTCGGGCTCACAATATTCTTGTTGGCCTGTGATTGTTACTCCGTACAACTTGTCGCCTTGGATGTGTATGAAGACTCCTTACATGTTCTTAACTGTTATTATTCCAGGTCCGAAGAACCCGAAGAGGAATATCGATGTGTACTTACAGCCCTTGGTAGATGAGCTAAATCAATTGTGGAAAGTAGGTGCAACCACATATGATGTTTCCAGAAAGCAGAACTTTCAGATGAGGGCCGCACTAATGTGGACCATCAATAATTTCTCGGCCTATAGAATGTTATCGGGTTGGAGCACCCATGGTCGTCTCGCATGTCCGTATTGCATGGATCGCCCTAAGGCTTTCCGTTTGAAACACGGAGGAAAATCGTACTTCTTTGATTGTCATCGAGAGTTCCTGCCAAAGGATCTTCCGTACCGAAGGAACATGAATGCTTTTCTTGCTGGCGTAGTAGAGATGTCCAGTCCACCGCCACGGTGGTCCGGGGACACAATATGGAAAGAAGTTAAAGAATTGTCAAGTGCTATTGAAGAGTCTACAGCGGGGTACAAGTGTGATGGATTTGGCCGTGCTCACAACTGGACGAAGAGGAGTATATTCTGGGACCTACCATATTGGAGTAACCATCTGCTCAGACATAACCTGGATGTCATGCATATCGAGAAGAATGTAATTGACAATATAATAAATACTGTGATGGACGTAAAGGGGAAGACGAAAGACAATCCCAAGGCCAGGTTGGACTTAGAAGAAATATGCAGATGTCCAGAGTTGCATTTGATAAAGGAAGGCAGTGGGAAGTATAAGTAGCCCAGGGCCATTTTCTCACTGGACAAGGAGGACAAAGGTAAACTTTGTAGGTGGATCCAGGGCCTAAAATTTTTAGAGGGGTACGTATCGAATTTGAGAATATGTGTTGACCCGAAGGAGAACAAACTACAGGGTATGAAGAGCCACGACTGTCACATTTTTATGGAGAGGTTAATCCTGATTACATTTCGGGAATTCTTACCTCAGGTCGTTTGGGATCCACTGACAGAGCTTAGAATATTCTTCAGAGATCTTTGTTCTACTAAGTTGCTCGTCGATCGGCTTGAAAAGCAGGAGAAGGATATTGCAGTAACATTGTGTAAGCTTGAGAGGGTGTTCCCTCCTGGATTCTTCGACTCTATAGAGCATTTGCCAATTCATCTTTCATATGAGGCACGTGTTGGTGGGCCCATCGGTTATCGGTAGATGTACCCGTTCGAGCGCCATCTAAACCACCTAAAGAGGAAGGTGAAAAAGAAGGCACGGGTCGAGGGTTCTATTTGTGAAGCCTATGTCCTTGAGGAGATTACAAACTTTTGTTCAATGTATTTCAAGCCTCATATTGCTACAAATAGAACTAGAGTTCCGAGGAACGACGATGGAGATATAGAATATAATGATGCATTATTGAAAGTCTTCAATGCTCTTGGAAAGCCTTCTGGAAAACTGAAAAAGAGATATTTGAATGATGAGGAGCTAAAGGCTGTCCAGTCATATATATTACTCAACTGCGATGAGGATGAAGTGGAAAAACTAGAGTGGTAAGTAAAAATCTTCAACGTTCAAGTCATCTATTTGTTGATTATGTTATTATAATTTAACGAGTATATCCCGATATTTATTGGTTTTTAGCAAATTTAATGATGAGGTGAGGTCAAGTAGACCATACATTGCAGATGAAGAAGTAGAAGAAGAAATGAGACTTCATTTCCCGTCTTGGTTGACTGCATATGTACGTAAGAAGCTAGTTAGAATCTTCCTCCATTCATAACTGCACAAGAAATAACTTAACATTAAACTTAATTTTGTATCTTCTCGTGTTTAGGTCGATCGTTCGGACGTCATCCTTGAAAATGAATCTATTAGAACTCTTTCCAAGGGACCAATTTATGCCGTCCTAATATGGCCAAGTTATTGCGTGAATGGGTTTAAGTTCAAGTCAACAAATGCTCTCATCAGAGATAGCTTCCTGGATCTTGATTCCACAAAAAAAAAGTTACTTGTGTATCAAATCTACAAACTACAAAGATGTTACTCCAGGCAATAATTTCTATGACGTCTTACGAGAGATCGTGGAATTGACGTACAATTATGGCATAGAGCCTGCCAAGATCGTGTTGTTCAAAGTTGATTGGTTCGATCCCGTACAAGATCAAGGATGAAAAATTGACAAGCATGGTCTTGTAGATATTAACTACCGTCGTCGATACCAAGGATACGAACCATTTATCCTAGCAAGTCAAGCTCAACTCGTATATTTTACAACATATCCTAGACGGGGAACAACGAGGTACGATTGGTGGGCAGTATGCAAGACTAAAGCCAGAAATACCTACGACGTCGACGAAGTAGCTTATCAGGAGGACGAGCTGCCTCTTGTACCAAATACAGTTGATGTCGACTCAGCAGAAGTTCCTCATTCAATATCTACTTGTGTAGAAGAGGTACAAGTATCCGAAGGGAAAGACGAAGAAGATGCTAGTGACGATGAGGAGGAAGAGGAAGAGGATGAGGAGGAGGCAAACGAAGAAGATGAATTTTTAGAGGATGATTGAGAAACTGTGATTTTGATGTATTCATATTTCTGTAATCTTAAATTATGAACTATGATCATTTCTATTAGTATTCAGATTTTTGAAAACTTAAATTATGAACTCCAATGTATGCAGATATTTCTAAACTGTCATTGTATTTATTTATATTTTCAATCATATGTTATTATCAGCATGGCATGACGACATGGAGGCACCTCAGGACGATGCGAAGATAGGCCAGGACGAGCCGTGTCCTTAGGTGGGCAGAGAGCTCCGTTACCAGAGGATGGCTCCGGACCATCGTCTAACCCGAGCACTCCATTGTACCATACGGTCGCAGGTCCGGGTGGCAGTGCACCTGTCACTCCCCGTTCCCAGAATACGTAATTTTAATACATGTACCACTTTAATATATTTATTTAAATATTTATCATGTATTATTTTGTATTTAAATCTCTTTAAATTCATGTTAATTAATTTCCTGCAATTAATTTTCTGTATTTTACTTTCTGCTTTTATTCTCTGCTTTAGCTTACTTTAGGTTTGGCCTAGGATGGTATATTTTCGGGTTATGGTGGTTCATCATGAACCAAATCCACCATCACCATTTAAAGCTCCAATCCTTTCTCTCTCTCTCTTCATTACTTCTCCTTCTTATTTACTCTTCTTCTTTTTCATAACTCCCTCTACCTACCAACTCGTAGGCAAGTACATCTTGCTTCCACATGAGAGCCCATTTTTATTGTTCTATTAGCTTCTCCTCATGTTTCTAAGACACATTAGAACTTGTCATTTTCCATTTTGAGGCTTTAATTTTTGTAGATCTAGAAATTAGTTATTTTCAAATTTTGGTGGTTTTGATCTATCAAACTTCTTTGTTTTTAAGTTTTGATGGTTCCATGTTGTAGAGAATTTTATTCTACCCAATTTTGACCTTTGAAAAGTTAGATTTGGACTTATTTTGACCAAGTTATGGACTTTTGAAGCTTTGGATTCAAACCATGGAGTTCTTGCTGATTGGAGGAGACAGTGAGCAGTGTGCGCGAGCTTTTTAGCTTATGCCACTGAGCTGCGTACGCTCTTTAGCACAGTGCAGTCTGACTCATACGCTGCCTTTTGGAGGCGTATGTCTTGCATACGCTGCTTTGATGAGGAGTCGTATGGAGTACATACGCTGCCTTGAAGAGGAGTCGTATGGAGTCCATACGCTGCCTCTTAGAGACGTATGACTTGAGCGTAGCCTGACTTGAGCGTAGCCTGACTTGAGCGTAGCCTGACTTGAGTATAGCCTGACTTGAGCGTAGCCTGACTTGAGCGTAGCCTGACTTGAGCGTAGCCTGACTTGAGCGTAGCCTGACCTGAGCGTAGCCTGACTTGAGCGTAGCCTGACTTGAGCGTAGCCTGACCTGAGCGTACGCTGACTTGAGCGCAGCCTGACTTGAGCGTAGCCTGACCTGAGCGTACGCTGACTTGAGCGTAGCCTGACCAGAGCGTAGCCTGACCTGAGCGTAGCCTGACTTGAGCGTAGCCTGACCTGAGCGTACGCTGACTTGAGCGTAGCCTGACCTGAGCGTAGCCTGACCTGAGCGTAGCCTGACTTGAGCGTAGCCTGACCTGAGCGTACGCTGACTTGAGCGTAGCCTGACTTGAGCGTAGCCTGACTTGAGCGTAGCCTGACTTGATATAATCATGATATGTTAATATTTCTGTTAAATATAGATTGTTATGTAGGATGTACCATGTGTCATGAATTGAGTTATAGATACCCCGATTGACTGGAATTAAACCCTGAGAGTTGTAGACTCGACCTCACTGAATACTAGTTGACTTTCATGCCTTGTCACTATTGATAATGATTGTGACCTTGACTAATAATTGATCATGCGTTCCTAGTTGGAACAAAGAGACTGGCTAGTCGTCTTTTTGAATTGAATGAATGAGACATATTCATATTAATTATGAACTATTGAAATCGACTGGCTAATCCCGAATATTGGCATACAGGCACATGCAGGCTTTAATTCATTTATTATTTATTTATCTTACCAAAGAAGCATGTGTACTTTATGGTCAAGGCATGATTACTCTGTGGTTAGTTTTGATTGTTGCATTACGCTATGTAAGACCTACAACCTGACCGCACTGGTATCATTGTAGAGTTGTGCATATCGTACCCCATAAGAAAGTACTCATTCTGAATGACCATGATCCACGGCATGGTACTTCACTCAACGTAGAGACTATTAAGTTAAATAAAATAATAATTGCATGGAGAGAATGGATTTTCGAGTTCTTACATGGCAGCCCTCTTGGGACTAGTAGTGCCCGACAGGCCGGTTGGTCCCCACAGATACTGCAAATCTGCCACACGGGCAGGGAGCGGTATCTGGTTATATTATCTATTGAATATTGTATATTAATGACGGGCGTCCCGCTGGGACTCGTCTAATTCATGATTGGCGTAATTGATTGACTGGATAAACTAGCCTTGCTTGCGCATAGTAATAACTGAGAAATCCTTTATTGCATAATTCCAGAATAACTTGGGACTCAAAATAGCAAGCCGTAGTAGTTGTCTGGCCGTTTAAATTGATTTGTTTGTGTACTGTACCTACTCTGTTACTTAACTGAGATGATCAGAATGTCAGGACATGACGGGCCAACTTCTGTCCTTGTTTGGTTGGGAGGTTGGTTCGAAGTGTCGTGATGTTGTGTGAGTCCTAGTAGATAGCAGAGATTTATTATCATATTCTCTTATTACTGGCTCCATTCGTCATATCGTGCTCCTTTGCGGTACTTGCTATTAGAGGTCTAACCTCTCTGGTTTTGCATGGCCAGATTTAGAGCCGGTCCCTGAGGATCCAGCTTACTTCTACCTCCAGGATGGTCAACACTAGAGGGATGATCGCAGGAGGACTCGAGTGGATTTCTTACTTCCCCGCTCATTTTGTTATCTACTTTATACCTTGCCGTTTGGTACCGACATGTTAGTCGGATTGTCTCGTACCTACTTTTGCATAATTGTAACTAAGTCAGGCTGCAGCTGCTAACAATTGTGTATACTTACTACATCATCTGGCTGTATTTTGTAAAGCCAGATATCAAGAACATTTTGACTTTACGTTTGGGACGCCTTACTGCTTTATCTCACATGTTCTCTATTTCTGTTTTTTGTTTGAATGATTGAGACAATAGAAGTAAAGTGACCATAGGGAGACTTTCATGTAGTATGCACCCCCTCGTCTTGTAGACAGCATTGATCGTATTATACGGTATTCATCTACCCGTAATACGTAGCTGGCTGAGTCATTCCCCCGCTCTTCAGTATTCTGGTTCTGGGGCGTGACAAGGTTTTAGTTGTGGCCCATGCAGGTCTGGTTCTAGACTTGTGGGGTGTTTTAATTTATAGGATGTCTCAAATCACACATATTCCCCCTTGATCTCATGATTCGTTGGTTCTTAACTCCATCTTGATATTCTAGTATCCTTTGACTTCATTGATCCTTCCAGTTCGGTCGTTTGATTTTTCTCTTATCCCTTTTCTTAGGGGCACCTCTTCTGCACCTGTCAGAGCTGGACAACAACAACATGGACAACAACATGGACAACCTGACCATGTTGGTCAGCAACAAGGGCCGGTACTAACTCAAGAGAATACCCAGGAAGAAGTGATAGTGGAAGCAGCAGCTGGATCGCAGTATCCGGATGTTCCACCACCACCAACAGTTCCACCTACCCCTGCGAGAATGGACACACCGGCTCTTCTGGAAATCCTGAGAGGGATGATGGCTACTCAACAACATCAGATGTTAGCCCAACAGCGCATGCACGCTCAGTTACAAGAGCAGACAGCTTTGGAAAGAGGGGCAAGGCCGAATTCTGGAGCATCAACCAGATTTTGCAAGTTCAACCCCCGCCGTTTTGAAGGAACGGAGGATGCCATCTCAGCAGATGCGTGGCTTAAGGATATTGAGGCTATTTTGACGGCGGCTAAGGTACCGGCAGAAGAACGTATGGATCAGGTGAAGTTGTTACTTCAGGATCTCGTACGTGATTGGTGGGAATCAGAGGAGATAGGCATCAGACGTCCTGTGGCTTGGAACGATTTTACAGCAAGATTTAAGACAAAGTACTATGGAGTTGTGGCGCAGTTTGAGCTACAACAGAAGTTTATCAACCTCAAGCAGGCCGGCAAGACGGTAGATGCTTATGCAGCAGAGTTCTGCAGATTGAGTAGGTTTGTCCCAGAGATGGTAGCGACGGAGCGCCAGAGGGCTATGAGGTTTCAGCAAGGGTTTCATCTTGAGCTCTTGCAATTGATAGAAGGGCACAATTACCAGACTTTTGATGAGATATTGACGGCAACCCGAAGGCATGAGATCACCATTCAGAGGATCACAGTAAGGATTGGAGGTCAGAAGAGATCTCACAGTCAGATTGAAGGAGGAGGAGGAGCAGCGCCCCGAACAACAGCACCATCCCTTGGCATTCGCATTCACGATGTGGCAATACGAGGGCCAGCACCACCACCCAGGCAGCAGCAGCAACAGAAGAAGAACCAGCAACCCCCAGCGGGCTGTACTTATTGTGGGAAGATGGGGCACACTAGAGATGTGTGTCGGGCATTAAACGGACTGTATTTGATATGTGGAAATCCAGATCATCGGGTCACCATATGTCCCATGAATTCGAGGTCAGGAGGACCAGGGCAACAGTTTCCTGCTCTGCGAGCACCAGGGGCAGGACAGTATCGAGGACCAGCGGTAGCAGTGAGACCATTGGTCCAGCGTCCGTTAATGCCACAGGCTCAGATGTTTCGACAGCAGGGACCGCCGATGCAGCAACACCAGCATAGACCACCCCAGCATCATCAAGGCAGGGGCCAGCAGCAGCACCAGGCTAGGCCGCAGCATGGGAACCAACAAGGAGGTCGAAGGCAGGCATTCATACTATCCTTGGAGGAGGCATTAACATCGGGAGATGTTGTGGCAGGTAACATTCTCATCGGCTCATATTTTGCAGTAGCATTGTTTGATTCAGGAGCATCACACTCATTTATATCTGCACAATTTATGACACGGCTAGGAATGGAGTTCGAGGCATTGCCAGGGAGGTTGAATATACTCACTGGCAATGGGCTCGTAGGAGTTAGTAGAGTTATTCTAGCGTGTAGTGTTGTAGTTTGCGGGCATTCCTTACCCGCCCAGTTGATAGAATTTCCTGTTGGAAATTTCGACGTTATCTTAGGCATGGACTGGCTGAAAGACAGTCATACGACAATAGATTGTTGTAGTGGGAGTGTATCTTTTGATATTCCAGGCATGAAGAAATTCACCTTAGTCAGATCAGAGGCAACTCAGCAAGAGCAGGGAGTAATAACGGCAATAGAATAAGTTCATGTTCCGAAGGTAGTTGAAGAATTTTTAGACGTATTTCTCGAAGAACTTCCAGGTCTACCACCGGTTAGAGATATTGAGTTCAGCATAGAATTGGCACCTGGAACTAAACCAATATCAGATCGGGTTTACAGAATGGCGGATTCGGAGCAGGCCAAGGTGTATCAGCACATAGAGGAATTGAAGGAGAAGAAGTTTATCCAAGCTAGCATATCACCATGGGCAGCACTAGTGGTACTTGTGGGGAAGAAGGATGGATCATCCAGATTATGCATCGATTACAGGAAGCTTAACGCGGCGACAGTAAAGAACAAGTACCCACTACCCAGGATCGACGACTTGTTTGACTAGTTGAGCACAGCTAGAGTTTTCTCTAAGATAGATCTTCGTTTAGGGTACCATCAAGTGAGGGTTCGAAAGAAAGACATTCCCAAGACAGCATTCAGGTCGAAGTATGGACATTATGAATTCTTAGTAATGCCGTTTGGTTTGACCAATGCTCCAACTATATTCATAGATTTGATGAATCGCATCTTTATGCCATATTTAGATCAGTTTATCGTGGTGTTTCTCGACGACATTCTCGTATACTCTGCTAGTGAAGAGGAGCATGAAGATCACCTCCGGAAGGTGTTACAGGTTCTGAGAGAGAACCAGTTGTATGCCAAGCTCAGCAAGTGTGAGTTTTGGTCGGATCACATTTCATTTTTGGGTCATATCATATCAGGAGGTGGAGTAGCAGTGGATCCCAAGAAGATAAAAGCAGTAGAGAGTTGGCCAGTACCCAAGACCGTAGCAGATGTACGGAGTTTCTTAGGATCGGCAGGATATTACAGAAGGTTTGTATCAGGTTTTGCAAGACTTTCAGCACCCATGACCCGCTTGACACGAAAGGATGTACCATTCGTCTGGTCGGCAGAATGCCAGGCATCATTTGAGAATCTGAAGCAGAAGTTGATATCAGCACCTATCCTTACATTGCCAGTTGGGCCCGGAGGTTTTACTGTATATTATGATGCGTCAGGTAAAGGACTTGGATGTGTCCTTAAGGAACATGGGAAGGTGATAGCGTATGCATCTAGGCAACTTCGAGACCACGAGAAAAATTATCTAACTCATGATTTGGAATTGGCGGCAGTAGTATTTGCTTTGAAGCTATGGAGGCATTACTTATATGGTGACCGAGTGGACATGTACACAGACCACAAAAGTCTGAAGTACATCTTTACTCAGAAGGATCTGAACATGAGGCAGAGAAGATGGTTAGAGCTGATCAAGGATTATGACGTGGAGCTTCAGTATTATCCAGGCAAGGCTAATGTGGTAGCAGACGCTCTCAGCAGAAGAGGCGACGTATTTATGTTGACAACGCAGAAGTACATCTTAGAAGACCTTCAGGAGATGGGCATCGAAGTTATACTTCCTAATGATATAGGAATTCTGGCGAGTCTACAAGTTCAATCCGACTTGGTAGGCAGGATCAAGGCAGCCCAGGCACAGGACCTAAGAATTCAGAAGCTTAGGGCAGAATGTGAGTCAGGGCTCAGAAAAAAGATGCAAATCCACAAAGATTGTACGCTTAGGTTTGGATCACGTCTATGTGTACCTAGTAGAGATATCAGACAGAAAGTTATGACAGAAGCTCACAGTTCTCAGTATTTTATACATCCTGGAGGGACCAAGATATACCAAGATATCAAGCAGCACTTCTGGTGGAACGGGATGAAGAGAAAGATAGCTAGGTTTGTTTCCCGTTGCTTGATATGTCAGCAAGTAAAGGCAGAATAGCAGAGGCCAGCTTGATTATTACAACCGCTTCCTATCCCGGAATGGAAGTGGGAACACATCACAATAGACTTTGTGACCGGTTTACCGAGATCACCAAGTAGTAAAGATGCTATTTGGGTGATAGTAGATCAGCTTACAAAGGTAGCACACTTTCTTCCTTTCAGAGTAGGGCAATCTACAGAAAAGTTGGCGGAGTTGTACATGCAGCAGATAGTCAGGCAGCATGGAGTCCCTGTCAGTATTGTGTCAGACAGAGATACCCGTTTCACGTCACATTTTTGGAAGAGCTTACATCATAGTTTGGGCACCAAGTTAAATTTTAGTACAGCTTACCATCCACAGACGGACGGCCAATCAGAAAGGACAATTCAGACTTTGGAAGATATGTTGCGAGCTTGCACCCTAGATTTTGGAGGATCTTGGGAAAGCCACCTGTACTTAGTTGAGTTTTCATATAACAACTGTTATCAAGCCAGTATCCAGATGGCACCATTTGAGGCACTATATGGTAAGAAGTGTAGGTCGCCACTAGCATGGGATGATATCAGGGACAAAAAGATGTTAGGCCCGGAAATGATTGTTCAGACAGTTGAATTGGTTTTAGAGAGCGACTTCGAGTTGCGCAGGATCGACATCGTCATTGGGCGGACCAGCATCGTAAGCCGCTAGAGTTTTCTATTGGAGACCATGTATTCTTATGGATCTCACCTGCCCGTGGGGTCATTAGATTTGGCGTTCGCGGGAAGTTGAGTCCGCAATACGTAGGACTATTCGTTATCCTTGATAGGGTAGGCGATGTTGCTTATCGTTTATCCCTTCCACCTTCGTTACGAGAGGTGCGTGACGTGTTTCATGTATCTCAATTGCGAAAGTATGTATCGGACCCCAGCCATATCCTTGATCATTCTGAGTTGGTTGTTGGTACCAACTTGTCTTACGAGGAGCAGCCGGTGTCCATTTTAGACCGGAGAGAAAAGATACTCAAGAACCGAACAATTAGTCTTGTCCGGGTTGCTTGGGGTCATCACTCATTAGGAGAGTCAACGTGGGAACGTGAGGATGATATCCGATCACGGTATCCCCATCTGTTTGACTCACAAGGTATATTTCTTCCCGTGTACCTTGATTGTCTTAAGTCCGCATGCTAGTCGCCCTATGAGTAGAAATTACTTGATATCATAGATTGTTAAATATAGATATGTTACTTGCTATGGACATTGTAAAATGATTGTTTGCTTAAATTGCTTGTACTAGTTTGGCCTTGATATTCCTATCCTGCTTGGATTTGAAATTTCGAGGATGAAATTTTTCTAAGGAGGGTAGAGATGTCACTCCCCGTTCCCAGAATACGTAATTTTAATACATGTACTACTTTAATATATTTATTTAAATATTTATCATGTATTGTTTTGTATTTAAATCTCTTTAAATTCATGTTAATTAATTTCCTGCAATTAATTTTTTGTATTTTATTTTCTGCTTTTATTCTCTGCTTTAGCTTACTTTAGGTTTGGCCTAAGATGGTTTATTTTCGGGTTATGGTGGTTCATCATGAACCGAACCCACCATCACCATTTAAAGCCCCAATCCTTTCTCTCTCTCTCTTTATTACTTTTCCTTCTCATTTACTCTTCTTCTTTTTCATAACTCCCTCTACCTACCAACTCGTAGGCAAGTACATCTTGCTTCCACATGAGAGCCCATTTTTATTGTTCTATTAGCTTCTCCTCATGTTTCTAAGACACATTAGAACTTGTCATTTTCCATTTTGAGGCTTTAATTTTTGTAGATCTAGAAATTAGTTATTTTCAGATTTTAGTGGTTTTGATCTATCAAACTTCTTTGTTTTCAAGTTTTGATGGTTCCATGTTGTAGAGAATTTTATTCTACCCAATTTTGACCTTTGAAAAGTTGGATTTGGACTTATTTTGACCAAGTTATGGACTTTTGAAGCTTTGGGTTCAAACCATGGAGTTCTTGCTGATTGGAGGAGACAGAGAGCAGTGTGCACGAGCTTTTTAGCTTGTGCCGCTGAGCTGTACGTGCTCTTTAGCACAGCACAGTCTGACTCATATGCTGCCTTTTGGAGGCGTATGTCTTGCATACGCAGCCTTGATGAGGAGTCGTATGGAGTACATACGCTGCCTTGAAGAGGAGTCGTATGGAGTACATACGCTGCCCCTTGGAGACGTATGACTTGAGCATAGGCTGACTTGAGCGTAGCCTGACTTGAGCGTAGCCTGACTTGAGCGTAGCCTGACCTGAGCGTACGTTGACTTGAGCGTAGCCTGACTTGAGCGTAGCCTGACCTGAGCGTACGCTGACTTGAGCGTGGCCTGACTTGAGCGTAGCCTGACCTGAGCGTACGCTGACTTGAGCGTAGCCTGACTTGAGCGTAGCCTGACCTGAGCGTACGCTGACTTGAGCGTAGCCTGACTTGAGCGTAGCCTGACCTGAGCGTACGCTGACTTGAGCGTAGCCTGACTTGAGCGTAGCCTGACTTGATATAATCATGATATGTTAATATTTCTGTTAAATATAGATTATTACGTGGGATGTACCATGTGTCGTGAATTGAGTTATAGATACCCCGATTGACTGGAATTAAACCCTGAGAGTTGTAGACTCGACCCCACTGAATACTAGTTGACTTTCATGCCTTGTCACTATTAATAATGATTATGACCTTGACTAATAATTGATCATGCGTTCCTAGTTGGAACTAAGAGACTGGCTAGTCGTCTTTTTGAATTGAATGAATGAGACACATTCATATTAATTATGAACTATTGAAATCGACTGGCTAATCCCGAATATTGGCATACAGGCACATGCAGGCTTCAATTCATTTATGATTTATTTATCTTACCAAAGAAGCATGTGTACTTTATGGTCAAGGTATGATTACTCCGTGGTTAGTTTTGATTGTTGTATTACGCTATGTAAGACCTACAACCTGACCGCACTGGTATCATTGTAGAGTTGTGCATATCGTACCCCGTACGAAGTACTCATTCTGAATGACCATGATCCACGGCATGGTACTTTACTCAACGTAGAGACTATTAAGTTAAATAAAATAATGATTGCATGGAGAGAATGGATTCTCGAGTTCTTACATGGCAGCCCTCTTGGGACTAGTAGTGCCCGACAGGCCGGTTGGTCCCCACAGATACTGCAAATCTGCCATACGGACAGGGAGCGGTATCTGGTTATATTATCTATTGAATATTGTATATTAATGACGGGCGTCCCGCTTGGACTCGTCTAATTCATGATTGGCGTAATTGATTGATTGGATAAACTAGCCTTGCTTGCGCATAGTAAGAACTGAGAAATCCTTTATTGCATAATTCCAGGATAACTTGGGACTCAAAATAGCAAGCCGTAGTAGTTGTCTGGCCGTTTAAATTGATTTGTTTGTATACTGTACCTACTCTATTACTTAACTGAGATGATCAGAATGTCAGGACATGACGGGCCAACTTCTGTCCTTGTTTGGTTGGGAGGTTGGTTCGAAGTGTCGTGATGTTGTGTGAGTCCTAGTAGATAGCAGAGATTTATTATCATATTCTCTTATTACTGGCTCCATTCCTCATATCGTGCTCCTTTGCGGTACTTGCTATTAGAGGTCTAACCTCTCTGGTTTTGCATGGCCAGATTTAAAGTCGGTCCCTGAGGATCCAGCTTACTTCTACCTCCAGGATGGTCAACACTAGAGGAATGATCGCAGGAGGACTCGAGTGGGTTTCTTACTTCCCCGCTCGTTTTGTTATCTACTTTATACCTTGTCGTTTGGCACCGACATGTTAGTCGGATTGTCTTGTACCTACTTTTGTATAATTGTAACTAAGTCAGACTGCAGCTGCTAACAATTGTGTATACTTACTACATCATCTGGCTGTATTTTGTAAAACCAGATATCAAGAACATTTTGACTGAGCGTTTGGGATGCCTTACTGCTTTATCTCACATGTTCTCTATTTCTGTTTCTTGTTTGAATGATTGAGACAATAGAAGTAAAGTGACCATAGGGAGACTTTTATGTAGTATGCACCCCCTCGTCTTGTAGACAGCATTGATCGTATTATACGGTATTCATCTACCCGTAATACGTAGCTAGCTGAGTCATTCCCCCGCTCTCCAGTATTCTGGTTCTGGGGCGTAACAGCACCTGCGACGAGCAGTTCCAGGCTTGCTGATCATACTACTTCCCCTAGCCTTCCTACCGCTGACAGCAGCATGACGGGTGGGGAGCAGGTGGAGGAGGTAGTCCCTACTCCCGCCCGGACGGATCCATACCAGAGCGACCCTCCATGCGCACCTCAGGACGAGACGAGGATGGAGATTTGGGCCGACGGTCCTACGAAGTAAGTTAAATGAATATATATATATATATATATATATATATATATATATATATATATATATATATATATATATATATATATTCATTAATACGTCGGTTATCGTTGTATACAGATATCGTCCCTCGTCGGTACAGAGAGCGTTGGGCTCCTTTCTAAGGTCCAACTATAGGGGTCCGTGGATCAACTACTCGGATGCCTCGGAAGAGAGAAAGGCATTCTGGTTTGCCCACTTCAAGGTAACTAAAGATAGTTAATTTAGTATGATTAATATAATTTTAAGCATTTTTTAGACTTATTATTTTAATTTGTAATTCTTGTAGAGGACTTATTTTTATCCACCACATCGGGCCGAGCAGATTGAGAGGCAGTTTCCTGCCGTCGCCGCCAAGTTGATCCGTGATGCAATTGACGATCAGAAAGCTCGTCAGCGCTCCGGAAAGTCGATTGTTGGTTGGATCACACCTGACCAGTGGACCACGATGAGGGCTCGATTTGAGGAGCCCCGGTACAGAGAGCGGTCAGAGAAGGCGAATGCGGCTAGGACGAGGGCCAAAAAGTGGTATGGTGGATCGATTCCTATGATGGAGCATTTCCATCGTCTGGTATGTAATTTATTTCAAAATATAAGATTTTATTGATAGTAGGAGTATATAATTTTCTATTTTACTAAAGAATAAAATATAACAAACACGTAGGTAAAGAGGGGTGAGGACGCAAACATGGTGACCGTCTTCCTGGCCACCCATCGGAAGGACGTGAAGCTCATCGACGACCGGGCTACTCAGAGCTATGTAAGTACTAATTTAGATTTCGTTAATTTTTAACACAACTTGAAGAATATACAGATAACCATATAGTTAATAATAATTAAATACTTTAGACGTTTATTAGGCTAATTTAGGTAAGTACTGATTTATAGAGATGCACAATGATTTCTAGGAAGAGTTTGTTAAGCTACGTGATGAGCGTGCGAGTGCTAGTGTACCGGCAGAGGGAGGGGTTGGTACATCGCAGCCCTCTCCGCCTCAGTCGGAGGACGAGCTCTGGAAGACCGCTGTTGGTGGTCTTCAGAGGGGTACGTACTACGGTACGGGGTCCTACGACATATTTATTGCGACGCAGGCATCCAGGGCTTCTTCTACCAGTGCGTATTCACAACCGTCACAGGCCGAGTCATCCCGAGTCGAGGAAACCATTGCCCGCCAGATTGCTGAGCTGTGCGACGATATGCTGAGGAGGATTTCTGAGCAGCCGGGGTCTCAGGCGCAAGGGGACGCTGCGTCGATCACCGCACGCTTTGACGAGCTCGAGCGCACCGTGCGGCACGTACAGGGGACGCAGGAGTCCATTCATGACACTATTACTAGGATAGCGGCTTGCATGGAGCAATACAGCGCCAGACTGCTAGTCCTAGAGGAGACGCGAACGCACCCATCTCCAGCGGTTACACTACCTCCTTCTCCAGCGGTTACACTGCCTCCTTCTTCAGCGGTTGTATTGCCTCCTCCTTCATCGTCGTCGGTGGTTCTTACACCGGAGGAGTATGCTTACCTTCTTTCCAGGAGCAGTGATGCTCCTCCTGATCAGCCGTAGTCGACATATATATATATTGTTGTGTGATGGCCCATTGTTGGGTCTTTTATGTGGTTATACATACATTATTCTTATGTGGAGCATTATGTTTGACATTGTTGTTACAATTTTTCATATATCTGTGTTGATTGATGAGATTGTGTTTCAAACGTGTTCGTGATTGTGTGTATCTGTGTTGTTTGATACGGTGTTCGTGATACACACCGTCGCTGTTGTAACAAATGCTGTAGGGGATGCTGCAAATGCTGCAAATGCTGTAGGGGATGCTACAAATGCTGTATTTTTTATTTTTTCCCAAATTAGCGACATTCAGCGACGTTCAGCGACGTCCAGCGACGAAAGTTAACGTCGCTAAGTAAGTATCAAAACGTCGCTAACTGTGATGAATTCCGTCGCTGATCGTCACTAAACGTCGCTACGTACCACGTTGCTAAACGTTGCTATATGTCGGTACTATAGCGATGTAACAATGTCGCAGAACGTCGCCATTTGGCTCTCAAGCTAGGTCAGCATCGATGCATGTCAAGTCGCTCAACGTCGCTAGGTTACGTCAGTAACTGCTGTCGTTTTACGTCGCTGGTAGTCGCAGAATTAGCGACGTGTATGCGTCGCTAAGTGTCATCGCAATAGCGACATATTGCAACGTCGTATTATTTAGCGACTAGGTTAATCGCGACTACGTCCAAACGTTGCTAAATACGTCGCTAACTGAAATTAGCGACGTATTTTTCCTATTTAGCGACGTCCTGAGGCGTCGCTGATTTGACAGATTTTAGTAGTGTATAGTCTGTGCCAATTGTGAAAAGAACAAGACATCCAGATCATCCTTCAAATCAATAAATGTTGTATGTACCTCTAGACCTCTTCAATTATTACATATGGACTTATTTGGACCAAGTAGTATCGCCAGTTTTGGAGGCTAGTTATAGGCTTTTGTAATAGTTGATAACTATTCAAGATATACTTGTGTTTATTTCCTTTCAAATAAAAATAAGGCCTTTTATGAGTTTGTTTCTTTTTGTAAAATGGTTAAAAATAAAAATAAAATTCATGATTACTCATATTCAAAGTGACCATGGTGTAGAATTTGACAATCATGATTTTAAAATTTTTGTGATTTAAATAGTTTATCTCATGAATTCTTTTGTCCCAGAATCCTCAACAGAATGGTGTTGTAGAGAGGAAGAATGGACTCTTGGTGATATGGTAAGAGTTATGCTTAACCAGCATAATCTTCTAAAATATTTTTGGGCATAAACTGTTTATACAGCATACCATGTATTAAATAGAGTTCTTATTAGACCGATTTCGAAAAAAAACTCCCTATGAATTATGGTTTTTAATAGAACTCCTAATATTAACTTCTTTAAAGTGTTTGGATGTAGATATTTTATTCTGAACACCAAAGACAGTTTAGGCAAATTTGATGAGAAAGATAATGAAGGAATATTTCTCGGATATGCTGCAAAAAGCAAAGGATTCAGAGTATTCAACAAAAGATCACTAGTAGTTGAAGAATTAATAAACATTACTTTTGACGAGCTAAACAGTAAAAGTACAAACGATAGCGATGATGAAGATGACAAAATTCCTTCAATTAAAATGCTCGAAGGTACACCAACCACATACCTGGAGAGTCTGTCGAAGAGATTACAGTTTTTCCTAAACTATTCAGAAGAACTGGTAATAGGTGATGTATCTGAAGGTGTAAGTACTCATCCAAATACGAGAGATATTATTGCTAATATAGCTTTCATTTCTAAGATAGAACCCAAAAATATTATAGAAGTTTTTGATGATGAATTTTGAATTTTTGCAATGCAAGAGAAACTTAACCAATTTGAACGGAATCAAATTTGGGAACTTGTTCCCAGACCTAATGATCACCCGGTTATTGATACTAAATGGTTTTTCAAAATAAATTAGATAAAAATAGTATGGTCGTACGCAACAAAGCACATATAGCAGCTCAAAGCTGTAATCAAGAAGAAGGCACTGACTACGATGAGACATATGCTTTGGTTGCTTGACTAGAATCCATTCGAATGCTATTTACTTTGCTAGTTTTTATGATTTTAAACTCTTTCAAATGGATGTCAAGAGTGCTTTTTTAAACGAATTTGTAAAAGAAGAAGTTTTTGTTGAACAACCTCATGGTTTTGAAGATTTTAAACGACCGGATCACGTATTCAAGCTTCGTAAGGCTCTCTATGGACTCACACAAGCACCTCGTGTATGGTACGAGTGCCTTAGTTCCTTCTTACTTGAATACAATTATTTAAAAGAAAATGTTGATTTTTCTCTTTTTATAAAATCTATTAATAAGATTATATTATTAGTGCAAATCTATGTAGATGATATTATCTTTGGATCAACAAAAGAGATGCTTTGTAACGAGTTTGCTGAGTGTATGCAGAATAAATTTGAAATGAGCATGATGGATGAATTGACTTTCTTCCTTGGTCTACAAATCAAACAAAATTTACAAAAAAATTTTATCATTCAAGCCAAATATACAAAAGACCTGTTGAAAAAGTTTGATATGGACAATGTTAAATCGATCGGAACTCCTATGGAAACATCTACAAAGCTTGATATGGATGAAAGTGGTAAACCAACAAAAGTACATAAGTACAGAGATATGATTGGTAGTTTACCTTATTTAACTGCTAGTCGGCCTGATATTATGTTTTTAATATACCTATGTGCTAGATATCAGGCTTTTCCTAAGGAATCACATGTGAGCGCCGTTAAGAGTATCATACAATACCTTAAAGGTAATTTACAACCGGTCTATGGTATCCAAAAATTGATTCGTTTGACCTGATAGGTTATTCGGACGCAAATTTTGCTAGATGCAAGGTCGAACGTAAAAGTACCAATAGCACATGTCATCTCTTAGAAATATCCTTAGTCTCTTGGTTTTTCTAAAAAGCAACTATTGCATTATCAACAACAGAGACTGAATATATAGCCGCAAAACGTTGTTATGCCCAGATTTTGTGGATGAAGTAAAGCTTGGAAGACTGTCAGTTATCCTACAATCACATCCCTATTTTTTGTGACAACACTAGTTCTATAAATCTTACAAAGAATCATATCTGTCACTCTCGCATTAAGAATATAGAGATTAGACATCATTTTCTTAGAGATCATGTTTTACAAGGTGACATTTGTCTAGAATATGTGGACACACAACACCAGTTAGCTGACATTTTCACCAAATTCCTAGCAGACTATTACTTTAACTTTATACGAAGAGAGTTAAAAAATTTGGATATTGAGGTTTTATAATTCTATTTTACATGACCTAAATTCATAAATTGTAAAGAGTATTTTGGTTATAAGCCGAAAGGGCACTTCTGAAAACAAGACGTAAAAGTCTAAGCAAACGGTACCAAGTGTCTTCGGACTATTGCTAGCTAGGATCCAACCTCTATAGCTAACCCAAAATACTTGATACAATTTGTGTATAAGGTTATTTAATATAAAGTTATTTTTCTTCAGTACAAATATTTCAAATTACTATTTCGTATACATGTTAAAAACTGTATAAAAGATTGTCCAATTCTATTCAGGATACCTAGGAATCGAGCTCAGACTGATCTATGTGCGAACTCGGGCCGAACTCGAGTTAGGCTAATTCCAAAATAGATGGACACTTTGGGATTCTATTTAAAACCCTATATATTAAAACCCTACATATTATCGATCATCTTCTTCCTTATCACATCTGCCGACACCACCGAAACCCTAACCCTTGAATTCCTATTCTACTTCCTCCAAGCCTCTCAAAGCTTAAAAACTTGGATTCGGGGTGATTTCGTGGTTCTCCTCCATTTTTCTTGATCAATTTCGGTATATCTCTCACTTTTCTCTACTTTTTATTCAATGGCACCAAAGTTTCCTCAATCTTCCAAAAAGAAGCAAAAAGTTGGGGAAACTTCTTCTTCTAATGTTCAAGAAGAAGTTTCATTCTCCCTTTTTAGTCATATATGCCTGAGGGTGACAATTTTGATGGTTTCATATTTGTCTCCTAAGATGCTTTTAATGAATGGTTAGCCGATTTTATCAAACAGACAATTTGTCCGGGGAGTCCTATCAATTATACTTTATTTTTGGATTATTTATCGGTATTTCAACACTTTGGATTTGATGAATTAGTGCAATCTAGCTATCTCATTTACATGAATGCGATACGTATGTTCTATTGTAATCTCTTGGTCACAAATTGCACTAGAAATTGAATTTGTTGCTGAGGATTTACCTCGTATGCTTCATATACCCAATGATGGGGAAGCACTTGTGGACATCACAAAAATTCAATTTTTGGCTCATATACTTTAGACTCGTTTCGTGACTCGTTATGTGAACCCAATCCTCGTCCCAAAGGTCGCTTTCGACCAAAATATATGAATGACTATTTCTATGATTTGTATCGGATGGTATTTTCTGTTATCATTCCAAAATAAACATCAACTGATGAAATCACTTATTTAGAATTCTCGACCATGTATCATCTCCATTTTGAGATTACTTTTAGCTTACCAAAGACTATTATCTCTGCTATGGAGCGGTATCGCAAGAAACCGCAGAACTTCTATACACGATGTATCTACCGTATATCTTTGAGTACTTTGATATCATTTTAGATGATTGCCTTCAAGATGCTCCTCATGCTTATTTACATGCATCATCGAGTAGCTCATACTCTAGCTATACAGTCTCTCCCTCCTCCTGTTGTTGACCCATCTGCTAGTTACCATCCTTCCCATCCTTCCACATACGTTACCCTTGAGTCTTTCCAGGCTTTGGTTATGGATCTATTCTGGTCTATATGTTTTTGGACCACCCTATATTTTCAGGCCATGACCAACACTATGCAGGATTTCAGCTATAGTTTTGCCAACAACCCTGGCGGCCCCATTTCTATGGTTCGTGATCCCTCTGTGATTGGCTATCGTATTGATGATCCGGAGGCTCAGTGCTACTTTGACCCTGGTGCTGCTCATTACCATCCCCACCAATCTGCTGAGTCCGGGAACCCTTCTCGGGCAGCTGGTGCTAATGATGATAAGGATGATGATTAGTAATACAGTGTCACTATTGCATTTTATTTTCTAGCCGCATTTTATTTTTATGTCTTAGCTATATATGCTTCTTTAAAGCATTTTGTGACACTTAGCATTTTGAGACAGTTCAGTTCTATGTTTCTTTTCAACACTCTATGTATGACATTCTAGTTATATGCTTCGTTAAAAGCCTTTTTAGTTTGTTCTATTAACTTTATGATCTATGTTGAGTACTTCGAATTTTTTTTTTTCACGTTATTTTGATTATATGACAAAGGGGGAGAATTCTTGATTACTTCAACAAATTGAATAACGATTGCATAAATCAAATTTTTTTACTATAATATTATTGCTCTGAAGACTTGGTTTGAGAAATTTTGCTAGATTTCAAATGCTATGAGGACTTGGTCATTTATTGCAGAGGAACAAGCTAACGTACCAAACTAATGTACCACTGTACCAAGCTACTTTCAAACCAGATAAACATTTGTTACGTATCAACCACAGTTTTGTCAAATTATCAAAATGAGAAAGATTGTTGGCACATGTGGTCATGACAAACCTGATTTTGATAATTAACTTAAAATCTCGATTTGGATACGTTACGAAGACTATAGAAGACCGTAGCTATTCTCGTCAAGTAAGATTTTTTAATTTATTTTGTAATTTTCTTTCTTGAGTCTAGGTTTTTTTCAGTCGGATATCACTGGCATTTAGACAAACATCCCTACTCAAACAAAACCTACTCATACCAAACCAATACCCAAAAGAATATTCTGAAAACCCAGTACCTGAACTCGATACGAGTTTGCCTCGAACTCGGTCCCTAAAATTCTTCCTGGTCAGAATGAATACCTATTCTTTTGGATCCCAAACGTTCAAAAATTTGAACGTTATCTAACCTAGTTCTGCCCGAACTCAGGTTCAAAAATACCTATAAATAGTGAAGAGTTTTTTATTTTATTCACTTATCTCATTTTTCATCTTCTCTATTCATTCTAAGCCTTTCTATCACAAAGAGCTTTCAATCTTCACATTTCTACAAAATGTTCCATTCTTCTAAGTGCTTGTGTGTTCCAATTAAAAGTATTCGAGTTGTACAAGCTTGGCGTATAAAAGCTATTCAGTTAGTGTTGAAATTTGTTCGTAGGCTTCGGATAAAACACGACGTTGTATGAAGTCAGCGTGTCCTTCGGAGTAAAGCGTACAGTGTAACTACTATTTCTAATCAGGATCTTTCAGAAAATGGATTCCTATTTGAAGAGTGCATAACCGCATGGATAAGCTCACACTAACCCGTCAATTTTGGAGCCAATTCGGGATTTTCCTTGGGAGGTATAGGGAAGGAATTGGAATGTAATAATATCGATTCATACAGAAGAAAAGGTTCTCTATTGATTCAAACGCTGTACCTATGGGATAGAGGAAGAGGAAAAAACAGAAGATTTCACATAGTACTTTTGATCGAAAAATCAATCTGATTTATTTCGTACCCCTCGCTCGAGGAGAAAATGGGTCAGATTCCACAGGATCAATAAACCTATGGGACTTAAGGAATGAGGGAAGGGAATAAAAAGAAAAGAGAGGGAAAGAAAATCGAAATGAAATAAAGAATAAAACAAAAAAAGTAGAAGATGGAAGACTCGGGTATGGACTAGTCCTCGCAGAGGAAAACCAGGATAAAATTTTGGTGTTTGCATATTGCTTCTATCTCATTACTCAATTACTGCTTTTATATTATTGCATTAGTTATCTGCCAATACTTGCCTTTACCTGTATTATTTTTTAATTGTGAATATTACTTCCGCTACACTCTATTCACCCCCTCTAGAGTTGCCATCGATCCTACAACATAAACTACTATTTTTGGTGGTATAATATGATTGAGGCTAGAGAAGTCTTTTTTTTGCCACAATGAAGCTTATTGGACAAGCTAAGTTGCATTGGTAGAGTGTTGAGCGATTGTCGGTACAAAGGAGGCAAGAACCTAGTCTTATATGGAATGAGATGAAAGAAAAATTAAAAGAAAAACTGTTGCCAACTTTCTATCTACAATGCCTCTTGCATCAATGGCAAAAGCTGACCTAAGTAAATTGTCCTATCACGAAATACATCTCCAAATTCAACGAATATTTAATTTGACATGACAAAAGAGGTTGGGATAACACTTTCTAGGCTTAGGTCTAGGCTTTGAGATAACTTACAACGTGATTTGTTTCTGCATGAGATGACTTCGTTGGAGCATGCCTATCAATTTGTTGAGGATCATGACCGATTTTGAAGACCCTCTTTCAATAAGTAACGTGATTCATGGACTACCGCTAACAGAACCAATGAGTTAAAGTTTAGGTTTAATCCATCCAAACCCAAGCCAAAGCGTAGTGTACCGTCATCGTAAAGTAACCCCAATGGAAAGGGTTTCTTTTGGGAGACTCCCAAGGTCAATCCCCGTACTAACTGTTACAGGTGTCATGGTTTTGGTCATTACACACATTAGTGTCCGACTCAGGCCCTCCTCGTAGATGATCAGCCTGAAGAAGACCGGGATATCAATGCAGTAGAATACGACCATATATAGGAGAGTGCAAAGATGATTATCCTGAAGACGATGGGTATATCGGTCTTATTAGGAGTTCCCCGACATTTGGCGATGTTGATAGGAGTCGTAAGGACCCTAGGCTTAGTGTTGTTGGATGTGTTTTTTACATCTAGAGGGACTGACGATTGGCATCATACCTCCTTTTTTTATACCTTTATTAGAATTGGTAATCAATTTTGTAAGGTGATTTTAGATAGTGGGAGTTGTGTCAACACTATTGCATCAAACATAGTATACAAGACTAGTCTTGAGCCTAAACCCCACCGTAACCTGTATAAGGTTAGATGGGCAGATGAGTCATCCCTCATGTTTAAGGAGAGAGGTACTATTCTTCTATTTACAAGGACAAGGTATCTTAGGATGTGATTAAGATGGATGTAGGACATACCATTTTAGGAAACCATGGCTATTCAATTTAGACGTCGCTCTCTATGGACGTTCTCGGGCATAGAGAGGATGGCTTGGAAACCTTAATGAGTTCTCGGGAATTTGGAATGTCTGGCGTACTTTACAGAAAGCACGGGTAGCACATCAATACAAAGGAGCAGTACTCTTTGCTACAGGGGGTGACACCACATGAGGTACCTAGTGAGGGTAAAGCCTCGACTTCGGGCTAAGTCACAGCGGTGCAGCACTGCAAATAGGCAAGTGGGCCTAATTCTGTAGAATGAAGAGTGGTAGACAGCACTACCAAGAGGTTGGGCCTAATGTTATAGTGGTATGACACCACATGAGGTACCTAGAAAGGGTAAAGCCTCGGCTTCGCGAGCTATGTCACGGTGGCGTAATACCACAAGCGAAAGGCTTTATGTTGCGTAGTCTGGCACTACAAAGAGGCTTAGCCTCATGCTATAGTGGTATGACACCACATGAGGCATTGCCTCGTCTTTAGGATATGTCATAGCGGTATAGCACAGCAAGAAAGTGAAAGGCTTCATGCCAAGACTCTTTAAAAGAACTCACCTAGAGTGTATGGATAGAGATATAGGCCGTCTCTTGAGGAAAATCTTGTAGACACCCAAGATATATATACCGAAACCAAGCTGGCGCAAGATTTTTAATGTGCATCTAGAAGTACAGTTGATGTCATTATGTGAATGGGAAGAATTACAATAATGTTACTGAATTCAAGACTTAGTCCATTCTTATATCATGCTGTTATTTAACCCATAAGGGAATATTCAAGTCGTCGCGATATCTATCCTAATGCATGATGGACAGTCACTGTGGAACGCTCAACCCACATATATTGAGATATGTGGGGGATTGTTGGTATTTTTGCCTTTGGACTAGTATATAATAGTCCCACATCGGCTATACCACCAAGTGAGTATCTCAATATATTGCTTTGCATGTGTTGAGGTGTGCACATAGGGTGTGGTGGGGCACATGTGGGTGCCATGTGGGGGTATTTACCTAGAAGGAAAAAAGGATTAACTCCTACAAGGAAGCAAGTTATTTTTTTGTCGTTCGGACTCGGACTTGGACACGGGCTCCAGGATGCTTCATGCATGCATGGGCGCGTTTGGGGGTAGGCGTGGACTAGCACACGACTACGCTGATTGCGGGATGATCTAAACTATTAAACTCTATTTTTGTGTATTGGTATTTTAGTGCCACATCGGATAGGAAAAAAAGTGAAGTCTCACTCAATTCTATATATAGAGCCTATTGGCCTCCTTTGTAAGATGCACCAAATAAGAAAGTAAAGGGAGCCCATTCGAGTCACAAAAAATTGACTAACGAGCATTCCATAAGTTCTTTGAGAACCTGCTGGTTCCTGGGAGCAGATCGCGGTGGACGAATCTTGCTTTGAGCAACGGTGGTCTTCACCACCCCGACAAGAATAATAATTTGTTATTATTTCTTCTTCTTCTTTCTTCTTCTATTTGTAATATATTCTGTCCCAGTTGCGACACGTTTGCAAGGAAGAACACTCTCTTTCTATCATTTTGTATTTGAGAAAGGAAGTTGTAGTCTGAAAGGATACTAGTATTTTGTAGCTTCAGGTAGTTTTGGAGAGCAAACTCGTTTGTTGGAATCTTCGAAGTCCTAAAACTCAGTTAAGGTACTTTTGGAGAACATCTCGTTTGCCGGAATCTCCAAAGTCCTAAAATTCAGTTCATGTACTTTTCGAGAGCAAACTCGTTTACCAGAATCTCCGAAGTCCTAAAACTGACTTAAGAAAATTAGGCGAGCAATTTGTAAGTGGTCTTCAAAATCCTACAAAGTCAGAATATAGAGCAAATTTATTTGCAAGCGGTCTCTGCGTGTGACAGTTGCTATATCAGAATATAGAGCAAAATTTATTTTGCAAGAGGTTTCTTAAATTCTGATCATTCTTCCATCTAGATCTGTTTCGGGAACAACATCCAAACCTCATTGTACAAAGATTTGGTTCTTGAATGTAATATTTTGCAACAAGGTGGCATTTGGTATGTGAAATACTATATAGCCGAGAATTATATATCCCCGGAAATCAAATATACGGTAATACAATTCCCTGGAAAATTATATTTCCATGTTTGGTGAACAAATAAATATTCCTGAAAAAAAAAGAATTCTAAAAAAGGATAAAAAAATAAGAAAAAACAAAAAAAAAAGATTCTAAGAAAAATGAAAAAGATAAAAAAAAACATAGATAACAAAAATAACGTGAAATTTTCTTTAAAAACTTAAAAAAAACAAAAATTCTAGAAAAATGAACAAAAAGCAAAAAAAAAAAAAAAAAACTTTAAAATTTGAAGAAAGGACAAAAAAGAAAAATGATCTTAAAAAAGTTAAGAGAGTGAAAAAAAAGAGAAATTTCATAAAAATAAAAAAAACTTTAAAAAATAAAAAAATTACAAAAAGAAAAAAAAATCTTTATAAAACTGAATAAAAACAAAAACCTTTGAAAATGAAAACATGACAAAAAATTTAGAAAAACAAAAAACCTTATAAAACAAAAAAAACCCTTAAAAAGAAAAAAAACAAAAAATGATAAAAATATTATAAAATGAAAAGGGGATAAAAAAACCAAAGTAAACAAATATTAGAAAGAGTAATAGGAAAAAAGCAAAAAAAAAAAATGTTCGGGCAAAAAAAAAATCATCTAATCTTAAAGGATATGATTTCCATTTTTGTGGGTAAATTGTTTACCCGACTATTCGTAATTTTCAGCAATAAATTTTCATAGCCTAAACAAATATTGTAATAGGTTTTCATCATAAATTATTCCGTAAATAAATAAATAAATTCCTGTGTACCAAATACCTAGTGCGGTCATAATGTTTATTTTCGCTATAGTTTACTTCACATAATATCTTATGACTTGATTAGGTTTCTTTGAGTTTCATTTCAAACACACACACACATACAAAAATACACCACACACAACGAATAGGTAAATTTATTCTAATTCGGAGGCCTACAAATCCAGTCTGTGGCTACATCCTGATCCGAAGGCTACAGACCGCAATTGCACCGAATTCGCACCCTTCTCGCTTAGTTTTCGACCCTTCTCGCTTAGTTTTCGACAAAGAAATTAAAGCACTTTCCCCGGTGCTCGAACCAGTAAACTCCGGAGAGAATATGCTTCACTCAAATCACATAAGCTGGAGGTCCTTGACAATATATATATATATATATATAAGCTGGAGGTCCTTGACGATATATATATCTTTTCTAATCATTATATTATTGTCTCAACCTTTATAACATATTTGGTTCGCAAAATCATGAACTTGAGAAAGGAAGATTCATTTTCTATATTTGGATGCGAAAGGAAATAACCAGAAAAGAAAATTGATTCTCAAGAGGAAGGAAACTAGGTGGCAAAATGGTTCTCCTTGCTCACCCAAGGATCCACTTTTTCCCTCTACGGATGTGTTTGGAAACTTTCTTGGAGAGTGAAAGAAAAATATGAGGAAAAGAAAAACAAGGGAGAGTAAAATGAGGGTGAAATTAATTTTTTTCTCCCTTGTTTGGATGACAAAAAAGTAGAAGAAAAGTGAAATATAAAGTTTTATTTGTTTGTTGGATAAAATATAATTACTGTTTAGTTCTTAATTTTTTTGAAATCATAATTAATGTTTAGTTTTTGAGGGATAGTTGGATAATTTTTCAAAAATGTTGTTATCTCTTTCCATTTTCTTCCACTTTTGGAAGAATTTTTTTTGCGGGACCCAATTAATTTTTTCGCTCAAATTCTTCTCCTATATTTTCCCTCCCACTCCCAAATGTCGTTAATTTACATTTTTCTTAAATTTCCCTCTCAACTTTTTTTTCTTCTCATTTTCCTCCCTTCCCAAGTAATATGTAAGATTTACTTTCCCCCTCAGTTTTCTTGACTTTTCAAAATACCGAAAATAAAAATTATTGGAATTAAAATTTTCTAAAGGAAAGGAACAAAGAATTGATTTTCTTTTCTTTCCTTTTCGCGAAACAAAGGAATCTTTTTTTCTATTTTTTAATTATTGTTTGATAAATATTATTTTAAAACTTTATTTCCATCATTAAAACGTTCAAAATACTACACTTGCTAAGGCCATCTCCACTAGGAGTTTCCATCTTTTATATTTATATGATACAAATTCATTTTAAAATAAACTTCTTCCAGTGGTGTTTTCTATCTCAATTTATATACTATGTGTTATAATTCTTGGTGGAAAAAACTAACCTCCAAAATTTATTTTCTGATCAATTTCTTAATGGCTTCATTACCACCCCTTAATGGATGTTTATTTGGCTGGTTATTAGGCCATTGATTTTCTATTGAATTGCTCCAACGGCTAGTTTTTTCTTTTTTTTTATGACTATTGATTTCATTTTTTCCAATTCATTTCTCTAAGCTCTATGCTTACACTATATATACACATCTAATCCTTTGTTGATACAACAATGAAAATCTTTCATTCACAAAAGATCTCTCCACCTCTTTCCATTTTTTTCATTATTTTTGTGCTCTGGACAAGAGCTAAATCAGGGTCAATCTCCCTAAGTTCTGTGCGACGATGGGATACCGGTAGAGCGGAGATTTTACCACTAGAAGCATTCGAAAAAGTCTGTACATAGACCTGGATTAACTCTTAGGGCAGTGTTACGTGCACGACTTCCCGGAGGTCGGTAACTTTAATTTTTGTTTATTATTTATAAATGATTAAAGGAGAAAAATAAATATTTTCAGTGTTAAGTATGGTGGTGTATTTTTCACCATTTCTTGTGCAATAGCTCGCATACGAGGTTCGTCGCATGCGAGCCTCCTGTGTGAACCTCGCCACAAGCGTTACACTTGTTGGTAGACTTAAGTCTGTTCACACAGTGAGCTATATAGCTATCAAAACTCAATGTTTCAAGGCTTACATTACAACTAGTGATGGATTAGGGGTTTAGTGGAATTTTTATTAGCTTTCATCCACTGATCATATTAATCTTCATATTACATATTCTGTTGTGGTGTCACATATGTTATGCAAGGAGCTAAAGCAAACTTTATGCTTGAGGATGCTCAGATTATACTGTCTTTTTCATGTTTTCTTAACAAAAAGGTGAATAGAATCATCTGAGCAGTCCCGATTAGGGCTGCAAATGAGCTAAGTCGTTTGCGAGCTGCTCGAACCTTGGCTCGATAAAAGCTCGTTTGAGCTCGGTTCGTTTACTAAACAAGCTGAGCTCAAGCTTCATTTTCGAGCTCGTTTAATAAACGAGCCAATCTCAAGCTTAGAAGTACTCGTCTCGTTTGAGCTCGCGAGCTAGCTCGTTTATGAGCTTGCGAGCTGACTCGTTTAGAAGCTTGTTTAAAACCTCGTTTAGGAGCTTGTTTAGAAGCTCGTTTGTTCTTTATTAAATTCTAATTATATATATATGTGCATTATATACTTATACGTCCTTAATAATTGATATTAAGGAACTTTTTTTAAATAAATTTTTATAAATGAATTGTTAATATTACATGTTCTTGAATTCAAACCTAACTAAATTGAAATCAAGCTCATTAAGCTTGAATTCAAGCTTAATGAGTTTGAAATAAAGTTGAGCGAGCTTGAAATCAAGCTTAACAAGCTTGATTTTGAGCTTATCGAGCTTGTTTATCGAGCTTAAAATCAAGCTTAACAAGCTTGATTTTGAGCTTATCGAGCTTGTTTATCAAGCTTGAATCAAGCTTGAATCAAGCTTATTTATCAAGCCAAGCTCAAGCTTAATATAAACAAGCTCGAGCCAAGCTCAAGCTCTAAAATAAAAAATTTATCAAGTTCGAGCTCGAGCTTGAGCTCGATTAATTCTAGTCAAGCCAAGCTCAAGCTTACAAAAGCTTGGCTCGGCTTGGCTTGTTTGCAGCCCTAGTCCCGATTAAGATGAACTGGTAAGGTTTTTTTTTTCTTTTTGTTCACAACTTGGAGCTGTTACCACATTAACTTCTGTCACATCAGGAATATTTTTTGTTGTTGTTGAAGTCACTTAACATACTCTTAACATACTGAAAGAAGCTGAATTTATGTCAAGGATAACACAGTAACTATGTTGCAGGGACACGTGAACATGCACGGACACGTGTAGGACACGACATGGCCCAAATACTTTTAGTGTCAGTGCTTCCTGGAATAGTAATCATGTCTCCTTTTTCTTGTCATCTATGCTTACTGGTCTTCCTAGGAAGTCTTATGTTTTTATTCTTTTACTTTGTTGTGCAACATAATAATGCTAGATTTTTGATAAAGGGCTAAGATGCGCTTGCTATTTGCAATCTTCATTTCAATCTTTCTAATTGTTGTCATTGATCTATATGCGGAACTGTAGCACATCCACATAGCTTTATAAGTGTTGACCACTTCTCTGTTTAGTGCATATTTATAGTATTTGCACATCTTATTAAAACATCTTCGGTAAAAACTTAAGCCATTGTTTGCATCCAATAAACTTTCTTGATAAGTTGAAGAAGGCTTGTTTATTTCCTTAAAAATGATGGAATCGAATAGGAAATGTTTAGAATGGAAAATTATAGTTCACTATTGTTGTTCATGATTTTAGGTTTGAACTTTTGATTATATAAAAAAAAGGACTATGACATTAACCATGGAACGTGGCCTACATGGAGTTCCAGGTTCCATGGGTTCCTCTGAGTACACTTAGTGTCTTGTAGTAGATCTTTGAGTATGATTTTGTTCTAAATATTAAATTGGTTTAATATATTGTTGATTAAGTGAATATCTTGTTGTTTGAACATATAATTTACATTTCTTGTACAATCACATTTTCTATGTAAAACAATAGTATGAAGGAATATACATTGTGTTACATACCATTACAAATGATGTTACTTGTGTGACATTACAAATTATTTACATTGTTATTCATGGAAAGAACTTTGAGTGTCACAAGCAGGTCACTTGATGTCCAGTGTTAAAATTTTCAAGTCCAATAAACTTGAAGTTGAATAACAGAACGACATATCGACAAATGTAGAATTATTTGGTTGCAGTAAAGGAGATTACTATACTGCTTTCTTTGTTCATAACTTAGTTGCTCCTGGATGTCTTCAGCAATGATAATGCCTTGGTATTAAAATGGAATGACATTTTCTTAATGAATTGCAAAGCAATCACATGACTCTGAGATGTCAACCAGTTCAATCCTATAATCTTCTAGTTGTTGTGAGGAATAACACATGTATTTTCTCTCTTTGCATTTGAGATGATTTGCAAAGCAGCTACATGAATGAAAACAATGAGGAATTGTAATTTCCTAATTCCAAAGTATCTTTACATAACAAAACACAAGAATACTTTGTAGATCATCTTCGAGAACACTTTGATGCAATACCATGTTGCTCTTACTAGTTCCTGGTTTCATAGGAAAGTTACTTATATTGCTCTGATTGGTCAATATAGCTTGAAAGTTATTGAACTGCTTCTTGATAATTTTATTTGTTTTTTTATTATAATAAGTACAATTGGAGGACAATTCAATGTGCATTCATCTTTTCTTTTTAGTCCTAAAAGGAATTATTTTGCCTTCTATTCATGTTCTTGTATAAGTTAGGTTGTATTCGAAATTTCTGTTCACATATCTAGAATTTAATCTCAGGTGGGTTAAAATGCCACGAATATATAAGTCTTGTATGCATATACAATCTATTTTGTGTGCATATGGTTTCTTTAAGCTTGTGTCCACATATAAACAGTAGATCATAATAGGCCATTGGTTAATGTCATGTGTGCTCCAAATTGTTGCATGTATAAATGTTTATATCATGCCCTCTTATGATAGTGTTGACTAAAATATTTGTTCATCATGCTTTCTAAGAAGCAAAAACACCATAACTGTAGTGAAAGATATTCCAAAGTAATTTTTTTCCATCTGCTTACTCGTGCTCACCATTAGCTCATCTATCCATCATGGAGTTAAATCCACTAGAGAGGACATATAGTGTTGACAAAATATACCAATGTGTGTTTTTGATGTTGTACATACAACTACCTAGGAAATCTAAAGTTTTGTGCCTGCTCATGTTATTGTTTAAAAGAACTTAGTGGTTCAAATCATCATCCCAATAATATATATTTATACAAATAGTCAAATTCAGTATTGGATATCTCTATATTTATGAAATTGCCTAGAGTCTTGAATGTTGTCTTGTTGAATTTTGAATCTTTTGTGTTGATATATTATTTGTTAAATTACTATAGCGAATGCATTGTTATGCCAGAATGAACAAGTTTGGGCCGGCATCGTTTCAATTACCTTTTCTGTGTATGGAAACTAAATTCTATTTTCTCGAAGATAGGATCATTAGAATTTTTTTTAACTTTCTGAAAAGAAGCAAAATGTTAATGGTGACGGTAATACAAATATATTTTTTGTACTCACTTATTCTTAACATGATCTTTGTAATGTTATCTTTTTAAGCCAGAAGCATTAGAAATTGTGACTTATTAGGAAAGACTCAAACATGCTGAGGGTAAAGGTATGTAAAACGAAGTCCTTTGCTCTATCTTTATGATATTATTAGATGGTTAGCGAGAATAATGAAACTATCTCTAAATAATGTATACAGATAACATATCTTTTGTATTGTTGTGAATAAGTCATGATCATTTAGAAATGATTATGGTATTATGAATTATTGTGATGTTATATCATATTTTTTCAAGGTCGGTTTGCATGAACCTTAGCTGACCATATTGCCACAATGTTAGAATTTCTAGTCAGAAAAAATCACAATATTGTTCTGTCATAATATTTAAAATATATTATGCAAGAATTAGTTTGCATATAAACTGTGATATTATTATTTCCTTTGACACGTTTAAATAATTTAGTCAAAAAAAAATAGTTTGGTGATATTGCAAATCCCTATAAATCTAAATTTCTAAAAGTTGAGATTATTTTGGGTACAAGCTGAAAGGATTCTTCTGTCAACCGGACGTAAATAGCTCTAAGCGACACGGTACTTAATCGTCTCCCTGTAGACCTCCGCTAGCTGGAAACCGGCCCCTACAGCTAACCCAAGTTAATCAAAACTTGATAAACTAAAGATTTGATAAGGTCAATTAGCAAAAATCACTTAAACTATTATTCTAGTACTTTAGACTGTCATTTTTTTTATAAACATGGCTTGTAAAGATAATCTCTAGAGCCAAAGTTGAATGTTGTTGTATCTTACTTTAAAAGATGACATAGTCACATAAGTTATGGCGTCACTATCATATGACTTATATCAGATATCAGTGAAATTACACATAAGTATAATAAATCTAATGACACAAAGTATGATTTAGGAGTAATCCAAACATTTGACTTAGTCAAACCAAGTACTCCTAAATAAATGGACTACTACTAGTTTCATAGAACTTCAAGTATTTTCTGAGTCGTTATGTAACATATTCTTCGGATATAAAAATACTTGTCACGCCCCAGAACCAGTATACTGGAGAGCGGAGGCAGACATAGCCAGCTACGTATACTGAAGTGGGAACCACCTCGATATACGGTCACGGCTGTCTAGATATATGGGGGTTTACTACAAGCCAACAGTCTCTTATGGTCATGAACAAACCTAGTGTCTCAATCACAAGCAAGTAAGTAGATATCACAAGATGTATGATCATTAAATATACAATAGTAAGGCGTCCCAAACATTACATATTCAGCTGATCATGAAGCTAGTCTTTACAAAATGTTAGGACTAGCAAGAGTTTAGTCATTACATGATCAACCCTAGGATTTGTCAATCATGTATACAGTCCGTAGGCAGACAGTAAGTAAATGCATCGAGCTAACAGGTGCTCGTCGGCTAAATGCCTCAAAAGAATAAATTTACAATAAAGTGGGCGAAACAAAAAGGGAAAACCCACTCTTGGCCTGGCGTCCTTCTAGTGGCCACCATCTGGCTGGAGACACGGTAGATCCTCTGGAGCTGCTCCGAAATCTGGCCATACAAAACCAGCTGGGTCAAACCCCAGAAGAGCAAGTGCCACAAAGGGGCCAAGAAATAAGAACAAAACCAGCAAATCAGCGCAAAATATAATATGGCATAATAAAAGACAGAAATCTAAAAGAGAAAGCATGACGGGGTGATATACGATGAGGCAACCATGGGACCATTCAGATGGCCGGGTTACAACCCTTGAACCAAACAAGGACCGGGGTTATAACCCTTCGTCTGAGCAGAACTTGGAATTCTCACCATTTATCGGCAAGATCATAACGTAAGAAATCAAGACAGAAATTAACCTTGCATTGGATCAAGACAGAACTAGATTGGTTATACCTCATACAATCAATCACGGCCAAACAGGTCCTACGGCTTACTACTTTAACTAACTAGGATTATCACAGGCCTAATTACTAACAAGATGCAGTGAGATTGTTCCACAGCCACAAGCCCTGCAGACCATCCAGGCTACCCAGGTCGAAAGTTTAAGGGTTGAATTCAGGTGGGTACATCGTCCAGGAGACGCATGTACCCTTAGGTGACTTAGAGGTGCAACACGCAATAGTGCGCTGGAAATGTGCCCTACTCGACGGCAGGCTACAGATCCCAAGAAGCGCCCAGGTAACGGGATTGCCTGTAGCTGTGTCAATCTCGTCATGACTACTGTGTTATTCTAGTTTTTATCCTTAATCCATTTTTAGTGGGTGCTCCTGACCGTGGTACTCAGGAGTCCCATCCTAGACATGATGCAAGACTGGACAAGTGGATTTAACAAGCAAGCAAGAAGAGCCACCCACGGTGTCAAGCAAGTCAGGTTACCAGTCAAGAGTGCACCCTCTTCGGGTCACTACCAAGTTATCAGGTTACGAGTCGAGAGTGCACCCCATGGGTCACTACCAAGTAATCAGGTTACAAGTTGATCATGCTCAGTCACAAGTTACAAGATTTCTGTTTCAATTAACTGCCAAACCAAGGAGGATAACAAGAAACAAAATCCTAAAAGTCCGTGCCAAGACGTGTTGGGCCTAGTCAAGTTGTGCATGTGAGCAATCAAAATCTCAAAAAAAGCTCCAATCATATCAAAAGAAAACCAAGTTATAAGCAGGCACTAAGGCACTAGGGGTGTAGGTGAACTAGGGTATGCCAGGGAACAAGCACACTAGAGTGCGCCTGGTGGCAGCACACTAGAGTGCGCCTGGTTGAGGCAGCACACCAGAGTGCGCCTAGGGTGGCAGCACACTAGAGTGCGCCTGGGTGGCAGCACACTAGAGTGCGCCTAGGGAGGCGGCACACCAGAGTGCGCATGGGGTGGCGGCACACCAGAGTGCGCCTAGGGTTTAAGGGGTCAAAGTGCGCCTAGGATGGGCCACGCGCTAAAGTGCGCCTAGTCAGGTTGAGATGCACTGGAGTGCGCCTGAGTCGAGCCAGCAAAGCGCGCCTAGGATCCAAGGGTCAAAGAGCGCCTAGGTGGGGCCAGCAAAGTGCGCCTAGTCAGGGGAGCAGGCGCAATCGGGCCAGGCGCTAAACAGCGTGGCCCGCAAGGAGGCGCGCAGCGCTAAACAGCGCGCGGCCAAAAGAGGTGCGCTGCGCTAAAGAGCGCCCGGCCAGGAAGGTAGGCGCGATCGGCCAGGAGGCGCGCAGCGCTAAACAGCGCACGGCCAGGAAAGTGGGCGCGATCGGCCAAGGAGGCGCGCCTGGAGGTCGTCTTCCTCCTCGAGCCGAGGAGAGAACCCATGGGTTCCAAAACTTTGGAACACCATAAGTCGGCCATCCAAGCTCCAAATCCGGACTTCCAAGGCTCTAACTTGGGTAAAATTTCACCCTCTACAACATGGGAACAATAAAACCAACCAAAAATCAAGTTTAATAGATCAAATCTAAAGAAATCCGAAAATGAACAAAGTCTAGATCTAGGGAAATCCAAGCTTCAAAACCCAAAATGCCAAGCTCTAACATTGGTCCTAGAGCTCTAGTCTAACTAAAGGTCAATTAAAATGGGTCCTCATTAAATGGCAAGATGCAACTTGCCTATGGTGTGGGTGTTGGTGGTGGTAGGAGGAAGAAGAAGAAGAAGTAAATGAAAGTTATGGAGAGAGAGAAAAAGTTGGTGGGATTTAATGGGGGTTGTTGTGGTGTTCTTGAGGGTGCAAGATAGCTAAAGGTGTTCTCATTCCTACAAACCAAACCAAGCCATATTAAACCAACCGAACCAAAATCGAAAACCCGAAAAGCCGAACCAAAATCCGAATACGAAAATACGGGAAATATCGAAATACCGCAAGTTAGGCAAAATTGAAAATATACGCAAAAATCAAAAATACGGGCATAATACGAAATACGGAAAAATGAGGGTGACAACTCTACCCACCTTAAAAGAATTCCGTCCTCGGAATTTAATCAAGGAGCTAGAGATTGCCACGACAAGCTACACTAATCACAGGCAAGCTACACTAAGCAGTTCAATCATACAATCATGCAACGCAAGCAAGGAAGGGAAGGCGTAAGGCATAAGAAAGACATTATACCTCACGAGCCAAACAGATAGGGATATCGCGATCGGATGTCGTCCTCACGCTCCCACGTTGACTCACCTAGAGAGTGATGACCCCAAGCAACACGGACCAATTTAATAGTCTTGTTCTTGAGTATCTTTTCCCTCCGGTCCAAAATAGACACGGGCCTCTCCTCATATGAAAGGTTGGTACCAACAACCAATTCCGAATGATCTAGGATATGGCCCGGGTCCGGAATATACCGTCGTAACTGGGACACATGGAATACATCATGTACCTCACTTAACGACGGCGGAAGAGCGAGACGATAGGACACATCTCCTACTCGCTCTAGAATATCGAACGGCCCTATATACCTAGGACTAAGCTTTCCCCGTACGCCGAAACGAATGACGCCACGGTTAGGCGAGATCCTAAGGAATACATGGTCGCCGACAGCAAATTCTAAGGGACGCCGATGAGCATCGGCCCAATGACGCTGGCGATCTTGAGCAACTCGAAGATGATCTCTGACCTTCCTGACCACTTCAACTGTCTGAGCAATCATATCTGGGCCGAGCATTTGCCTCTCTCCAACATCATCCCATGCTAGCGGGGATCTACATTTTCTGCCGTAAAGAGCCTCGAAGGGTGCCATCTGGATACTGGCTTGAAAACTATTATTGTACGAAAACTCCACCAGGTGCAGGTGATCCTTCCACGAACCACCGAAGTCAAGGGTGCATGATCTCAACATATCTTCAAGGGTTTGGATTGTGCGCTCTGACTGACCATCTGTCTGCGGATGATATGCTGAACTGAACTGAAGATAGTCCCCAAACTCTTCTGCAAGCTGCGCCAAAAGTGAGATGTGAATCTTGAATCCCTGTCCGAGGTAATGCTGACTGGCACACCATGAAGCCTGACAATCTGCCTGAGATACATCTCTGCTAGCTGTGCCGTTGACTGACCAACTCTAAATGGAAGAAAATACGCTACCTTGGTAAGCCTGTCCACAATAATCCAGATAGCATCTCTGCCAGCCGGAGACCTGGGTAATCCAGTCACGAAATCCATGGTAATGTGTTCCCATTTCCATTCTGGGATCGGTAAAGGTTGGAGAAGTCCAGCTGGCCTCTGATGTTCAGCTTTAACTTGTTGGCAAACCAAACATCGAGAGACATACCGGGCTATCTCCCTCTTCATGCCATTCTACCAAAAGTGTTGACGAATATCTCTGTACATCTTCGTACCACCGGGATGAATAGAATACTGCGAACTGTGAGCCTCTGCCATAACTTTCTGTCTGATATCTCCACTGGGTACACAAAGACGCTTACCATGCCTAAGTGTACCATCTTCATGAATGCTTAACTCTGGCCTTTTTCCTGCCTTACACTCTGCTCTGAGCCGCTGAAGCTTGGAATCTGATGACTGTGCTGTCCGGATCCTTTCAACTATGCTGGACTGAACCTGTAGACTGGCCATCAATGCCACACTGGTTGGAAGAACCACTTCAATTCCCATATTCTGAAGGTCTGCCAATAACTCTGGTTGTGCTGTCAGGAAATAAACTCCGGCTCTCCTGCTTAATACATCTGCTACCACATTGGCCTTCCCTGGATGATACTGTAAATCCACCTCGTAGTCCACCAGCAGCTCGAGCCATCTTCTCTGCCGCATGTTAAGGTCCTTCTGGGTGAAAACATACTTCAGGCTCTTGTGATCAGTGAAGATTTCCACTCTATCTCCGTACAAGTAGTGTCTCCACAATTTCAAAGCAAACACTACCGCTGCCAATTCTAAGTCGTGGGTCGGGTAATTCTTCTCATGATTACGAAGTTGTCGCGACGCATAAGCTATTACCTTCCCATGCTGTATCAGAACACATCCCAATCCTCTGCCTGAAGCGTCGCAATAAACTGAGAATCCTCCGGTCCCATCTGGAAGGGTGAGGATGGGAGCCGTAATCAAACCTCGCTTCAACTTCTCAAATGATTCCTGACACTCTGCTGTCCAAACAAACGGCACATCCTTGCGGGTCAACTGGGTCATCGGCGCTGAAATCCTTGCAAAATCTGAAACAAACCGCCGGTAATAGCCGACCAATCCAAGAAAACTACGAACCTCTGCCACTGAGCTAGGTACCGGCCATGACTCTATAGCCACAACCTTCTGAGGATCCACTTCCACTCCTCCACGGGTAATGATATGACCCAGGTATGAAATGCGATCGAGCTAGAACTCGCATTTACTAAACTTGGCATACAACTTATGCTCCCTGAGCGTCTGAAGGACAACTCTGAGATGCTGCTCGTGCTCTGCTTCACTCTTGCTGTAGACCAGGATGTCATCTAGGAACACTATCACAAACTGATCCAAGTAAGGCATCAAAATGCGATTCATGAGATCCATGAATACTGTCGGCGCATTGGTCGCTCCAAAGGGCATAACTAGAAACTCCCAATGCCCATACCTCGATCTGAACGCCGTCTTCGGGATGTCCTGCTCTCTGACTCTGATCTGGTGGTATCCTGACCGCAAGTCTATCTTCGAGAAAACTGAAGCCCCTCTGAGTTGATCAAACAAGTCATCTATCCTCGGAAGAGGGTACTTGTTCTTAATTGTCACTGAGTTCAAGGTACGATAATCTACACATAGCCTAGACGTACCATCCTTCTTCTTCACAAGAAGCATCGGGGCTCCCCAAGGCGATCCACTAGCACGGATGAATCCCTTGGTCCTCAGTTCTTCAATCATCTTGTACAAAATCTCCAATTCTGAAGGCGCCATCCTGTAGACTCGCTCTGATACCGGTGCTGTCCCGGGAATCAAGTCTATTGTGAACTCGATCTCCCGCTCTGGCGGCATTCCTGGAAGTTCCTCTGGGAAGACATCTCGAAACTCTTCAACTATCCGGGGCAACTGCACTGCTGCTACTGCCATCCGCAACACTGGAGGAGATGGCTCTACTGTGCCTCTGGAAAATGAAAACTCTGGCTCTCCGGGAATACTAAAGACAACTCTGCCAACATGGCAGTCTATCCTAGCATAATGGTTCCTCAACCAATCTATGCCTAGGACTACATCATAGTCTGCCATAGGGAACTCTATGAATCTAGCGGGGAACTCTCTACCGCTAACTACGATCCGACACGAGGAAAACACTCGATCTACCCCCACAAGACCATTACCAGTAAGTATATTGAGCCTCACTGATAATGACTCGGGCTCCAATCCTATCCGTGTCGCGAATCGTGCAGACATGAATGAATGCGAAGCACCAGAATCAAATAATACTGAAGTTGGAAAGGAGTTGACGAGAATAGTACCTGCCACAACCTCACCTGGTGCAACTTCCTCTTCCGTGGCCATCATCATGGCCTGACCTTGACCTCTGGCTGCTGGTCCCCTCTGCTGGAAACCTCTCTGCCTGTTCTGGATCTGCGCTTGAGCTTGCGCATACTGCTGGGGGTGCTGCTGCTGGAATACTTGAGACTGAGGCGGCAAGGGTCTCGAAGACTGATACTGTTGCTGCTGAACTGGTGCTGGGGCCGGTCCTCTCACCGAAGAGCTAGAAGGGTTGGATGCGGATGAACCACCTCTATTCGGGCAAGCCCCAATCCGATGATCTGCTGCTCCACAAGCCAGGCACAATCCCTGCGCCCTGCGACAATCTGCCACCACGTGCCCTGGCTTCCCGCAATGAGAACATCCTATCGCGGAAGTCTGCTTCTGCTTCTGCTGCTGCGGGTACGTCGGGGTCGAATGCTGAACCGACGTCACTGAGGCCGCCCGCCTCGGAGTTCCAATGGTTATTCCCCTAGCTGCCGGGGCTGGAGCTGATGACTGGTGCATCTGACTATGGGACCGCTTCCTACCTCCGGTCCTATCCACAATTCTCTGGGAGGTATACTCATGCCTCCTAGCCGCCTTCAAAACAGCATCGAACGTCTGGTGCTCAAACTGCTCAACTGCTAACAAGATCTCCAGATGCAGTCCCTGCTGGAACCGCTGGGCTCTATCATACTCGGTTGCCACCAAGGTGGGGGCGAACCTACTCAGCCTAGAAAACTCGGTCGCATAGCCATCGACCGTCCTGCCTCCTTGCTTCAAGTTGGTAAACCTGGTCTGCAGGTCGTACCGAGCCACAGCATCAAAGTACTTCGTCTGGAATCTCCCCCGAAATATTGCCCATGAAATAGGGGCCACTATTCCTTCGGCCTGTGCTGCCCACCAGCTACGGGCAAGATCTAACAACTGCAGGCGCACCACTGCCACCTTCTCATTCTCAGGGGTCCTGGCTGCTTCTAGAATCACCTCAGTATCCTGAAGCCATGCGTCCGCGGCAACCGCATCCTCGGTGCCGTCGAAGAAAGGAGGGTTCAATCTCTTGAAACTGTTAGCCGCCTGGTTCCCTGGATGACCGCCTCTGGCCAAAGCATCTTGAACTGTCTGGTGCAGAGCATCACTCCGACGATCCTGGGAAGCTATCAAGGTTCTGATAAGGCCTACTAGAGTACCATCATCTGGCTCTGCGGGCTGGACGGGCCGAACTGGTGATTCTCCTCCAGTTGGCACAACTCTGGAAGCCACCCCGAAATGCTGGGCTTGATCTCCGGGTTGCTGCTGACCCACAGGAAGTGCTCCACCTCTACGATCGGTAGGACCGGGTATAGCGCCGCTGAAGAAGATGACACAGGGAACAATAAGGAAAGGACCAGGGCAGATCAACGATATAAGCACAGGATCAGGGCAAGAATCCAGGGATTCAGAGGATACGAACAGAAATCAAGAACGAATACTGATTGAGACATCTATCTGGCAACCCCCACACATCTTGATTTACACGACCTGCATGGGCCACCACTTAAACCATGTCACGCCCCAGAACCAGTATATTGGAGAGCGGAGGCAGACATAGCCAGCTACGTATACTGAAGTGGGAACCACCTCGATATACGGTCACGGCTGTCTAGATATATGGGGGTTTACTACAAGCCAACAGTCTCTTATGGTCATGAACAAACCTAGTGTCTCAATCACAAGCAAGTAAGTAGATATCACAAGATGTATGATCATTAAATATACAATAGTAAGGCGTCCCAAACATTACATATTCAGCTGATCATGAAGCTAGTCTTTACAAAATGTTAGGACTAGCAAGAGTTTAGTCATTACATGATCAACCCTAGGATTTGTCAATCATGTATACAGCCCGTAGGCAGACAGTAAGTAAATGCATCGAGCTAACAGGTGCTCGTCGGCTAAACGCCTCAAAAGAATAAATTTACAATAAAGTGGGCGAAACAAAAAGGGAAAACCCACTCTTGGCCTGGCGTCCTTCTAGTGGCCACCATCTGGCTGGAGACACGGTAGATCCTCTGGAGCTGCTCCGAAATCTGGCCATACAAAACCAGCTGGGTCAAACCCCAGAAGAGCAAGTGCCACAAAGGGGCCAAGAAATAAGAACAAAACCAGCAAATCAGCGCAAAATATAATATGGCATAATAAAAGACAGAAATCTAAAAGAGAAAGCATGACGGGGTGATATACGATGAGGCAACCATGGGACCATTCAGATGGCCGGGTTACAACCCTTGAACCAAACAAGGACCGGGGTTATAACCCTTCGTCTGAGCAGAACTTAGAATTCTCACCATTTATCGGCAAGATCATAACGTAAGAAATCAAGACAGAAATTAACCTTGCATTGGATCAAGACAAAACTAGATTGGTTATACCTCATACAATCAATCACGGCCAAACAGGTCCTACGGCTTACTACTTTAACTAACTAGGATTATCACAGGCCTAATTACTAACAAGATGCAGTGAGATTGTTCCACAGCCACAAGCCCTGCAGACCATCCAGGCTACCCAGGTCGAAAGTTTAAGGGTTGAATTCAGGTGGGTACATCGTCCAGGAGACGCATGTACCCTTAGGTGACTTAGAGGTGGAACACGCAACAGTGCGCTGGAAATGTGCCCTACTCGACGGCAGGCTACAGATCCCAAGAAGCGCCCAGGTAACGGGAATGCCTGTAGCTGTGTCAATCTCGTCATGACTACTGTGTTATTCTAGTTTTTATCCTTAATCCATTTTAGTGGGTGCTCCTGACCGTGGTACTCAGGAGTCCCATCCTAGACATGATGCAAGACTGGACAAGTGGATTTAACAAGCAAGCAAGAAGAGCCACCCACGGTGTCAAGCAAGTCAGGTTACCAGTCAAGAGTGCACCCTCTTCGGGTCACTACCAAGTTATCAGGTTACGAGTCGAGAGTGCACCCCATGGGTCACTACCAAGTAATCAGGTTACAAGTTGATCATGCTCAGTCACAAGTTACAAGATTTCTGTTTCAATTAACTGCCAAACCAAGGAGGATAACAAGAAGCAAAATCCCAAAAGTCCGTGCCAAGACGTGTTGGGCCTAGTCAAGTTGTGCATGTGAGCAATCAAAATCTCAAAAAAAGCTCCAATCATATCAAAAGAAAACCAAGTTATAAGCAGGCACTAAGGCACTAGGGGTGTAGGTGAACTAGGGTATGCCAGGGAACAAGCACACTAGAGTGCACCTGGTGACAGCACACTAGAGTGCGCCTGGTTGAGGCAGCACACCAGAGTGCGCCTAGGGTGGCAGCACACTAGAGTGCGCCTGGGGTGGCAGCACACTAGAGTGCGCCTAGGGAGGCGGCACACCAGAGTGCGCCTGGGGTGGCGGCACACCAGAGTGCGCCTAGGGTTTAAGGGGTCAAAGTGCGCCTAGGATGGGCCACGCGCTAAAGTGCGCCTAGTCAGGTTGAGATGCACTGGAGTGCGCCTGAGTCGAGCCAGCAAAGCGCGCCTAGGATCCAAGGGTCAAAGAGCGCCTAGGTGGGGCCAGCAAAGCGCGCCTAGTCAGGGGAGCAGGCGCAATCGGGCCAGGAGCTAAACAGCGTGGCCCGCAAGGAGGCGCGCAGCGCTAAACAGCGTGCGGCCAAAAGAGGCGCACTGCGCTAAAGAGCGCCCGGCCAGGAAGGTAGGCGCGATCGGCCAGAAGGCGCGCAGCGCTAAACAGCGCGCGGCCAGGAAAGTGGGCGCGATCGGCCAAGGAGGCGCGCCTGGAGGTCGTCTTCCTCCTCGAGCCGAGGAGAGAACCCATGGGTTCCAAAACTTTGGAACACCATAAGTCGGCCATCCAAGCTCCAAATCCGGACTTCCAAGGCTCTAACTTGGGTAAAATTTCACCCTCTACAACATGGGAACAATAAAACCAACCAAAAATCAAGTTTAATAGATCAAATCTAAAGAAATCCGAAAATGAACAAAGTCTAGATCTAGGGAAATCCAAGCTTCAAAACCCAAAATGCCAAGCTCTAACATTGGTCCTAGAGCTCTAGTCTAACTAAAGGTCAATTAAAATGGGTCCTCATTAAATGGCAAGATGCAACTTGCCTATGGTGTGGGTGTTGGTGGTGGTAGGAGGAAGAAGAAGAAGAAGTAAATGAAAGTTATGGAGAGAGAGAAAAAGTTGGTGGGATTTAATGGGGGTTGTTGTGGTGTTCTTGAGGGTGCAAGATAGCTAAAGGTGTTCTCATTCCTACAAACCAAACCAAGCCATATTAAACCAACCGAACCAAAACCGAAAACCCGAAAAGCCGAACCAAAATCCGAATACGAAAATACGGGAAATATCGAAATACCGCAAGTTAGGCAAAATTGAAAATATACGCAAAAATCAAAAATACGGGCATAATACGAAATACGGGCATAATAAAAGAACCTTACAGATCTTTTGACAAAGAGTCTGTTTACTCTTGATGAAGAATTTTTCTAGGAAATTAATCCTAGAATCATCGAGGGGCATAGGGTTAAGTCCATAATTTAGTCACCAGCAGTGGCAACCTAACCGAGTCAGACTGGAGATCCCAAGCAGCCGGTTCAATGGGAAGGAATAAGCTGGATTAGGTGACTATTATGGAACACTGACCTTGAGATTAAATTCTCTAAAAATAAATATCCAAGAGGCTGTACATGTGTACATGGATACCCCATCCCTTTGGTGATAGTGTTCAAGTGTGATATGTTGGCCCAATGATTGTATCATATTTTTGAATATGGTTAATATGTTAAGTTTAGCATTTCATTATCACTAATCTTTATACTATCGCTATAGCATTTCTACTTATACTTATACCTTTGGTGATATGTGCCTATTGGTTTACATATTAGTGATATGAGCTTATCTATCTTAAACTTACTTGGGTCGCCAAAATCAAAACTATATTTTTGATTGTGGTCATTCAATTAAGTTTAATCATTATGATATCACTAACATTTATGCTATCACCTTAGCACTTATACTTAAACTTTGCATAGTCCTAATATGCTTTATCTGATCATACTTGCTACATGTATATTGCTTTGTTCGTCTAACATGTACATGCAGAAAAGCAATAAGCAAGATCAATGTGGACATATGCAATGAAGAAATCATGGTGGGCCAAAGACGACGGATCCCACAAGATTTCTCTGAACCATCCGACGACATCTCTGGAGCCTCGTACCGGGGGTTCCGCTGCCCGGTCAGCGGACGGGGGTCGAGGGGGCAGCGCCCCTCGTCGGGGGTTCGGGGGCGAAGCCCCCGAAAGGTATTCAGTTTTCACAAACTGGATATCTTTGGACAGCTACCGCCAAGGGAAAAAGCCAGCACCTATTAAAGGAAGAAGCCAAGCCATGCCATCATCATTTCAAGACTCTGAAGAAGCCTGCATGTGAAACCCATTATTTTTGTAGCAATTTATTTAAATAGAATGTTGTGTTATTAATTAACGTTTTCAAAAAAATTATTATTATTATTATTATTATTATTATTAAATATTTTTGGTGTGAAAAAGAATTTCGAAAATTATAACAACTTGGCTTTTTGATTTTCGGACCCAGACCCGAGTTCGAGCCCAGACCCAGGCCTGAGCCCGTTTCCTTCTTTCTCAATTCTGATTATTTTGGTTTAATCTTTATAAAAAAAATAAAAAAAAAATTAATTAAATGTTGGCTGGTCCCGTAGGACCAGCACTCCATCACAGAAATGGTAAACCATTACTTAGTCCCTTCCTATTCTAAACCCCCAACTCCACCTTATAACTCCTCAAACCCCTTCATTTCCGTAACTTCCCTCTCCACTCCTATCTTCACGTTCACAGAAGAAGAGATATAACCCACTCTCTCCATCTTCAGGAGAACCCCATCACAAAAATCAACTCCTCTCCTCTCTCTTATTACTCGAACTCACCCAACAGAGAAGAGAAAACTCCATTTCTCTTCATTTCCCTTTTTCTCACAAACCCATTTTTCCCACCTAACTCCACCTACCCCCGAGCCCTAGCTCGGCCGACCGAAGTCCGACCACCCTCGCGGCGAGCCCCGTCCACGCGCCCCTTCCCGTTGGCCCTTCGGCGACCGCGAGCACCTATCGCGCCGCCCCCTGGCCGTACCTTCGGCGACCGCCGATTCGCCCTATCGCCGTTCCCCCGCGCGGCCACCCGCGACCGCCCCGACCAGCGCCGCCCCTTGCGCGGCCGAGTCCGGCGACCCCCTCCGCGGCTCACCGCCGTTCGCCAGCCAAGCAGCGCCCCTCTCCGCGCCGCCGTGCGCGCCCCCTTCTCTTCGGCGAGGCTGTCCTAGCCAGCCATCCCGAGCCACCCTGAGCCCTCTCCGTTCGGTCGAGCCCCTGTGGCCGCGGCTCCCTCCGTCGCAGTCAGCCCGGCGATTCCCTGCCGGCAGAACCCCGACCCCGCTGCGCTGTCCGCGTCCCGCCGCGTCAGCGTGCTCCGCTGCGCTGTCCAGCGCCCTTTTCCGCGGTCCTTGCTGTCCCCGCAGGCATTTTCGCTGTCCGTGGACTCTCGTCGCTGTTCGGAACTTCGACCTGCTGCCGACTTAGTTCGGATTTCTTTCCCGAGATTTTTTTCCGCGGCTCCCCGCCAACGGAAACTGGTAATTTCTGGATAGTCACAGTAGTTCGTCCCCCGTAGAGTCGATGATGATAGATCGGTCCCCCGGTTCCCTCTCGGGAATCCGGTTAGCTGCGTTATATATTTTCGTTTAGCTGCGTTAGATTAATTTCCTGTGTTTTACTTGCTGGGTTGGTGTGATTTGGATGGATTATGGATTCCCTGATATTTCGGGAATTATTCGGTGGTGTTGGAATTATTCGGTGGAGTTGGAATTATTTTTCTGTGGCTTGGAATCATTTTGGTGGATATTTCTGTAGATTATTTTGGGTTGGAAAATATTTGCAGGAGTTTGTTGGCGCACTTCCCAGTTCTTGGGTTTGTCCCGAAATAGAGGAAGTGCTGCCCAAATTTTTACAAAACTATATTTATATTGATTTCAAATTGGCTTTCGAAAATGAATTTCTAAACTGATTTTTTGGGCGACGACCGTACCGGTCTGTGGGCCCCGGCGAAATGCAAACGCACCGGTCCGACCGGACGTTGTGGTATTAGCCGAATTTTGAGGAATGGACCGAGTCTGAGACTCTTAGTTTTATTTTTAATTATTTTATTTAACATTTAGGCTATTTATTATAGTCATTTAATTTTTGCACTTTATTTAATATTTCAGTCATTTTCTCTTATTTAATGTAAAAGAAAATTGTACAGGGCATAAGCCCACCCTAGGACCATTAGCTGTGCCAATGTATTGTGTAGCATAGTTTTATTTTATTTTTATTTTTCTGGTGGATGTGATTTGGGTGGTTGTGATTAGACGCATAATCGTAGCTAGAGCGTAATTTACTGATTAATTAAGAATTAATTAATATGGATAAAATATTAGAAAATAACTAGTTCACAATTTATCACTAAAAAAACTGTATTTTTATAGATATATTACAAAAATACAAAGTTTTCCAAAGATAGTTGGTTCTTATTATTTTTTTAAATAATCAAATTAACCGGTTTAATCAACGCATGTAGTTTGTGACGTAAACGTTAGCTGTAGCTTAATAACAACTTAAAACCTGACTAGGACTTACTACTAGAGATTGCAACTAGCACACTTAGTCTGGTTATTCAAGGATCTAAGTCGAGTTCTCAACTGTAGGAACTCGAAGTTACACCTGACGTTCCTCCTCGGTACGACTCGTCTATCCAGTCATTCTAAAACAAAGGCAAGTGCAGTTATGTCTATTTGGTAATTTATCTAGTAATTGTTTTATTGCAATTTTAAACCACATTGCTACACGGAACTCTCTCCTAGAGTTCGAATATTGACTCATTGATTGAATCTGATTAACTCGGAATATTGGGGGAGTAGTGTAGCGTCTATGACCAATACCCCTATATTGCATCGTTGATTGTGCGAGCTGATTCCTCCTATACACGAGGATAGGCCGGACCGTATCATTAGGATATAATTGAATCATCCCAAGCAGGTCATAGTTCGTTACCTACTCAAATCACATTGTTTTCAATTGTAGAATTATGAAAAATATTGTTAAAGTATTTCAAATTGTTTAACATTGCAAATTTCAAATTATTATTTGAATTATTGGATATTCGTAATTGTACTTTGCTCCCTCCTGACTGGAGACAACATTTTAGGTAACACTGAGGATGACGAGCTATACTATAATAGCTACTACGACCTGGTTCTCTGCGACGGTACCGGAGCCGTCTCTGGAGGACGCTGATCCTGGGACTGCTGAACCTGATGTTTAGATAGTTCTTCCTTTATGCATTTTCTTCTTTATTTGTAGTTTGTAGTTTTATTTCGGTATTTCCTTTCACAGTTGTACTTTTGAATATTTTATTAAACAAAGTTTCAAATTCCGAATAGAACAGTTGTGACAAATGTACTTGTGTTGTTGTGAATACCTGCAATGGAACAGCTTACTGCCGTCGTCTCAACAACGGTGCAGGCTGGACATGATCCGATTCGACCCAAGAAATTGGGACCGGGTCGTGACATGTTTTTAGTGGTGGCCCATGCAGGTCTGAACAACAACTTAGGAAAACATACCTAGAAACAATTAGAACACTAGAACATCAATTTGTCACAACATAGGACCGAAATATATTATAAATAAATATTTTTGTTTGATTATAGACTGGTAGGATACCTTACTTATGTTTGCATCCTAAACCATCCAGAGAATAACCATTGACCAAATCCTGCTGGCGATGAGGTGTCATCTCCGGATCATACCCCATCTCCTCAACCAAGTCCAGGGTCTTTTCCCTCGCGGCTGTTTGACCGTCCTCATAGTGCATCCAGTGAAGTTTTTCCTACACTGGCGAATCCTACCACATCTCAAACTGAATTGCATTTCCCTGGTAGATTATTCATTTTGTTGCTCCACCAGTACCAGCAATCATCTTCCAAATGGTTGTCCTATTTCAAGAAACCCTGGAGTTCCAGAAAGCTCAAGATGAAGCCCAGCAGGAACAGATGATTATCACGAGAGAAGACAAGAAGAACGTCATGATGTAGCCTTAGATATCCCCAACCAAGTTAGAGCAGAACTTTGTCCTAGGAAGGATACCCCTGAATCTAGAAGATATTTGGGTCCCATCAAGTACTCTACTTTCCGACAGCCTTGTCATAAGAAGCTATGGGCTTGTAACTATTGCAATAGGCCTGGTCATCAGACCGTTAGTTGCCGCAAGAGTTTGGGACAATGTTTGGCATGTGGATCTGCTGAACATCGGGTAAAGGACTGCCCTTATCTGTCTATCAAGCCAGAGCTCATAGGCCAGCAACACCTGTTAGGCCACAACCTAAGGACCCTCTTCCTATTCAGCAGACCCTGCCCCTTACAATAAGGCATGATGCAGACTCGAAGTTCATAGAAGATGAAGGACCAGATCAATGAAGGCTCTAGGATTTTTACAGAATGGAACTCTACCTTAGGGAGTACCTATCTTGTTTATGTCCAAGAAGGATGGAACAACGGATGTGCATCGATTACCAGACACTAAAGAAACAAGTATTTTCTGTCCGGGTCGAGGATCTGTTTGATCTGGTTATATGGAGATAGGATGTTTCGAAGTTTGACTTAAGATCTGACTACCACCAAATCAGAGTCAGGAAAGAGGACATTTCCAAGACGGCGTTCAAATACCAAGTATGGGTAGTTTTCTTTGGTCGGGACGTTAGACTGACAAATGCTCCTGCTGTGTTCATGAATCTCATGAACAGAGATTTTAATGAGTATTTGAATCAGTTTATCTTCTCCATCGATAACATTCTGATATATTTGAAGACTGAAGAAGAGCATGAAGAACACCTGAGGAAGTTTTGGAAACTTTGAGGAAAAAGAAGTTTTATGGTAAGTTATCTGAACGTGGATTTTTGACAAGGTGGACTTTTGGCCATGCCGTCAAGAGAAGAAATTTCGATGGAAGATAGCTGCTGTTGAAAAGTGGTATACCCCAAGTTCAATTCGGAAGTTTCTTAAACTTGGCTGGCTACTATCAGAAGTTCGTGAAGGATTTCGCCAAGATTGCTGAGCCGATGACGAAGCTCACTTTGAAGAATGAAGAGTTCATCTGAACGAAAGTTTGTCAGGCGGCATTGAGGAGCTGAAGAAGAGACTTACCACTACACCAATCCTTGCGCTACCCGCAGGAACCGGTGGGTTCTCAATTTATAGTAATGTCTCTGGAAAAGGACTGGGTTGCGTTCTTCAACAACATGGGAAAGTAATTGCTTACACATGTAGGCAACTACAGACTCATGAGAAGAATCATTCCACACCTAAATTTGAATTGCTGCAATTATCTTTACTTTGAAGCTATAGAAGCAGGATTTTTTTTATAGAAAGGGAGTGAAAATATGTACGGACTACCAAAGTCTGAAATATGTCTTCACTCAGGAAGGGCTGAATGTTAGACTAAGAAGCTGGCTGAAGCAGATGAAGGATTACGACATCAACCTGCAGTACCATTCAGGTAAGGCCAATGTGGTCGATGATGCACTTGGTCGATACTGATGGCGAAGTTTTTAACTAAGGACTAGCACCTGCTAGAAGACATCGAAAAGTTTGGACTGGAGGTTATACTACCTGGAGATAGAAGGACGGAGCTGGATGCTGATTCAGTATTGATGAAGTTCGAGGCTGAGGGACAAAATCAAGAGAACGTAGTTTCAAAACGAGGCACTTTGCAGGCTTAGAGATCAAGTGTTGGCAGGAACACTTGAGGGTTTCTAAATTAATCAGCAATAGAACTCTGAAGAATGGTGCGAGACTTTGTGTATCGGCTGGCAAACGGAGGAACGAGTTGAAGGAAGAAATGCACCAGTCGCAGTATTCCATATATTCAGGAGATAAAAGACGTATCGGAATATGCCTCCATTGATTGGTGTTATGGAATAAAAAAGGACAATTCCAGGTATGGGATTAGATGTGAATTTGTCAACATGAGGAATTTAGCAAGAGAACAACAAGTTTGTTGCAGCCGCTGGACAATTCGGAGTGGAAGTAGAAGCATATAACAATGAACTTTGAGTAAGGATTGCCTTGTTCCCAAGGAGGGAAGGACACCAATTGGATTATAGAAAACCGACTGACTAAGTCAGCACACTTTCAAAGTTGGTTATCCACTAAGAAGTTGGCAGCATTGCACGAGAGGCACATCTACCGGATTCATGGAGTACCGCGGGACGAGCAATCAGAGAGGTCAATCCAGACGCTTGAAGATGTATTGAGATTTTGCGTCTCGGAATTTGGCAGGTCTTGGGAAGACCAAATTGCATTTGGTGAAGTTTTCCTACCAGAGGAACAATCAGTTTTGACGGAGCTGGAAATTGAGGCCAGATCCATCAGGCCATTTGAAGTTTAAGACGCGTTGGAAGTAGCGTACCAGTTAGTTCTACCAGCTAATCTTGAGAGTGCGCAACGTCTTCTACGTCACAGCTCAGATGCTACATTTCGGATCCGAGTCACATTTTGGATAATTCAGAGCTCAAGTTTGGACTCAACCTTTCAGTGCCAAAGAAACCAGTTGCAAGCCTAGTCAGAGTTAAGAAGATCAGAATTTGAGTCATCATTTAAACTCTTATTCCTTATCTTTTCTTTCCCCGTTCTAAATTTGACCAATGCTGCTAAATTAGCCTAGTTTTACAAGCTATCTTTTTGTCAAGCTTGATCATGACGGTATTTTATTGGGTGCACCCACTAATATATTGTCTAATCAGGACCGGTGCATGATGGTCTGATCAACCTCGTGTACTTTGGTTCGCTTTTGTATTTTTCTACATGGATGATATCATAAACCGTCTCATCCACGACTGCCTTGGAAATTCTTATTGTTGGACCTGAGTTACGGGCGCAGTACCCGTACCTGTTTTGATTCTCCTACCCTTACTTTAAATTTCGAGGACGCAATTTTCTAAGGAGGGAAGATTGTGAAACCCATTATTTTTGTAGCAATTTATTTAAATAGAATGTTGTGTTATTAATTAACGTTTTCAAAAAAATTATTATTATTATTATTATTATTAAATATTTTTGGTGTGAAAAAGAATTTCGAAAATTATAACAACTTGGCTTTTTGATTTTCGGACCCAGACCCGAGTTCGAGCCCAGACCCAGGCCTGAGCCCGTTTCCTTCTTTCTCAATTCTGATTATTTTGGTTTAATCTTTATAAAAAAAAAAATTAAAAAAAAAATTAATTAAATGTTGGCTGGTCCCGTAGGACCAGCACTCCATCACAGAAATGGTAAACCATTACTTAGTCCCTTCCTATTCTAAACCCCCAACTCCACCTTATAACTCCTCAAACCCCTTCATTTCCGTAACTCCCCTCTCCACTCCTATCTTCACGTTCACAGAAGAAGAGATATAACCCACTCTTTCCATCTTCAGGAGAACCCCATCACAAAAATCAACTCCTTTCCTCTCTCTTATTACTCGAACTCACCCAACAGAGAAGAGAAAACTCCATTTCTCTTCATTTCCCTTTTTCTCACAAACCCATTTTTCCCACCTAACTCCACCTACCCCCGAGCCCTAGCTCGGCCGACCGAAGTCTGACCACCCTCGCGGCGAGCCCCGTCCGCGCGCCCCTTCCCGTCGGCCCTTCGGCGACCGCGAGCACCTATCGCGCTGCCCCCTGGCCGTGCCTCCGGCGACCGCCGATCCGCCCCATCGCCGTTCCCCCGCGCGGCCACCCGCGACCGCCCCGACCAGCACCGCCCCTTGCGCGGCCGAGTCCGGCGACCCCCTCCGCGGCTCACCGCCGTTCGCCAGCCAAGCAGCGCCCCTCTCCGTGCCGCCGTGCGCGCCCCCTTCTCTTCGGCGAGGCTGTCCTAGCCAGCCATCCCGAGCCACCCTGAGCCCTCTCCGTCCGGTCGAGCCCCTGTGGCCGCGGCTCCCTCCGCCGCAGTCAGCCCGGCGATTCCCCGCCGGCAGAACCCCGACCCCGCTGCGCTGTCCGCGTCCCGCCGCATCAGCGTGCTCCGCTGCGCTGTCCAGCGCCCTTTTCTGCGGTCCTTGCTGTCCCCGCAGGCGTTTCCGCTGTCCGTGGACTCTCGTCGCTGTTCGGAACTTCGACCTGCTGCCGACTTAGTTCGGATTTCTTTCCCGAGATTTTTCCCGCGGCTCCCCGCCAACGGAAACTGGTAATTTCTGGATAGTCACAGTAGTTCGTCCCCCGTAGAGTCGATGATGATAGATCGGTCCACCGGTTCCCTCTCGGGAATCCGGTTAGCTGCGTTATATATTTTCGTTTAGCTGCGTTAGATTAATTTCCTGTGTTTTACTTGCTGGGTTGGTGTGATTTGGATGGATTATGGATTCCCGGATATTTTGGGAATTATTCGGTGGTGTTGGAATTATTCGGTGGAGTTGGAATTATTTTTCTGTGGCTTGGAATCATTTTGGTGGATATTTCTGTGGATTATTTTGGGTTGGAAAATATTTGCAGGAGTTTGTTGGCGCACTTCCCAGTTCTTGGGTTTGTCCCGAAATAGAGGAAGTGCTGCCCAAATTTTTACAAAACTATATTTATATTGATTTCAAATTGGCTTTCAAAAATGAATTTCTAAACTGATTTTTCGGGCGACGACCGTACCGGTCTGTGGGCCCCGGCGAAATGCTAACGCACCGGTCCGACCGGGCGTTGTGGTATTAGCCAAATTTTGAGGAATGGACCGAGTCTGAGACTCTTAGTTTCATTTTTAATTATTTTATTTAACATTTAGGCTATTTATTATAGTCATTTAATTTCTGCACTTTATTTAATATTTCAGTCATTTTCTCTTATTTAATGTAAAAGAAAATTGTACAGGGCATAAGCCCACCCTAGGACCATTAGCTGTGCCAATGTATTGTGTAGCATAGTTTTATTTTATTTTTATTTTTCTGGTGGATGTGATTTGGGTGGTTGTGATTAGACGCATAATCGTAGCTAGAGCGTAATTTACTGATTAATTAAGAATTAATTAATATGGATAAAATATTAGAAAATAACTAGTTCACAATTTATCACTAAAAGAAACTGTATTTTTATAGATATATTACAAAAACACAAAGTTTTCCAAAGATAATTGGTTCTTATTATTTTTTCAAATAATCAAATTAACCGGTTTAATCAACGCATGTAGTTTGTGACGTAAACGTTAGCTGTAGCTTAATAACAACTTAAAACCTGACTAGGACTTACTACTAGAGATTGCAACTAGCACACTTAGTCTGGTTATTCAAGGATCTAAGTCGAGTTCTCAACTGTAGGAACTCGAAGTTACACCTGACGTTCCTCCTCGGTACGACTCGTCTATCCAGTCATTCTAAAACAAAGGCAAGTGCAGTTATGTCTATTTGGTAATTTATCTAGTAATTGTTTTATTGCAATTTTAAACCACATTGCTACACGGAACTCTCTCCTAGAGTTCGAATATTGACTCATTGATTGAATCTGATTGACTCGGGATATTGGGGGAGTAGTGTAGCGTCTATGACCAATACCCCTATATTGCATCATTGATTGTGCGAGCTGATTCCTCCTATACACGAGGATAGGCCGGACCGTATCATTAGGATATAATTGAATCATCCCAAGCCGGTCATAGTTCGTTACCTACTCAAATCACATTATTTTCAATTGTAGAATTGTGAAAAATATTGGTAAAGTATTTCAAATTGTTTAACATTGCAAATTTCAAATTATTATTTGAATTATTGGATATTCGTAATTGTACTTTGCTCCCTCCTGACTGGAGACAACATTTTAGGTAACACTGAGGATGACGAGCTATACTATAATAGCTACTACGACCTGGTTCTCTGCGACGGTACCGGAGCCGTCTCTGGAGGACGCTGATCCTGGGACTGCTGAACCTGATGTTTAGATAGTTCTTCCTTTATGCATTTTCTTCTTTATTTGGAGTTTGTAGTTTTATTTCGGTATTTCCTTTCACAGTTGTACTTTTGAATATTTTATTAAATAAAGTTTCAAATTCCGAATAGAACAGTTGTGACAAATGTACTTGTGTTGTTGTGAATACCTGCAATGGAACAGCTTACTGTTGCCGTCTCAACAACGGTGCAGGCTGGACATGATCCGATTCGACCCAAGAAATTGGGACCGGGTCGTGACACTGCACCTGCTATAATATATCTGGAGTCTGTAATGAGTCTTAGGAATAATTGTAAACACAAGAAATGGATGGCAAAATCGAAAGCTAGGGTAGATAATAACCCAGGACAATCGGAATCCTGGCGGATAATCCGGCGGATCTCCGCGGAAATCCGGCAGAAGATCCGAATGGTCTCACAGAATACCTTCTGTGAGTGTTCGGATTATCCGGCGGACTTCCGCTGAAATCCGGCGGATTTTCCGCCATATGACCGTTTGTATTCCAACGGTCGGATTTTACGAAGGATTGATCCGAACGGCTCTATTTGTAGCCGTTGGACTATACAGGCGGATGATCCGGCGGATTTCCGTGGAAATCCGGCGGATGATCCGTCAGCCTGTGAAAGTTGCATTATTGCACTTTCCTTTGCTTTGGTTATAAATAGCCTTGAACCCCTTCATTCAAGGTTGATGCTTTGAGCCTAAAAATTTCCAAACCACCAAAGGTTATCCACATACAACTCTACAAAGCCTTCATTTACCATCTACAAATTGTGTTAGAGTTATTGAGTTGAAAAGTGAGATCTTCATCCTATTGTATAAGGAGATCTAAACCTATTGTGAAAGGTTGAAGTTGGAGAGTCTTCGTATCCAAACTTTCGGTTGAAGTTAGAGAGTCTTCGTATCCAAACTCTCGGTTGAAGTTGGAGAGTCTTCGTATCCAAACTCTCGGTTGAAGTCGGAGAGCCCTTCGGATTAAAGCTCTTGTGTAAGAAGTTGGCGAGTTCTTCGGATCCAAACTCGTGTGTAACTATTTGCTCAAATAGTGGATTAAAGCCGGAGAGAGTTCCGGGACTGGACTGCCTCTTAGGAGGATACCAGGATATATTGGGTGTCGGTATTGTGTTTGCTTCTTCTCTTGCACTTATATTTTTAAATTGCCAATTTGCTTGTGCTAAGTGCTTGATTAGTTAGCTTGACCCTATTCACCCCCCTCTAGGGTTCCTACATGATATGGTTAGGATGGGTTTTAACACTTAATAAGTCCAAGTATAATATACATGGTTGATTCCTATCACAAAATCTTGAGGACTTACCTATATGAGAGGTCGTGAAGGCCGCGACTATAGGACATGGCGATCCTAGACAACTCTCATGAATGTGAAAATATGCGCATGGCCAACCAAACGCGCCACCCGATAGACCCCAAGTACCTCTAGCGTACTATGTGTGTTTTTCTTTGAATCTGGTTCAAGAAGTCTAATTCAAGGAATAGTCCATCAAGCACTTCTTCAGACAAAGTAAATAGTCACTACGTGAGATTAAAGGCTATTGTCCATCTCATCTATGCATAGTATATAATTGTTCAGAATTCTTAACTCTTATCCTCTTGATTATGATCTCTGATGTTTCGGAACTTGGTTTTTTTTTTCGGGGGGGGATGGGTTTGTTATAATTCTTGGTGGGAAAAACCAATCTCCAAAATTTATTTTCTGATCAATTTCTTAATGGCTTCATTACCACCCCTTAATTCATTAACTCCTCATATTAATTCACCACAAATTACTACTTGCTCCTCATTCACAACTTACCAAAAGTCCTCCACATGTTTCATCTTGATTCATTCCAAATGAATGACTTTTAATGCCTTAATGGATGTTTATTTAGCGGGTTATTAGGCTATTGATTTTCTATTGAATTGTTCCAACGGCTAGTTTTTTCTTTTTTTATGACTATTGATTTCATTTTTTCCAATTCATTCCTCTAAGCTCTATGCTTACACTATATATACACATCTAGTCCTTTGTTGATACAACAATGAAAATCTTTCATTCACAAAATCTCTCTCCATCTCTTTCCATTTTTATCATTTTCGTGCTCTGGGCAAGAGCTAAGTCAGGGTCAATCTTCCTGAGTTGTGTGCGACGATGTGATACCAGTAGAGCGGAGATTTTTCCAATAGGAGCATTCGAAAAAGGCTGAATATAGACCCGGATTAACTCTTAGGCAGTGCTATGTGTGCGACTTCCCGGAGGCCGGTAACTTTAATTTTTGTTTATTATTTACAAATTATTAAAGGAGAAAAATAAATATTTTCTAACACTATGTGGTATTGATACAGGATGGAGAGTTCTTATGAGTCTCATATAAATTTTTTATCTATCGTACCAATTATTATTAGATCACACATCATTAAATTAATCATTGAATTTGTTGTCACGTAATATTGAAATGGAAAACTATTAGAATTTTTTTGTTTATATAATTTCTATGTAGAATAACAACTAGAAGCTCATATAGTACAACTAGGATAGAAATCCAATTTTAAAAATTTCATTGACGATGGCATGTATGGAATGATCTGCTCACTGAAGTGGTCTTCTTTTGTATTGGTGAGCGGTAGGGAGTCTAGGGACAGCGGCACATGCATGCCATGTACATACACTAAACTTTTCTTCTTCTGCATGGGAAGGGCGGCTATGCATGGGGGTAGGGAGCACAAAAGCAGAAAAAGACGAGCCAAATCCCTGACACGATCCCAAATACACACATGCACCCGCACACAACTCCATGTCCTTTTCATTTCCCCAAAGGCTTTTCATCTATAATTCATCCATCTTCTGCTCCTGAAATTGTGAAAAATCAGCAAGCTACTTTCCCAGCGGCGTATTGCATGCACATGCATGTACTATACTTGTGATAAAAAAGCATGGATCGCGATACTCGACAGTTACTTCCACGTCACTACCTACCACAATTATTTTGTCACTTCTTCGTGAAATAACGTAAATGGAATGTATTTTCTTCTAGTTGGTTGAATGTTATTGAAATGCTGAAGTCACGGAAATGCACTCTTTAATTAATCTTTACTGGATTTGGTTTATTCAAATTGAGGGAAAATATTTTTGTGTAAATGACAAAAAAATCTCGCGTTAGATATTCGATTTTACAAATTAAGACTTATTAGTCATTTTTAGCAATTCGTCCCTCCATAGATTACAAATCCGTTCAATAAGGTTCCTCCAGTCAAAATTAAAAAATTTAATCCCAAAAATGCCCCTGCTCCCCTCTTCCCTCCGGTGGCGGCGGCGACCCCCCAGCCCCGCCCGACACCCCCCCCCCCCCCCCCCCCCCCCCCCCCCCCCGCCCTTCCCCCGCCGGCCCTGCCCCCCTGCCACCCCTGCACTCCTCCCGCCCGACCCCCCTGCCCTCCCCCCGTCGACCCTCCCCCCGGTGGCGAGCCCCCAGCCCCGGCCTCCCCCCCCCCCCCCCCCCCCGACCTCCCCCCGCCCACCCTTCCCCCCTTGCCCTCCCCCAGTCGGTCTTCCCCCCGGCGGCGAGCCCCCAGCCCCGCCCGTCCCCCGCGAGCCTCCCCTCCGACCTCGTCGGCCCCGCACGGCCTCCCCCGCACTCGCCGGCCCCCCGCGGTCCTCCCCCTCCCTCGTCCCGGCCCCACGCAGCCCTCCCCGTGGCATCGTCGGCCATCCAGCCCCTCCCCAACGGCCGAGGTAGGAGGGGGGAGGGGTAAAATTGTCATTTGGGATTTTTTTTTTGCAACAAAAAATAAATAGTGAAAAATTTAAGAGCATAGGGTCTTTTTTTCGTGAAAATGGACAATCTAGCTAGGGAGGGTTTTTTTGTCATTTACCCAATATTTTTTTACAAAGGTGATGCGGTAAAAAGACCTAAAGTAGTATATATATATATATATATATATATATATATATATATATATATATATATATATATATATATATATGGAACCAGTTAATTGTATTTATAAAAGAACATTAAGATATAGCCATCAGACTGACACCCCTGCTAACCCCATCCCCTTTACATCATACTAGATATTGTGATTTATGCCTATGATCACCGTTCTCGTGCCACCAAACATCATGTTGTTTCACTCTTTTCATATGTGCCAAACTGCAGAAGTGAGCCTAGCATAGGCCTCCTGAAGCTAGGTTGCCCCTCTCCCTCTGCAGTCCCGGATACTCTGGATCGTTTCATTTACGCCATCTTTTCTTCTAGCTTGCACTCCCATCATGGACAATTGCGAATGACAAACCACACTGGACATTAAACACGTGAAAATATCAATGTATTCCAACTCTTACTGACAAAGAGGGCAAATGTGGTCTGTGATCTGCACGCCAAATCTCTGGAGCCTGTCCTTGGTTAATAGTCTCTTGAGTACGAGTTTGTACATATAAAGCTGTTGCGAACGAAGTACGAAAACCGTTCCCCCCAAATCAGAGAGTCTTACGAGAGAACCGAGCAAAAGTACACAAACAAAAAATTCCAAACACAAACCGGAGACAGAGATTTTTGACGTGGTAATCCCAGATGGGAAAAGATTACGTGTAACTCCCCTTCCCGAAATTTTTTTGGAATATTTTTATTTATTTATTTATTTGATTGAAATGGTGATTTTTAGATTTTATGAATAATTATTTAGTTAATTATTACGGTAGATAACTTTAGTCATGGTTAGAAAATAGAGTACAAGGCGACTAGGAATCGTGGCACGGATGGTGCAGCGGCGTGCTTTGACTAGTATATTAGCCCTGGTAGGGAAGGCCGAGCCATAGTGATGTCCTAACTAGAAAAATCAGGCTAAGTTGCGGATCAACCCTATAGATGTTTTAAATATCTATTAATTAGATTATTGACGTTTAGGAGACCCGGTTGTACCAAACCAGTTCGGACTGGACCCGTAACAAGCCCCAGTCCATGTAGTCATGCGGCACGTCCAATGACAGTCGTGTTGATGGAATTTGGTATGAGGGTGTTGTATTTTCATTTTAATGGTTTAATGAATATTTCTAAGTAATTATAATTTTAAATATTATAAATATTATTATTAGTTGGCATTCAAGGACATTTTGTATAAAATGAGTTTTGTGCATCTTGGAAATATTAGGCTGCGCATAATAGTATATATACACCATTATTGTTTCATTAAATTTTGGTACATTTATTATTATTTTAATTGAGGTTATTATATATATAATATTATTTTATTATTATTGGTGTCGAATAAATGTTATAGTAAATGGGTTCATATTTATATAGATGGTCCTACCCTAAGAATAAAAGTTATGGGGACTTATTGGGTTTTATAGAGATTTGATATAAGCTTATATATATAGATATATATTAAGTGTATATATGCATAGATATAAATAAATATAGAAATGTTTGTGTATGTATATATATATAAATGTATATGTGTACATGTGTATGGGTGTATAGATATGTATATAATATATGTGTGTACGTATACGTATGTATATATATATATATATATATATATATATATATATATATATATATATATATATATATATATAAGTGTTTAAGTGTAGATGTATATATAAATATACATATAGGTGTATATATGTGTGTGTATATGGATATATACATATGTATTAATTAGCAAGAAACAGGAGAAGAGTATTAAACAGCAAACCTCAGCCCATACCAGCCCAGCCAGAGACAGGCCAGGCCAGCCCACAGGAAAGCCGACCCAGCCCAAGCTGAGAAGCCTAACCCAGCAACTGGCTCAAACCGAGCCCCCCAAAACATGGTGTATATATTAACATACACGAATGAACAGAGATCGGGGAGAGGAAGTTTTGCAGGAAAACCCTAATCTAACCCAGCAGCACCGACCCAGGCAAAGCCCTCCCCGCGCGTGCCCCCTGCGCTCGTGCCGCCGCACGTCGCCGGCGGCAGGCCGGCCCCCAGCCGCGCGCAACAGAGCGAGTGACAGCAGTAGCATGGCAGCAACGGAGCACTCTTCGGGGTAGGTTTTCTCCATACATTCTCCACGAAATTGTGATTTATAAATTTCTATGAATAGCTGGGTTAACCCTCGATCAACGCCTTCAATTAGATTTGTATAGTTTGCCTTAAATAAATTATATAAATTCCCGAAACTTCGGGAAAAACCAGCGAAGAACAGCGTATAGGGCAGTCCATGAACCTACGTTGCAAGATCGATTTTGAGTGATCCTGTAACCGTTTAGAAATTCTATTTGAACAAATGTTTAGACAACATGTAGGAGATCAGAAACCATTTTGTAGGTTTGAATTTCGTAAATTGTGTACAGATTAATCGATCCTCGAAAATTAGGAAAAACCCATTTTCAAAATTATAGAAATTCAATAAATCACTCCGATACCACGTGCGTCCCGCCATTTTGGACGACGTGGTCGCGAACCGAAAGCATCGAAAGCTGCGTAACGGCTTCGTGGTCGTGTAGGCTTTGACGAAATTTAAATTGGTCGCGTGTGCGCGACAAATTTGATGCATATTCGTCGAAATTTATCGTATCGTGCACATTGCAAATTCTTCAATTACTTTGTGCACATTCGTCAGATCGAGACGAAACTTGTGCCAGCAAGAATTTTCTGGTCCTGTATACCAAATTTGGTCCAATTCTGAGACAGTTGATAAAATCACCGTTTTGCGGGCCCTACGGTTCCACTCAACGGGCGATTTTGTGCACGGCCCTCCGAAATCCAACTTTGGACATACGGTTGGGTTCGTATCGAAAAATCGGATCTATAGACATGTAGTTTGACGACTTTAGAGACCATTGACTCTGGCACGCTTTTCGGTGCAAAGCGGGTCCAACAGCGGACATCGTTTTTGCCTAAAATTACCGTTTTGCCCATGTGTCCAGAATTGGACTTAAGGACAGGCAATCCTAGCTAATTTGACTATTCTGAGAATATTGGTAACGTTTATTTCAGCTTTCGGAGACAGTTGTGATGACTTGGACTTTCTGATTTGTGATTGGTGATACATTGTTGGTTCTTCGTGCAACCCCCAGGCAAGTATACCTTGCCAACTTGTACAGTATAATTTATATGCATGTTCATTATCTCGATGTGGTTCTTTTCCTTACATTCGTGATTGCTTGATTCCATGTCTAGTACACTCATCCTGTTATGGTTTTACTTTACATGTTTCTAGTTTCTTGTTCCTTTTCTGTTATGATATTTTTCTACCTGTTACACTGTGTTAGTCTCATACGTGTTGCTTGATAGAGTCGTCTAGTCCCACACCACGATTTCCTCAACTTGATTATAACTTGACTTGACATGACTTGAGTGGGACTTGACTTTGACATTCTATAGATTATGAGTACTTACCTTGACTTCGGTCTATAGGATTTTATACTAGGATTGGCTACCGTCTTGGTTGTGTTTACTTGTCTTGACAGCGATTGAGACATTATAGATTGTGAGTACTTGCCTTGACTGGAGTTTATAGCCAGCCATTTCTAGTATGGCATGCCAGTGTCTTAGGATCCTTGTATTTAGATCTTGTCTCGGTCCATGTTGTCTCGTTGGATGTCCTTGATTGTTCCTTACTTTCTTGTATATTTGTACTGTTACATGTTGGCTTGTATATTATGTATCTTGCTAGTCCTCTGAGGACCTGATGATCTCTTCAGGTTTAGCGACTGCATGGAGTTAGTTAGTAGAGCGGGATGGTAGAGGATTGCGATGTATGACACAGGTATTTGCGTGTGATATTTCCTTATTATCTTTTCGTGCTTTATATTCAGTACCATGATATACTCTGCTTATTTATAGACTCATATCGTTCTTGGAGTCTAATCGAACAATATACTAATGGGCTGCAGACCATGACCCATACTTGTTCATTCTTATTTTACAATATTCATGTGGATTGAGATATAGTTAGATTATATATAATACCTTGACCTTGACAGCTTATACGTACTCGAGTCGGGCTGGAGTCCGCTCGATATGTAGCTGGCTTGCTCACGAACTCGCGTCCAAAAACCGGGTGCGGGTCGTGACAAGTTTTTGTGGTGGCCTATGCAGGTCAGAGCATATCGTATCGGTTACGTAACTGTACTGGTACGAGCCTGCGCATACGACTAAACCTTAGGAATCTCAATCCACTCTGCCTTTAAAAAAAATTCTCCTAGAAATTCTCTACGTCCTTGAAAATTCCATATTTGCTCTCGACAATACTTTCTTGCTTTCCGTACCGTTGATTCTCGTCCCTTCCTATTTCGGAGTGACGAACAATCGTGCTGTCTAGAATTCATTAGAAATCCTTAAATTATAGTACATATTACTTGACTATTGAATGTTTGGTTGTTTATAGATATGAGGGGTTATATATGCCATATGCCTAGATATCTGCCCAGTAGAATTGTTAGCAACTAGTTAGAAGACCATAAGACTTTAGTGACCGTGTTCTGAGGAGTAGTGTGACCAAAGGTGGGTAGAAGTCCTCGAGACTTCGTAGCTACAAAATGATTAGGAGGAGGATATAAACTATTTCGAGGAATTAAATTTGAGAAGATTAAGGTGATAGTAGACTTTGAATTTTACGGGATAGTCATGAGTTAGAATTTCGAGGACGAAATTATTTTAAGGTGGGTAGATTTGTAACTCCCCTTCCCGAAATTTTTTTGGAATATTTTTATTTATTTATTTATTTGATTTAAATGATAATTTTTAGATTTTATGAAAAATTATTTAGTTAATTATTACGGTAGATAATTTTAATCATGGTTAGGAAATAGAGTACAAGGCGACTAGGAATCGTGGCACGGATGGTGCAGCGGCGTGCTTTGACTAGTATATTAGCCCTGGTAGGGAAGGCCGAGCCATAGTGATGTCATAACTAGAAAAACTAGGCTAAGTTACGGCTCAACCCTATAGATGTTTTAAATATCCATTAATTAGATTATTGACGTTTAGGAGACCCGGTTGTACCAAACCAGTTCGGACTGGACCCGTAACAAGCCCCAGTCCATGTAGTCATGTGGCACGTCCAATGACAGTCGTGTTGATGGAATTTGGTATGAGGGTGTTGTATTTTCATTTTAATGGTTTAATGAATATTCCGAAGTAATTATAATTTTAAATATTATAAATATTATTATTAGTTGGCATTCAAGGACATTTTGTATAAAATGAGTTTTGTGCATCTTGGAAATATTAGGCTGCGCATAATGGTATATATACACCATTATTGTTTTATTGAATTTTGGTACATTTTTTATTATTTTAATTGAGGTTATTATATATATAATATTATTTTATTATTATTGGTGTCGAATAAATGTTATAGTAAACGGGTTCATATTTATATAGATGGTCCTACCCTAAGAATAAAAGTTATGGGGACTTATTGGGTTTTATAGAGATTTGATATAAGCTTATATATATATATAGATATATATTAAGTGTATATATGCATAGATATAAATAAATATAGAAATGTTTGTGTATGTATATATATATATAAATGTATATGTGTACATGTGTATGGGTGCATAGATATGTATATAATATATGTGTGTATGTATACGTATGTATATATATATATATATATATATATATATATATATATATATATATATATATATGTGTTTAAGTGTAGATGTATATATAAATATACACTAAAAAAAATATACATATAGGTGTATATATGTGTGTGTATAGGGATATATACATATGTATTAATTAGCAAGAAACAGGAGAAGAGTATTAAACAACAAACCTCAGCCCATACCAGCCCAACCAGAGACAGGCCAGGCCAGCCCACAGGAAAGCCGACCCAGTCCAAGCTGAGAAGCCTAACCCAGCAACTGGCTCAAACCGAGCCCCCCAAAACATGGTGTATATATTAACATACACGTGGTCGCGAACCGAAAGCAACGAAAGCTGCGTAACGGCTTCGTGGTCGTGTGGGCTTTGACGGAATTTAAATTGGTTGCGTGTGCGCGACGAATTGGATGCGTATCCGTCGAAATTCACCGTATCGTGCACTTTGCAAATTCTCCAATTACTTTGTGCACGTTCGTCAGACGAAACTTGCGCCAGCAGGACCGTATCATTTTTCTCGTCCTGCATTCCAAGTTTGGTCCAATTCTGAGACAGTTGATAAAATCACCGTTTTGCGGGCCCCACGGTTCCACTCAACGGACAATTTTGTGCACGGCCCACCGAAATCCAACTTTGGACATACGGTTGGGTTCGTATCAAAAAATTGGATCTGTAGACATGTAGTTTGACGACGTTAGAGACCATTGACTCTGGCACGCTTTTTGGTGCAAAGCGGGTCCAACGGCGGACATCGTTTTTGTCCGAAATTACCGTTTTGCCTATGTGGCCAGAATTGGATTAAGGACAAGCAATCCTAGCTAATTTGACTATTCTGAAAATATTGGTAACGTTTATTTCAGCTTTCGGAGACAGTTGTGATGACTTGGATTTTCTGATTTGTGATTGGCGTACATTGTTGGTTCTCTGTGCAACCCCCAGACAAGTATACCTTGCCAACTTGTACAGTATAATTTATATGGATGTTCATCATCTCGATGTGATTCTTTTCCTTACATTCATGATTGCTTGATTCCATGTCTAATACACTCATCTTGTTATGGTTTTACTTTACATGTTTCTAGTTTCTTGTTCCTTTTCTGTTATGATATTTTTCTACCTGTTACACTGTGTTAGTCTCATACGTGTTGCTTGATAGAGTCGTCTTGTCCCACACCACGATTTTCTCAACTTGATTATAACTTGACTTGACTCGACATGACTTGAGTGGGACTTGACTTTGACATTCTATAGATTATGAGTACTTACCTTGACTATGGTCTATAGGATTTTATACTAGGATTGGCTACCGTCTTGGTTGTGTGTACTTGCCTTGACAGCGATTGAGACATTATAGATTGTGAGTACTTGCCTTGACTGCAGTTTATAGCCAGCCATTTCTAGTATGGCATGCCAGTGTCTTAGGATCCTTGTGTTTAGATCTTGTCTCGGTCCATGTTGTCTCGTTGGATGTCCTTGATTGTTCCTTACTTTCTTGTATATTTGTACTGTTACATGTTGGCTTGTATATTATGTATCTTGCTAGTCCTCTGAGGACCTGATGATCTCTTCAGGTTTAGCGACTACATGGAGTTAGTTAGCAGAGCGGGATGGTAGAGGATTGCGATGTATGACACAGGTATTTGCGTGTGATATTTCCTTATTATCTTTTCGTGCTTTATATTCAGTACCATGATATACTCTGCTTATTTATAGACTCATATCGTTCTTGGAGTCTAATCGAACAATATGCTAATGGGCTGCAGACCATGACCCATACTTGTTCATTCTTGTTTTACAATATTCATGTGGATTGAGATATAGTTAGATTATATATGATACCTTGACCTTGACAGCTTATACGTACTCGAGTCGGGCTGGAGTCCGTTCGATACGTAGCTGGCTTGCTCACGAACTCGCGTCTGAAAATCGGGTGCGGGTCGTAACTTTACGGGACGAACAGATTCCAACCCTGAAGAACCTCCACTAATGGAATAAAGAGAATACACCCTCTACAAGCTCCTCCCGATCTATGCGAATTACCACAACTCACTTAAAAGAAGAAAAATTTAATTATAGATTCCGAAGAACAAGAGATATCAAAAAATTATTCGAAATGATCTCTTCTTCGCAATAGTCTTCAATCATTTCTCTCTCTCAAAAGTTGTGAAGCACTATTCCTCCTCTTTTTTTGAGATATTTTATGGTGAGGAAACACCTAGTATATATAGCCTCAAACCCACAATTAATTGAGGTATTCTACTATATGTAGGAATACTTAATCTAAACTTTTGATATATTCCTATACTATATAGGAATACCCAATCTAACTCCATTGAGATATTCCTACTATGTATAGAAATACCCAATCTAAATCCATTGGAATATTTCTATTATATATAGGAATATCCAATCCAACTCTGGGGTATTTTCCACATAGGTTGGGAACCTCACCCACTCCAACAAATCTTCTCCTTCACAACTATGTGGAGGGGGTCGTCATCTGGACGATCCTCTTGTAGTACTCGAACTTTTTCCTTGGAAGAACCTTCGTGAACATGTCTACTCCGTTGTTATATGTATGAATTTTCTCAAGCATCGCATCCTTCTTCTCAACCACATCCTATATCCAATTATACTGAGTTTTAATGTACTTGGACCGAGTATAAAATGTTTGGTTCTTCACAAGGTGAATGACACTCTAGCTATCGCAAAACAAAGTATACTGCTCTTGCTTAAGCCCTACTTCCTGAAGCAGCATCTTCATCCACAACAACTCCTTTCAAGCCTCCATTGTCGCAATATACTTTGCCTCTGTCATCAACAAGGCGACAGATTTTTGCAACCGCGACTGCCATGATACTGCTCCATCAGCAAACATAATCACATAGCCCGAAGTCGATCGTCTCGTGTCTACATATACAACCATATCAGCGTCAGCATACCCGACCAGCTTTGACTCGTTACCACCAAAGGAAAGTATCAAATCGGCAGTGCCCTAAAGGTACCGTAGAACCCACTTGACCAATGTACTCTTCCAGGATTGGAAAGATAACTGCTAACTGTGCCAACTACATAAGCTATGTCTGGCCTCATACACACCATAGCATATATGAGGCTTCCCACAACTGAAGCATATGGAACCCGCTCAATATCTTTCTTCTCATCCTCAGTATATGGACACTGCTCCTCAATAAACTTAAAGTAAGCTATAAGGGGGTTACCCTCTTTCATTGACCTGTCTATCCTGAAATGCTGAAGTACTCGATGAATGTACTTCTTTTTAGACAAGTGTAGCAGCTTAGAATCTCTCTCTCTCTCTCTTTCGATCTCCATCCTAAGAATAGTCTTTGGTCCTAAATTCTTTATATAGAAGGCCGTGCCCAGTTGGCACTTCAACTTCGCTATCATAGTGGCATTCTGATCCACCAGTAGTATATCATCAACATATATAGAACAGTAAAATAACAAAATCATCCTCGATAAAGTGCCTCATAAATACACAGTGGTTCGACGTCATTCACGCATAACCATGCTCCCACATAAATGACTCGAACTTCCTGTACCACATGGATGCAAATGTTTTATTTTGAACACCAAAGGTAACCTAGGCAAATTTGAAGAAAAATCCTATGAATGTATCTTCCTTGGTTATTCTATGTATAGTAAAGTTTTTCGTATGTTTAACAAAAAAAGTCTTGTAGTAGAAGAGTCAATCATTGTCTCCTTCGGTGAGCTCACACTTCCACATCTAACTCCTCGAATGATGTTGATGACATCTCTTTTGGCTTGGAAAACTCTTATCTTGGAGAAACTAGCACTTATTCATCTAGCAATGAAGTTGAGACTACTCCACCCGAAGACTCTTCACTAATAGGGCCTCCTCAAGGGGATCTTCCCAAAGAATAGAGGTTTGTTCCCCATCATCCCAAGGAGTTTATTACTGGTGATCCATCCTTACGGGTTAGCACTAGATCTTCTACACGAGATCACTGTGCAAATGTGGCTTTTATTTCATAAATACAGCCTAAAAATATTAATAATTCCTTTAATGATAATTTTTTGATGATTGCAAAGTAAGAAGAGCTCAATCAATTTGAGCGAAACAATGTTTGGGAACTCGTTCCTAAGCCCCACAATTATCCCATTATTGGGACAAATTGGGTGTTTCAAAATAAACTTAATAAAAATAGTTTCGACACGCGTAACAATGTCCGATTGGTTGCTCAAGGATATAACCAAGAGGAAGGCATTGACTACGAAGAAACCTATGCTCCGATTGCTCATCTTGAATCCATTCGAATGCTTTGTGTTTTTGCTTGTTTCAATGATTTCAAACTTTTTCAAATTGATATCAAAAGTGTCTTTTTCAACGGTCTTATTAAAGAAGAGGTGTATGTCAAGCACCCTCCCGGCTTTGAAGATTTTAAATTTCCTGATCACGTTTTCAAATTACACAAAGTCCTATATGGCCTCAAACAAGCATCTCTTGCTTTGTATGAACGTCTTAGCTCCTTTCTCATCTCTCACAATTTCTCCAAGGGCAAAGTTGACACCACTCCTTTTATTAAAACGCACAATGGCACACTTCTATTAGTTAAAATCTATGTTGATGATATCATTTTTGGTTCCACTAATAAAACAGTATGTGTAGAATTTGCCAAGATTATGCAGGATGAATTTGAAATGGACATGATGGGAGAACTATCATTTTTTTCTTGGTCTACAAATCAAGCAAGGATCTCAAGGCACGTTCATCAATCAAGCTAAATATAAGAAGGATCTTTTCAAGCACTTTGAGCTAGACTCATCCAAATCAATGAGAACTCCTATGGCCACAACGACAAATTTTGATCAAGATAAAAATGGTGACTCAGTTGACATTTGTAAGTATTGAGGTATGATCGGTAGCTTACTTAACTTAATTGCTAGTTGTCCCAATATTATGTTTAGTATTTGTTTATGTGCACGTTACCAAGCAAATCCCAAAGAATCTTATTTATGTGCTGTTAAGCGCATTTTTTGGTATCTCAAAGGCACCATTAACATGGGATTGGTATCCGAAATCTCGATCATTTGAGCTTATCGGCTATTCGGATGCAGATTTTGCTGGATGTAAGATTGACAGAAAAAACACTAATGGCACATGTCAATTCCTTAGAAAATTCTTGGTTTTATGGTTGAGTAGGAAACAAAACCAGTTGCTCTTTCCACAACTAAGGCTGAATACATAGCGTATGGATGTTGTTGTGCACAAATTCTTTGGATGACACAAACACTTCTAAACTATAGTATCACTTCAAATGGTATTTCTATCAAATGTGACAACACTAGCTCTATTTGTCTCACTAGAAACCCGATTTGTCACTCACGTACGAAACACATTGAGATTCGACACAACTTCTTGTGTGATCATCAACTTAAAGGCGACATCTGTCTTAGATTTATTGACACTGAGCATCAACTAGCTGACATCTTCACCAAGTCTCTTGCCAAAGATCACTTCTCTTTCATTTGTTGAGAAATTGCCTTATTGAAAAATCTTTCTAATTTTATCCATATAATCCGACGGATTATCCGACGGACATCCACGGAAGTCCGACGGATGATCCTTTCTTCTTACAGTTGGCAGATTCCTCATTTGTTTTATTTTTGTTATTTTTTTCCATATTTTTCAAATTTCTCACCAATCGGATCCACAAGCGGATAACCATAGATTTTCGATGGATTATCCGCCTGTGAAGTTTCTGACACAGATTAGACCGAATTTGGCCTTTCCTCTTCCTCAAAATTCTTTCCTTCCACATAAATCTGGCTGCAATCTGCCCTAAAACCCCCCAACCCTTCACATCCCTCATTAAACATCCACCTACTCCATTCATTACACCTCTTCTATCCTATTAAATCTCATTCATCCCTCTTCTTTTTCATCTTTCTACTCTTTCTTACCCTCCTTTCATTCACCCCACAATCCGTCCAGATTCGGCCAATGATTCGCTTCAGAACCAAGTCTAACAAACGCTTCCGTCATGGCACCTCCTCTTCCGCTTCTCAGGATCTTCCTTCCACATCTATGGTTCTCCCCAACCCCAACCCCAACGACCACAACCCAGCCATTTTTCGCACGGCATACCAATCTCGAGATTAGTTCAACATAACTACCAGTATGAACTAGCAAGCCTATCTCCTTCATCTATTTTCTAAACCTTTGAGAAATCGTCGGCAACGCCGACTTCACCGATCTTTTGGAGAGGCAAGTGGATGTGTATCCTGTCGCCATTCAAATATTCTACTACAACCTCGTTACAAGTAGCGACCGTCTGAAGTTCGAGACAAAGGGTCGGTGGGGTCAAGATTACTGTCAATGCCACCTCTCTGGCTTCCATTCTCGACGTTCCAGAACGTACCTTCACTGTCTTCCATACACTTTAGATGCCATCAAACTATCCCCGGACTACACCTTTGAAGAATTCACCTTCTGTATCTATGATCATGTCATCTCTCTTAAATCAGAGGACAAAGACTTAAGTCCTTTTATCACGATCTTCACCGCATTCTCTGCCACTCCATCACCTAGAAGTCTGACAACATGGATAGTCTCATCACTGCGGAGCTTATCACAATATACTATCTCTTTGTCCGCCAGCCTTTCTCCCTTGCCAAGACTATGATCTATTCCATGATCCGGATCCAGGAGGCTAACCATTAATCTCTTCTTTACGGCATGTACATCACCATGATTCTGGAGGCCAACGGGGTATACCTCACCAACTATTCCAAGGCCAAGAAGCTACCTATTCTTGCCAAGGCGAAGCCGCAACCCCTTCACTCATCTAGGCCCTCGACTTCTCAACCACCTTCTGCTGGCACTTCCACTGCTCCTCCGGCTGTGACGCTTATTCCTTCTGAGATTCGTCGGTACATTGATCGTCGTTTAAACTCCCTCACCATTGCCACCTCGGAATGCATCCAGGCTGCCACCAGGGTTCTGGGTACCTTAATCTATCATGGCTTCATAGATCAGAAGTACTATTTTTAGCATTGCTTTATGGAGAACAATCCTCTTTGCAACCCAGCTATCCCTAACCCTGCCTACCAAGTACCCCGGTTGTCTGACCCGAATGTCTATAGATTCATGTATCCGGACGATGTTGATCCCTATGGCTCCTTTACTCCAACGGCGGGGGTTGACGATGAGGAGGCTGGATATGCGGACCCGACAGATGACCCTGACAACTGATGATCACTAGCACTAGTGGGTGGTGTCCTAGAGTCTATCAGGTGTCAATTTTTTTGTGTAGTCCTTCCTGGACTTTGAAAAAGTTGTTTTAGTGCGTCTCTGCTACTTTGTTTTGTGTAGTCCTTTGTCTCCCAGTAGGGAGTGGAATGTTATGCCTGTTATCAAACTATTTCTCCTTTCTAATGAAAATGTCTATTATCTACTCTGTTATTTTTACTACTTAGCATCTCAACTTTCATTTTGTATAAGTGACAAAGGGGGAGAAGTTGTGTTGAGGGGGAGATATTTTATTACGGGGGAGCTATCTCTCAAAAATAGTACTTTTGTCAATTATCAAAATGGAAGAGATTGTTGCACATTGATTTTTATACTTACAATTAATGACTCCACTGTTTTAGATTTATCTACTTATCCGGTTCAAAGTAAAGTCTCAACCAAATAAAATATTCCTGCATCCATCAAGCTATTACTAAGACTCATTCAAAGGATCACAATCAAGGAACGCAGAAGCTCATTAAAGGATCACAATCAAGAAACGAAGAAGCTTCGTAGAAGTCAAAGATCTAGTTTCTCAAGAGTCTGTAACACACAGGAAACCAGTGTAAACTTTTTCGTATGGATGACCTATTAAAAACTTAAAGGAGTAACTATGAAGAAGGCGAATCATCCTTCAGATTTTTGCAAAAATCCATCGGACTATCTATTTTGGAATCATAAGTATTTGTGAGTCCAAAGGATGATCCGAAGGATCACTGCGGATCACCGTCGGATAATTCATTTTGAAACAACAAGATTTTGTTGGTTCTAACAGATCATCCGTCGGATTTCTGCAAAAATTCGTCTGACGATCCGTTTTGGAACACCAAGTATTTGTGGGTCCAAATGGATGATCCGGTGGATCGCCGCGGACCACCGTCGGATGATCCGTTCTTGCTGAGGTGGCTATCTGAATTTCAAATCCAATAATTCTTATTAATCAGAATTTAATTCATCCAACTGCTAGTTTTCTATCCTTTACTGTTTGAGCAGATGATCTGCCGGACATCCGCGGATAGCTGGTGGATCATCCGTTCGGCTGTAGTAAATGCTCTATCTTCTTAGATTTGTATAAATAGACTTCACCTCTCTTCATAAAGAGCTATCCATTTGAGCTTTAAATTTTCTAACTACCAAAAGAGCTCTACCATTACTCTACAAGCTTTCAGTTGTCATCCAATCAAAAGTGCTAGAGTATTCATGAGTTGTAATCAAGATCTTCAAAGTGTTCAAGATGATCAAAAGCCTTTCTTTCTCTTAAAAGTTGAAGTTGACGAGCCTTTGGAGGAAAACTCGTACGTAAGAAGTTGACGAGCCTTTGGAGAAAAACTCGTGTGTAAGAAGTTGGCAAGCTCTTCGGATCCAAACTCGTGTTAGAAGTTGACGAGTTCTTCGGATCCAAACTCGTGTTGTAACTATTTACTCAAATAGTGGATTAAAGCTGGAGAGAGTTCCGGGACTGGAGTACCCTTTGGAAGGATATCAGGATACATCAGGTGTTTGATTCTCTCTTCCTCTATTATCCTTTAAATTTCTTATTATTAGTATTAATATTTTTATTACCCTATTCACCCCCTAGGGTCCTTCATATGCCTCAGCATTGGCTGTAGTATGTTGCCTATGATAACATGGTCCATAATAAGAACAATATGCACATAATATCCACATCTAAACCATCAAAGTTAAAAGCTAATAATCTCGACAATAAACTAAAGAAAACTATCAAAATAATCTACTACAACTCAAATAGTCTCGAGAACAAACCCGGTAGCAGAAAAGTAAACTAAAATCAAAAACTCTGACAACTAACTAATGGGAAAGGATAAAAAAGAAAATATACTAATTTACATAAGTGCCAGAATTCGGTACATCAGTAATGCCAGTATCGCCAACATACGTAAAGTAGACCTCAAGATAGATGACGTCGTCTAAAGCTGAAAAATAGTTATCCAGATATGATTGGAACAAGTTCACCATATACTACACTACACAATATATTATACAAGCATGAAGAAATAATAGCAAGGAAGATTAACTACATGCATGATATGATATGATAAAAAGAGTACAATTATAACATGAGGACAATATGAAAGTAGACTTGATGGAAGAAGAATAAATAAATGATATAGTAACACGAGGTCACATATACTGTGTGTTTTAGAATACTAATTTTCTACATGTGGATGGTCTGATATATACGTCAATCATACGTGTGGTGCACGATTAATATTATTCAGGTTATACAGGAAGCGATTTATACAGGTAATGTAGACCACATGTATACTCATAGTATTCTTCGCCCACAACTCACAAGAAAATATGTTTACTACATATAACAATACAAGTAAACATGATAAACAGGTAATCACAATACAACATGGTAAACAAGAATAACAGGTAAACATAAACAAGTAACTGGAGAAAAACTATGTTCGTTACAAGAAATTAATCATGCTGAATCAAGAACCATGACAACAGAATATATGAAGAAGTAACCATGAAAAGACGATATAAAGATACATGCAATACAAAATAAGGTAATATAGTGTCATAGTGAAACTTGCCTGATCTCTTGACCAAACCATTTTCACAAGTCAAGGACAAGAGTAACTCCGACGTAGAAGCTAACAAACCATATCATACCTACTCACCACGAACCGTCCACGAAAACCACAAGTTAGTTCTAAGATTCCTTATCTAAAGATCATAAAAATGGCTAATAGGTTAACCTAAATTAATATTATTTAATTCTGAAGTAATTACTTAAAACTCTAATTTAATCTAATAATAATCTAAAAATAATTAGGAAAAGAATTTGGCTATAGAAAATCACGGTTCCAATTTTGGAATCCATAACTTGCAAATCGAGGCATACCGTTGACTAAGTAATCAATGTTACGAACTCAATGATTTGTAGGTGCATCTTAGTAGATTTCAGTACCATGAGTGCATTGGAATCGACCGTGCCACAAAATTATGGTTTGATCAAAGTTATCGCCGTTATCGCTAACCGTGAACAACTAGTGAATCACAGTTCAAATCTGAGTTCACCAAATTAAATAAAATATTAAACAAATTTATGAATTTCTAAAAAAATATATGTTTTAAATATTTGTTTCTTCGTTCCAAAACATCAAACGGATCGTAAAACGGAGTTCGGGATCTCCTTTAATCTCGAAAACAGGGTGACGCGTCAATTTTTGGACAACTGGTACTCAAATAAACCTCCAAAAATTTAAGTAAATAATTATAAAAAATAAAATATACTTTTGGAAACCTAACCTCGATATAGTTCTGATAAAAAATAGCACTCAAAATGGAAATCGGGGATGATCTCAATCGCCTCACAAAGTTGAAGGTTCTTCAAGAATCAAACCACAAAGGAGGCTGAAATAAATAATGTTTTCAAATTATATATATATATATATATATATATATATATATATATATATATATATATATATATATATATATATAAAAGTGAGAGAGAGGCGGTGTGCTAAGTCAGCCGGGCGCCTACAGGATGGCCACCCTGGCTGACTGGGATGGCAGACTGTGTAAATGATTATTTTAATTATAGAAATTTATCAAAAATTCATTTAAACTCCAAATAAATTCAAATCAATTCCACAAAAATCCTAAAAAAATTCTAGAAAATATTTTTAGATGTCTAGAGCTTAAATAAAAAATATTTGTTTTAAAATATCATCGTATGACCTTGCGGTAAATCCCAAAAGTCTATAAAAAAATAAATTCTATGTATTTTAATTATCTAAAAATCTCCAAAAATTCAAAAAAATTTAGAATATTGTAGAAAATATTTTTAGTCATCTAGAGCCCAAATAAAAATAATAGGTCTAAAAATACCCCTGAATGACTTTATATAGATCCTGAAAGTTCTTAAAAAAACCTTAAATATTAAATACCTAAAAATATCCAAAAGTTATCAAAAAATATAAAATAGATAAATAATATATCTAGGGATACCTAGAGACCCTAGTGACTGTAAGTAACCTAATTTTACCACACGTCACCTATAAGCTTAGGTACAACCTCTTTGTGATTCCAAAACAAACCCTAAAAAAATTTAAAAAAATTCTAAGAAGCAGGTGCTACAATGAGATTATTTGGATTTTTTATAGGTATCGTGTGATTCATATTAAGACCCTTATATAGTCGAGGGGACACTAGAAAACCTAGATCAGGAAGTGATTGCAGTTCGCATGTATTCGTAGATCTAGATAAATGAAATACTTCGTGGATTGAGGTGTTTATTAAGGATGTTGTATTATATAATTTTGCCCAATTTTGTATCGTCTGACCAGATACTCATGTATGACATCCTTGTACCTGACCTGGCTAAGCTAGATCTGTACTATTCATTATCATGCCTCACAGGGTATTGCACCGTTATGTGCCCTTATTTAACTGTTACACTGATATATGCCGTAACACCTATTATGTTATATATAGTATGTTTTGGGTTATTTGTAGACTAGGATGATTGGATTATTGATTATAATTGGTGATTTGGAACCGTTGCATTACAATAAGGCTAAGTCTGGATTTCTATCCCTAGTTTCCATTACAAAAAGTGTATGAACTTTATTCCAAATTATAAAGAATACAAAGAATCCTAACAATGGAATGCTAAGTACAAAGAATCTGGGAAAGTATAGCATTAGAGATCAAGTCATGCATCTGACTTATTTACTCCGTTGACGATCCTGACATAAGTATCGGAGAGGAGAACTTGCTAGTCTGGATCACTCGTAGATTTGGGCAGCAAGTATGCTCAATACATTCAGCTTTTGATTGTTTGGAAAATATGTCCCAACTATTTATAGTCATTCACACTGTAATGGGTATGCCCATATAGAACTCGAAAAGAAAATATTTTTTGTCCCACATGCATAAGAATTTGTCTACGGATTGTTGCAATAACTCTAATGCATGGAGTGGATCTGGATGTATGTGCGCATCACAGTCTACCTGACACGTGGCATGCATTATAATGTTTCAAAAACCAATATTAATGCAGATGTTATCAACTGAAATATATGCAAATTAACTATAGAAAAATGTATACTCATTAAATGTGCATAATCTCTATCTTCATAACTGCTCTAACGTATAGTCACTGCTCTGTCATATATGATGAAGAGAAATTCGTTAATTTTATATCGGTGTATAGATGCTCACCACATACTGCTGCATGGCGTCACCCTGCTGTATGAAGTAAAACATAATGATTATGTTGACATAAGCGATGATGACTCTATATAACCTTCATCTACATACGATACAGAGCGACATAACTTTTATTGTACTGTCAAATTAGGTTATGTCACTAGGCTGTACGCATCTAGGCTTTTGTCGCATGATGTTTATTGTTTATGCTCCATAAGCTTCTTCAGAATCACAACTTTTAGCATATAGTGCATGAACTTCTTTTAAAGATTACCAAAGTTCACTGACTTGGTCCTTAATACGCATAGGATTGGGCACATAGCAAAGGTTTACAAATTCATGCCGTGGGGTAAGTAGCTTGACACATAGCCATCATGCGCATGGACCTAGAATTTTTCATGTTTCTATAAGACCCCTTTTAAAGTTTTTGAAACTTAGACAAGTTCGAATAGTTTGAAAAAAACATAGATAAGAAATCAACTTCACGTATAAAAGTTTGCCGTATACTGCTGTTTGCAAAAACAAAAAGTTTTATAATAAACTTAGAAAAGAGTACAAAAGTATAATTTGAATTTTAGGGAAGTACAACTGTAGGAATCTGATCAGAAGACGATCACTTTATCCCTTGGATTATGTGAACTTGAAGACTAGAGCCTCTGGAGAATGCAGCAACTATTTTGCAAGAGTTCCTGACCTCTGTGTTCATTTGATAATGATTGAAAACTCTATTTGTAGAGTTCTGGAAATAACTATTTTAGCTGTTATTCTGATGTGCGCGAGGCTGAACTGTGCCACTTTGGGTTGTGCCAACCTTATGTTGTGCCAAGTTTCATTCAGTTACTCAATTTTGTACTAACTGTATTTAGACGCGTGGCATCATATGATTGAGATGTGCATGGTCGTATACAGAATAGTGGACACGTTTTGAGAGATTAGTGGCATGTACGTCACGTCATCCTGCTTTAGAATGTAAGTTGTTTCAATATTATCAGGTTGCGCGAGCTTCAGTCAACGAGTCAAACTGCGCCTGATTAGGTTGCACCTAGACACGTAGCAGCTTTTGAATATATGAGGCAAAGTTATTCAGATTGCGCCTAGGTGCAACTAAGGAATTTATTTAGATTGTGCCTAGGCATAATTCATAATATGTGCAGGACAGCTGTCAATTAAATCTCCTCGAGCGACACATTTTGAGGAATTTGAAGAGATTTTCTTCGTTTACTGTGCTATCAACAGTCAGTGCTGTCAGGCAATGATGACAATTAAATGTCAGACGCCACGTAGGCTTTGGCGCAATGTAGATTGGGCGCAGTCTGATGTCAGGTGCAACATAATCAATGGCGCAGTTTGAGTTCTGGGGCGTAACTTGATTTATGGGTAGTAAAAACATGACGCAACTTGATGTTTAGGCTCTACAAGACCCCCTTCAAAGTTTTTGAAACTTAAGAATACTTCAAAGTTTTGAAATACTTTGAATTATACTTATTCTATTTTTGTGCCAGTCAATGCTCAACCGTCATAATAAACTTCTTCTCAAAAAAATTCGATCTCCTCTTCGTCTTCCAGAGTTTCATTGATGATTTTTGGTTTCCCATGAGGAATATGAAGAGTTGGTTGGTTATATATATAGGGAGAGGTCCTTGTACTCATTCTTCACTTTTGTACTTCTGTGGCACGAAAGAAGAAGGAGATAGGGATCAGTGTTGACATTAAAGTCAAATCCCCTGAAACAAAACCTGATGTCACGCCTACAACTTATCTGTTGGAGGCTGACCCGTCACTAAAGGCGGTGAACTTTTTAGACTGTTTTGGTTTAACTCCAACAGTCTTCAATCACTCGAGTGGTGGGACTTCACTTTCTTCTGAAGAATGCGGAGATTCGAAGGGATTCCTTTATCTGATGCATCGTTCGGGAATCCACAACATACAAGAGTTAGACGCTGCCCATCGTCAGACCAATGATGAAGAAGAGAAAGAAGTAATGTTAAGCGTGCCAGATTTTTATTTTTTTCATGTGTCATGTCCTATTTGTCTGTAGGGGTCTACCCCTTCTTATGAAATGAAATTTATAATTTCTGGCACCTTTAAATTATAGAACCGTTTTGTGACTTAAGTGGTGCACGTAAATGTGCTCTTTTGACTAATTCAATGCTTGTTGTCCTTTGAGAGACACATGGTAGTCATCGTGTGGTTACGAGCGCCTCTTCTTTAGTTCTTTCCCGAAATAAACTCCTAGAATAACGTATTGTTCACATCTTCAATGCTTTTTAAAGGATAGCTGAGACGAAAGGAAAGAGACATTCATGCTTTCTTATTTTATTATTTTTCCCTTACTTTTTTTTCTAAAGATGACTTCTCACAAGGTCCCACTGTCCAACAGCAATTCGACATCCAGAATTTCACTTGTGCTACTTCAACCTGATGCTATTCTTTTGCATATCGCGTCTTCGGATATTGGTTTGCCGTGCTCTATATCATCGACGTTCTTCAGCGCAAACACCGTTGATTTTGATTTTGATGGTAAGTCCCAACAAAGAACCAGTGGTTTCCACACTTGAGATTTTACTTTGCGCCACTTTTTACTAAGACAGTTTTGAAGGTAGACGCTGACTTGTAAAAAATGAAGCGCATGTTGTAGACGCGCGCCTGAAATTTTAAGAAGAGGTGCGCACTGCAATCAGTGCCTGACTTCGGTCAGAGTCGCATGTTGTAGACACTGTTGATATGCGCCTGTTATTCTGAGAATAGGCGCACACTACAATACGGTATCTGACTTCGGTCGAAGGCGCACACTGTTGATATGCATCTATTATCCTGAGAATAGGCGCACACTGCAATCCAGTGCCTAACTTCGGTCAGAGACGCACACTGTTGATATGCGCCTGTTATCCTGAGAATAGGCGCATACTGCAATCCAGTGCCTGACTTCGGTCAGAGGCGCACACTGTTGATATGCACCTGTTATCTTGAGAATAGGCACACACTGTAATCCAGTGCCTGACTTCGGTCAGAGGTGCACACTGTTGATATGCGCCTGTTTGATCAAAGGCACGCAGTTTTGATAGATTTTACTAAATTTTCTTTCTTTATTAATTTTACAGAAGTCTGGTTGGCAAGCTTCTTCAAAACTGGCATGGCGACCTGGATGCTATGAAGAGCATTCTTCTGACACCCATATCAGACAGCTCATGTGACTCTGACACTCAAATCAGACAGCTCAGAACTCTCCATGTTCCAGAAGGGTCTTCCTCAGATGGTAGGAAGAGCCTTTATACATGAGAGTTGGATGGTGGAGAGACAGAATTAGGAATCGTATCACGATGGTGATCTCATTCCTAGTTCTCATGATGGGTCGTCTCTTCTCCACCAGTTGTATTAACATCAGCTTATCTTTGAGCTGTTGTACTCTGTGATTCTCCTCTCGTCTTTCTGAGAGAGAAGACCAGAGTTGATTCCGTTGTCTTGCTCGTTACTTCAGGTCGAGATGACAAGGAACCGGCATCAATAAGAAGATCCAAAGATGTAATAGGCCTTCATTTGTTATATTTAGAATGAAAATCCGAGATGTAGTAGACTTTCATCAAGATGTATCTATGTTTTTAAAGAAGGAATAAAGAATGATTTTCCCTTCTTTATAATTTGATTTTAATGTGATGATGAGGATGTGACAAGTTGCTGATGTAAATAATCAGAATTCAGAGGTGTGGAGAATGTGAATTCATATTATTTAAAATAAGAGACCATAAATGCCAAATGAATGATAAATCAAAGAAAGTGAATGAATGAACAGTCACTTCGGTTTTCGAGGAAAAGATGCTGAAATGAACGAACATTTATCTCGATTCTCGATGAAGAGAATAAATGAATGAACAGTCATCTCAATTCTCGAGGAAGAGAACGAATGAATGAACAGTTATAAATGAATGAACAGTTGGACTTCTTTCGAAAAGTTGCATCAGTTCTCAAAATCGACTATCTAGTCGTTCTGTCTATAAATAGAGCAAAACTTTTGTAGATATCGTTAATTTCTTTTCTTTCTGTACAAAATATCTTCCAAAGATTTGCTCACTCCGAAGATTGAAGGAAAGACTGAGACGCCTACTGAGCCTCCAGTGCCTCCTCAAAAAGAAAGGGGTGAAGGCTCAACTGCTCCTACACCAGGACAGGACTTGATTGCCAAGCTAGTGGAGCCTGTGAAGACTGCCGAAGAAGAGACAGTGAGGATGGCTGCTTATGAGTTTCTAGTGAGTTCAGACAACGAGATGTTTGAACTGTTGGCAAACTATGTATTTAATCATGAAGGATCGGGGCCTCCTCCTCGTCCTTAATATTATGTAATTCTATTCTGCTTTTGAATAAAATGAACTTTATTTACATTATTTCTCTTAAATAAAGTACATTTTGCTTTTATACATAATATTTCTTGAGAAATTTGCCATTGATAGGCATCATAGCAACTCTGCCATCCATATATGTTAATTGATAGGCTCCATTTGAGAAAACTTTATTTACCACATATGGACCTTCCCATTTTGCCTTGAACTTGCCTTTGCTCATATGAGTCATAGTCATAGGACGTCTGACTGTAAGAACTAGCTCGCCTTCCTGAAATGTTCGCACTCTGACTTTGCGATTGAAAGCTTTTAAGATCCGAGCTTGATAAAGTTTGATTTGCTATTGGGCCAGTAGCCTTTTCTCGTCGAGGCCTCCAATTCTTGAAGCCGAATACGATCATTATTGTTTGTAGTAAGTTCATTAGCAATGGCGATTCTCAATAATGGAATTTGAATTTCCAGCGGTAAGACAGCTTCATATCCATATACTAGAGAAGAAGGTGTGCAACATGTGGGATTACGGACTGTAGTACGATAAGCCCATAGACATTCCCCAAGTTTCTCACTCCAATTACGTTTGTTAATAGAAACAAACTTTTTAAGGAGTTTGATAATAGTCTTGTTGAATGCTTCGGATAACCCGTTAGCTGCAGGATTATAGGTCGTAGAAGCAACATTATTGATTCTGTTGTCATCACAGAACCTATTAAACTTCTGGATGATGAATTATGGTCCGTTATCATGGATAATTCGACGAGGTACGCCAAATCTGTATATCACATGATGTTTGATGAAATTGATGACACTGCTAGTCTTCACTTCAGCTAAAGGTATAGCTTCATCCCATTTAGAGAAATAATCGGTTATAGCCAAGATGAACCGATGTCCTTTAGATGAAGGAGGATTGATAGGACCAATTATATCCATGCCCCAAGCTTCGAAGGGCCATGAGGCAGTAGTCGGGTGAAGAAATTCTGACGGTTGGTGAATGAAGTCCGCATGAATCTGACATGCTCGACGTTTCCTTGCATAGTCATCTGATACCATAGAGAGGCAGTAATAGCCCATACGTCAGATACGATCCTGTAATTTAGGACCAGGCTGATGTGCTCCACAAATGCCATCATGAGCTTCGCGTAATATCTGCTTTACTTCATCACCAGCAAGACATCTCAAAAGTAATCCATCAAAAGTTCTTCGATTGAGAGTTTTAGTAGTATGATTATAATAGAATCGAAGCGATTGGCAACGAATACTTGTAGCTTCCTTAGGATCTCCTAGCAATATGTCATGTACTGCAAAATCAATGAAAGGTGCTCTCCAGTCCTCGCTAATGATATTGACTTCAATTGAATTACTGAATTCAATATTATGGTTGTTTTCAACATAAAATAGTTTTCTATTAGAAATAACAACCATTTGTTGTCTTTTGACTGGAACTGCCAATACCGCAGCTAAGTTAGCTAAAGCATCAGCTTCTGTGTTACAAGCTCGACGTACATGTTCGATGAAGAACCCTTTGAATGAAGAAGCTATTCTGATTGCTGCTTCATGATATGGTACCAGATCTTGATGTCGAACTTCATATATGCCTCTAACCTGATTAACAATCAGTTTAGAATTGCCATATACTTCAAGATATTCAATATCCAGTTGTTTGGCTAATTAAAGTCCGATGAGCAAGGCATTGTATTCTGCAATATTGTTAGAGCATGATTCTTCTAAAGAATAAGCCATCTGAATAGCTAATCCATCTGGTAAAACGAGAACAATTCCCACTCCAGCAACAAGAGTACCTCCAGGTCCAATTCTAGATGCTCCGTCAAAGAACAACCGCCAAGTAGGAAATTCTTCTGAGATCATATTTGATTCCAATGTCTCATCTGGAATTTCATCATATAGTTTAGATGTTTCAGGATGTCACCCCCGTTTTCCGTTATACGTATTTCTAGTATACGTGTACGGAATCCTGACCCATATTTTTTACTTATCTTGCCTTGCTAGCTAATTTTGGTTTAATCCTGCTTAGGTTCATCATTGCATATCATGGTTTGATTTGGTTTATTTTGGTTTGGCTTGGTTTATTCCCTTTGGTTCATCATGTTAAACCCTCCCCTTTTCCTTTATAAACCCATCTACTTTTCTCTCTTTATTATTTCTCATAACTTCTTCTTCTTCTCCATTAAAAACTCTCCCCCTCCATAGGCAAGTGTAACTTACTTCATAAAGGAACCCTCTATTTTATTGTTCTAATCTCTTCTATGCAACATTCTAAGCTACTTTAGTTCTTAGCATTTTCTATTTTGATAGTTTATTTCTTGTAGATCTAAGTTCGATGCATTTTTGGTTTTCTTGGGTTTTGATCTCTTAAACTTCATTATTTTCAAGTTTTGATTGTTCCATGTTGTAGAAAATGTGATTTTACTCAAGTTAGACCTTTGAAAACCCGAATTTCGTTCTGTTTTGAGCGATTTATGACCTTGAGAAGTTCATGGGTTCCATTGCCTTCTTCTCGGAATTTTGGAGAAGAAGAACAGTGTGGGCGCATGGCATTTTATGCGCCCACAGGGACTTTAGCCTTGGGCGCATAGCCCTATATATGCGCCCAAGCTTCCTGCCTTCCACAGTACTGGTGTATAACTATGCTCCCACGATTTGTGTGGGCGCATGGGTGCTAGGCGCATGTGTCCCAGACCTCCATTCTCTTGGGCACATGCCACCATGGACGCATGCTGCTTTGACCACCCCCATGCTTAAGTGCATGTTGCCTTGACCATCCCCTGGCTTGGGCGCATAACCTTGCATGCGCCCAAGTGCACTATGCCTCCTTCCTTGGGCGCATGGACCCTGTCAGTACCTTTGTCATAAGAGTGAGTCTCTTGACTTTCTCCAAGTCATCCTGACTCCACCCTTTGGGCGCATGTATGTAGGCGCATAACCCCTTGGGCACGCATGATGTCCCCAGGTTCCTTTTTTTTATTTTTGCACCCATTTTATATTCTTACGCCTTTTCTATATGAACTCGACATGAATACGATGCGAGCATGACATGTTAATGGATTGATAGCACTTGATGGTGGCCGTTATGGCACACCCTTGACAAGTAATATTGACATGATAATTTGTACCCGACATGATATGTGAACACAGCATGATACATGAACGTAGTAAGAACATGACAGTGGCCCGTCGTGGCGCACTCCATACAAGAACATGACAAGACAAGAACATGATAGTGGCCTGTCGTGGCACACTCCAGACAAGAACATGACAGGCCAGTACATGATAGTAGCCCGTTACGACGCACTCTTGACAAGTAAATATGATATGTAACCTTGAACGCCGTTTTGACGGCTACCTCGACTCGCTAAGTAAATTCTAGTCTTGACACCATGGGTGCTTGCTTGAAACTTGTTTGTACAAACTACTAGTCTAGTCCCGTCTTGCATCATGTCTAGGACATAAGTCCCTGGTTACTCCGATCTGAGATTCATACTGAATCTGACTAAGGTTAATAACTAGATTAATGAAGTAGTTCATTATAAGGGAGATTTCTCCAGTTACAGGCGATCCCATTATCCCGGCCACACTTGATGGACTTGTAGCCTGCCGTCGAGTAGGGCACATTTCCAGTCCACTGTCATGTGGGACACACTCATGAAACAAGTACCAGGTACACTGTTATGTGTTGCACTCTAAGCCATCTAATAATTCTGGATAACTTTGATAATCAACCTCGCCTAGATAACCTGGATAGCTGCAGGGCCTGTGACTGCTGGAACATCTCATTGCATCTTGCTAGTAACTAGGCTTGTGACAACCCTAGCTAGTTAAAGTATCAAGCCGTACTCTTTGCTTGGCCGTGATTGATGGATGTAGTCCAGTCTTGTCTTGTCTAAGCAATGCCAGTCTATGATTATTTCAGCACATTCTTGTTCATGCTTTACTCTTGTCGATAATTGGTTGGAGACTAAGCTCTGTTCAGGTGAAGGATTACAACCCCGGTCCTTGTTTGGTTTACGGGTTGTAACTTGGCTACCGAAATGGTCCCTTAGTCGTCCTATCGTTTATCATCTTATTTTTTTCTCTAACTCATGTCTTTTATTATCCATTATGTCTCATGTGCTAATATGCTGGTTTTAGTTCCTAAGTGAAGCCTCCCTAGTGGCACTTGCTCTTTCTGGGGTCTGACCCAGCTGGTTTTGTATGGCCAGATTTTGGAGTAGGACCCGAGGATCTTCCAGCCTTTCAGCCAGATGGTGAACACCAGGCGCAACTCTGGCAACGAGTGGGTTTTATTTTGCTCTCCCACTCTATTGTAAATATTCTTTTGAGGCATTTAGCCGCCTAGCAAGTGTTAGCTCATTTGCAACTTTACTTACTGTCGGCCTACGGGCTGTAACATGATTAACAAATCCTAGGGTTGATTATGTACGACCTAAACTCTTGCTAGTCTTCGTATTTTATATGACTAGCTTCATGATCATCTGAATATATAATGTATGGGACGCCTTACTTTGTATGTCTGATGATCTACCATCTTGTTATATTTACTTGCTCGCTTGAAATTGAGACACTAGGCTTGTTCTTGACCCTAAGAGACTATTGGCTTGTAGTAAACCCTCATGCATCTAGACAGCCGTGACCGTATTGCGAGGTGGGATTCACTTCAATGTACGTAGCTGGCTGTGTCTGTCCCCCGCTCTCTAGTGTTCTGGTTCTGGGGCATGACACAGGAACATGATGAGCTGCTAAGAAATCAGCAAGTGCTTGGCCTTTCACAGACTTTTGAGGAACATACACCATATCATATTGTGCTAATAATATGGCCCATGTAGCAAGCCTAAAATTAAGTGTACTGGACTTCTTCATTAGGATCCGCAGAGGATTGACTTGGGATATAACATGAATGGTTTGGCCGATGATATAATGTCTCGTCTTTTGAACAACAAATATTAAGGCTAAGCATTCTTTCTCTACCGGACTATAACGATGTTCAGCTCCAATCATTGTCCGGCTAAGGTAGTAGATGGCTTGTTCATGACCTTCTTTGTTCTTCTGAGCTAGCAAAGCTCCTAATGAATGATCCATTGCGTGGACATACATCAAGAAAGGTATTCCTGAAATTGGTGGTACAAGAATCGATGGACTCACTAAATACCGCTTTATGTCGTCAAATGCTCGTTGATATTCTTTCGTCCAAACAAAAGATACACCTTTCTTCATTAACTGAGTAAATGATCTTCAACGTCCAGATAAATTCGAAATGAACTGCCTGATGTACGCAAGTCGACTTTGGAATCCTCGTAGCTCTTTTAGGTCGCGTGGAGGACGCATCTCTTGAATGGCTTTGATCTTCTCGGGATCAACGTGTATACCCTTAGAGGTAATAACGAATTCGAGAAATTTGCCACTAGAGACACCCAAAAAAGACTTGGTAGAGTTCATTTTGAGTTCATGCTGCGTATCAGATTGAAAATAGTTCTTAAATCTTGAATGTGATCTTCCTTTATACGACTTTTGACAGCAATATCATCAACATAGCATTCGACAGTCTTTCGCAAATGATCTCGAAAGATAGTACTCATAGACCGCTGGTAAGTTGCACCCGCGTTCGTAAGACCGAACGGCATGACTGTATAACAGTATACGCCACGAGGAGTACAGAATGAAGTATGTTTTTCATCTTCAGGATTCATCCGAATTTGATTATATCCAGAAAACCCATCCATGAAACAAATTCGTTCGAATCCAAAATTATTGTCGATCATGACATCAGTAATTGGGAGAGGGAATTCATCTTTAGGGCAAGTATCATTGAGATCCCGAAAGTTTATTCAAACCCGAACCTCTCTGGTCTTTTTCAGAACTGGTATAACGTTAGCTACCCAGTCAGGATGCTGTTCTTCTCTGATAAAACATCAAGCTATAAGCTTTTTAACTTCATCATCAATTGCATCCATCATTTTAGGCTTGAATCGCTGTTGCTGTTGTTTGACTAGCTTGGCATTCGGCAAGATATTAAGTTTATGAGTTACAACTTGAGGATCTAATCCCGGCATATCTTCATAACTCCAGGCGAAGACATCAATATGTTCACGAATAAGGTGAATTAGTTCTTGCTTATCATCTTCTGAGAGATTCTTGCTAATGAAGATTGGTCGTGATACGTCCTTCTCTCCAACATCGATTTAGACTAGTTGATCCTCAGTAGGTGGTTCTCGCTGTTCAAAATAGAGTTCCCACTGTTTGTCCATCTTTTGAGCCCAATGATCTACTTCAGAAGCTTCCTCAAAATTATCTTCATCATTGTCTGAGAATTCAGCAGATACCATATTAGAAGAAACTGTTATCCGGTGTACATGACCAATACTGGTATCAGATTCCCATGATATAGAATCAGAAGAGTTTGATCGTTCTTCTTCATCTGATTCGGAAGGTTCTGGAGTTGGAAGTGGTGAAGTATAGTCTAAACCCCGCTTCAATTTACTATAGTATTGTTGTGATTTTCCTTGTGGAATAGCAATACGAATAGGAGTTTGCCTTCCTTTACCACTATTGAGCCCTGTTCTGAAATAATAGCCCATTTTACGGATGATTGCTTTGGATTGTGGACTATAGCGACGTAATTGTAGCCTTCCTAAATCATCCTTATTATCATTATCAGGCATAATTTTTTGTTCTTCTCGCTTATTAAAAAGTATAGGCATTTCATCTTTCTTTCGAGAGGGTACTAAGAAGTACGATTCTTGTATTGAATCCAATGATACCGTATTTTGTAAAGATGATACGACTCCTACTGTAAGTGGCTTAAAACTATCTAGCATATCTAAATAATTTTGAGCATAATAAGAGACATCAGTATACTGCAAAGGAGAAGCTTTATTGATTTTTACACCATCATTTACAACAAGACCTTTAGCTTTAGTAGGCTTAGTCAGATTGATGACAAGAGGGGGAGAAGAAGAGCAAGAAGGAGGAAGGGGCTTTTTACGACGAAGGTCGATTACAAGCGGCTCAGAAGAGGTGAGCTCCCTTTGTTTTTGACTATCACCAGGAGGCTGCTTCTTGTGAGAAGAAAGGTATATAGTCAGTGGTTTGGAAGACTGAGGACAGTAAGTACTTCCTTTGACGGGGATCACCAGAGTATCATTTGGTACACCTTTCTGTTCTTCATCTGTGTCCATTGCCAGTACCACCTTCATGAATTCCTCCATGTACATGCGAGAATCGTTGCAGTATGTTTCAACTCCTTTGAAAGGATTCAGGTCTGCAACCTCTTTTTGTACTTCTCTATTACCATCTACATATTTGAAACATTGGTGGAGAGTAGAAGGTACAATATTATGTTCGTGGGGGAATGGCCTTCCTAACAACGCATTGTATGAGCCATGATTGTCAATTACCTAAAAATTCACCTTTGTACGAAGATTGCCAATTTGAAGTTTCAGGCGTATCTTCCCCAAAGGTTCACTTCTTCCTTGATTGAACCCTAAGATAGTAGTGATAGTTGTAGAAAGATTATGTACTGGGACCTTTAAAGCATCCAGCAAAGACTTCGGCATGATCCTAAGAGCAGACCCTGGATCAATCAGAATGCGATCGACTTTTACGGTGTCCACATACCCCTAAAATAGAGAGGACGATCATGACGATTGTCTTCTAACAACATGTCATCTTGTGTAAAAGTAATGTTGGGCATTAATTCAAATATACTATGACAATGTGCACAGATGATTGGCTCCTTTCAGGCTTTCTAAGAAGAGTAAGACAAGCATCTGCCTGCATCAAAGCTTCACTTAACGTCTCTCGAGTTTCTTTTGAGAGACGTAAGAGTTCAAAGATTGATAATCTTGCTGGAGTGTTGGCTAGTTGAGCCAATATGTCAAAATTATATGGCTTTTCAAGTCCATGAGATAAGGGCTTCTTCAATGCTTTGTCAAAATAGACAGGTTGTTTTCCCTTATCTGCTGATGTCGGTTTGGAAGGAGTTGATTCCACTACCCGCGAAGATGTAGATAGTATATTCTCAGCAAGAGCAGATGATGTAGGAGGAGCATCAGGAGATGAGACAGGATTCTCTTAATTTTTGAGATATTCTCGAAGATAAGGTTTTCCAGATCTGGTGCCAATTAGAATTTCTTCTTCTGCTACTGGTTCAAAGGATACCATGTTGCAGCTCTTGGATTTAGTTTTGGAGTGCTTCTTTTGCTTGAAAGAGGAAGGCGCTTCGAAATCTGCTACCAGATCCGGATGAATCCACATAATTTCTCCTTTATCAGTGGATAGCAGAACATGACCCTCATTTTGAGAAGGTGGGAGATTCACGATCTCAAGAGTAGCCCTTGGGATAGGGAAAACACCATCTTGTACAAGTTGTGGTGGAAAATCACCAAATTGTACAGAAACAACATTAGCTGTCACTGTCTTCTCATCCTGTTGAAGAGTAATCGCTCCAGAGTTGACCATCTCCTAGATTTTGCCTTTGAGCACGTAGCATGCTCTGGTTGGATGTCCTATAAATCTGTGATAAACACAATATTTAGGGTGGTCAATTTTACCTACTTCTTCTGGCTGTTTTGCCTCTGGCAGTTAAAGTTTATTGCTTTTTACTAAGCAATCAAAGATGCTCAAAGTATCATCTTCGTCGAAAGAATACTCTTCTTTTGGGTGAGGTGCTTTCTGTGGTGGTGCTGATGGAGTGGGTGCTGTCTAAGCAACATTAACAGCCAATGACTCCTTGCCCTTGAGATTAATGGCCAATGTTTCTTTACCCTTGCGATTATTCTAGCGATTATTACCACTGGGTGTAGAATGTTCATCTTGGTTAGGATGAGTCATTTGAACTCCTAATTGCTTGAATTTTTCAGCACTGACCTCTGCCGCCTTGGCATTCACAGTAAAAGAAGGCCAATCTTGAAATTGTGTTGATCCCGTCCACATGCTGACAATAGGCAACAAGTTTAATTTGCAGGTGTCTATTGTTACAGCGGATGGAGTTCCTAAAGGCATTTTAAGTGCCTCTCGGCAGAATCTTTCAATGAAACTCTCTGTGGATTCATTGTGTATTTGTTTAATCTTAATAAGGGCAGACATCGTCATTTCGTTGACTCCCTCATAAAACTGTTCCAAGAATATTTGCTTGAAACCAGTAAAAGAAGTTATGTATCCATCAGGCAAGCTACGATACCAGTCGTATGCTGCGCCGGCTAAACAACTGACGAACACTCTGGTAAGGAGAGCATCATTTGGCTGCAATTGGTCAGTCATCAATTCAAAGTGATTGATGTACTGACTTGGAGAAGTGCTGCCATCAAACAACATAATGGTTGGAAGCCTGTACTTAGGAGGGAATGGAACCTCCTTCCATTCTGTAGGATAAGGTTGTTTTATGTCAAGTCTTTGTAGGCCATCCTTTTGCTTAAAGGCCTCAAACTGAGTGCATAAGAGTTTTACATCCTCATTAGCGTCTCCTGATGTTCGTGAATTGGTGGGTTGATTTGAATTGTTAGGAGGAGGAACAGCATGGTAATTACCACCCCCAACACCAGATTGACTGGGATCAGCTTGAATTGGTACAGAAGCAACCTGAGGAGGTGTTATCCCCAGACTAACATTAAAAGGTACAGAAGATGCTATAAGCTCTGGATTTGTAGCAGGGTTTATACCGGTGGCACTGTATGTTGAGCCACGATTATAGTGTACATACTTGCGACCATTTTAGCTATGGTCTTCAGTTTGTCCTCTAGTGCAACAATTCGTTATTCTTGACTGGCTAAAGTAGAGGCATCTTGATCTTCTGTAATGGTATATGCCATCACTTCTCTTGCTACTATTGACGAGATAGTTTGTTCAGAACTTTCACTATCTGCATCAAACTCAGATAAAGAGTCCTCTCCCAAATAAGCAATGGGGAGATCTTATTGATTAAAGACACCTTGGTTCAAATTTTGATTTCTTGATCTGGTATATTGAAAGACCCCTTCATTGGATGCATGAATCCGATCTAAGTATTGCTGACTGGGATTACGAGGCGTATTACATCTTGGACCACTACAACAAAAATACCTTTTAATGACGGCTAAAAAGCGTCATTAATTGCAAACCATGACGCTTTTTTCTCAGTCCAAGTGTCATAAAATCTGGTGTTATAAATATTTTTAAAAGCGTTATAGATAATTCGTCCAAAACCGTCATTAATAGGTTGAATTTTTGCTACGTTTTATTTTCAAAGCGTTATGGATAGTTATGAAAAATCGCTGTATATGGTCGTTGTATCACATTTATAACGCTCTATACTGCATGACATTCCAAACGCTGCTCAATTCAATTCAAAAACAACCACTTTGAACCATATTCACAATAAAGCATTGAAATGTAATATAAAGTACCATTCTCCATTTTATTATCTCAAAATAGAGTATTTTAGCTACCATTCTACATTTCTCTATTTCATTATATACATCTTCTCAAAATATATAGAGTATCCAATATAGAATACACTTTAGCTACATCAAAACTATCGACATCAAAAATCTCACAGATACTGTAACGAAGAAGCACACTTATAACGCTTCAACTTGGTCACATGAAGACTGTCCATAGCACATGTATGTATAGCAAAACCCTGAAAAAGAAAGCAAAACCCTTACTTTTAGAGTCTGTCAATTTTAGAGTCTGTGATTTATATCGAAAAACCGAGAGTATCAGAGTACTCTAATAAAAACCGAAACCGACAAATAAAGTAAAACATCTAGACATGGCATAGTGGACGTAGTCCCAAAATCAACGATGCATGCATGCTAATGGAGATGTCATTCCCAAAATAGAAATACTCCCAACTAATATATACCCGCATGTGATTTATATCGAAAAGCTCCCAACAAAAACACCCACAGTACCAAGTTAAACCCATCATGCATAATAGATACCCAACCAACAATTTTAATCCAAATAGCAAAACATCTCCTACAGCAAAGAAATCTTTCCCAATCCAACATGTATAATAAGAAAAACCTAAACCAACATCTCACAGCAAGTATAGGAAGGAGAACCCAAGCAACAATTTATACAAGAAACCCAAACCAACAATGCATGCATCACAAATAATTCCAACAGCAGCTAGGTAACACGAAACCGAAAATGATCCAACAGTAAGTAAAGAACCGAACATGATCTAAAGATCATTTCCGCTTCACAAACAAAGACAATCGTAGGATCGTCAAGCCAAAATCGAACCCAACGCGTATCAGTCGATCGAAACCCTTTTTATGTAGGGATCGAGATCCAACAACATCATCGACAAACAAAATAAACCCAAAAACTGAAATCAATCAAGAGTTTAGAATTTATACCCCAGAATTTGGTATCGAAATCCGAAGGGAGCCTTCAGACTCGGCTCGCAGGCACGCACAGCACCTCGCCGGGTCACGGCTACAACTGTGGAGAGGCTATATCATCGACACGAAGGTATCCTCACATCCGTGTCCAGTATCGACTCGTACAAACATGAGCGTATCTGCAACCAGAATGAACAACCCAATAGTACCAACATACAAACTACGACCAACGACAAGAAACGAAATGAGATATATAAGATGTCTCAGATAAGGATCAATCATCATCTGCTGTACTAGCGTGCCATAACACGTATAGGACACGTCCCGACACGGAGCCAGTGTATCCGTACGATCTGCAACGCTTTGGTTCATTTGGTCGAACGACCATCACCAAGAGTATCAGAGTACTCTAATAAAAACCGAAATCGACAAATAAAGTAAAACATCCAGGCATGGCATAGTGGACGTAGTCCCAAAATCAACGATGCATGCATGCTAATGGAGATGTCAATCCCGAAATAGAAATACTCCCAACTAATATATACCCGCATGTGATTTATATTGAAAATATCCCAACAAAAACACCCACAGTACCAAGTTAAACCCATCATGCATAATAGATACCCAACACCAACAATTTTAATCCAAATAGCAAAACATCTCCTACAACAAAGAAATCTTTCCCAACCCAACATGTATAATAAGGAAAACCTAAACCAACATCCCAAAGCAAGTATAGGAAGGAGAACCCAAGCAACAATTTATACAAGAAATCCAAACCAACAATACATGCATCACAAATAATTCCAACGGCAGCTAGGTAACCCGAAACCGAAAATGATCCAACAGCAAGTAAAGAACCGAACATGATCTAAAGATCATTCGCGCTTCACAAACAAAGACAATCGTAGGATCGTCAAGCCAAAATCGAACCCAACACATATCAGTCGATCGAAACCCTTTTTATGTAGGGATCGAGATCCAACAACATCATCGACAAACAAAATAAACCCAGAAACTGAAATCAATCAAGAGTTTAGAATTTACACCCCAGAATTTAGTGTCAGAATCCGAAGGGAGGCTTCGGACTCGGCTCGCAGGCACGCACAATACCTCGCCGGGTCGCAGCTGCGACTGTGGAGAGGCTTCGGACTCGGCTCCCCAAATGCAATTACACTCCCTTGAACAAGAACAAACAGAAAAAAAATCAAAGAACACTAGCATTTGGTACTTACATTTATTTCATCGAACATGAAGCGCACATAGAACAATTCCCAACAAAATCTTTTTTTAGGAAAAAAAATCCAAATCAAAATCACTCACTTAATCAAGAAAAGTCAACGATGATGCAGCCCTTTTCGGATCATCGCCGACGTGGACGGAGACGTCGAGAAACCCTAAAAGAACCCTAATTTTGGAGAGATGGATGCATGTATGGTTGTCAAAAATTAGAAGATTTTACTAAAATCATGTCGAGGCAGAATTTAGGGCATAAAATAAGCAATGATCGAGATTTTATGACAAACCGGTGGTGAAGGCTACGCCGGTGACAACCTTCCTTCTGCGGTGGAGTCTGTAACCGAGGGAGGCGAGGAATGGGCTGAGGGAAGTTGGGGAGCGGGGAGCGGGCTGAGGGTAGTTGGGGAGCGGAGAGTGGGCTGAGGGGAGTTAGGGAGCGGGAGGAGAATGAGAAGGAGAAAGAGAGAGGGTTTAGAATTTTTCTTAAGTACTAGAGAATTGCGAGGGAGTCGAGGTTTCGACTTAAATTTTCGTGCTTTTTTTATAACGCTCGTACCACTAGAGCACTATCAATAACGTTTTTAATGTAAACCGTCATAGATTATAGTCTTGCTGAACTTTGATGACGCTTTCACATCTGCCGTCATAAAAACCACTTATCAAGCGTCATTAATAGGTCTTTTTGTTGTAGTGGACGTTTTCCACCCCCAGTGCCTTGAGAAGTCGTATTGACAGAAGCATATAACGGCTCGTCTTCATCTTCCATTGTAAGTTCAGGAGTTGAAATATAGTTCAGACGATCGAAGACAGATCGTTTAGCTGATTGGCAACAACATTTGATGACCACTTCATGAAAGCAATAACGATCTGAAGAGTGATTTAGAGGTGAAGAAGACATCCCTGTGATCTCTCATCTTTGTGTAAGGCGTTCCCGGAGATCAGTTACTACTACAGGATGAGAAGAAGTCGGAGGAATATATTCCTTAATGATGTTAGGAACATGCCTCCTATTCTTCAGATGTTTAGTTCCCTGAGTGTACAAGGAAGTACTTAACTCAATGGCGTAAGTGATTGGATCCTTATTTTCAAATTTTTGTTTCTGGTATAGATTGTCCTTCGGCATAGGATTTTTGCGTTTTACCGAAGTTGATACTGATTGACGCCTATTGAGATAAGCGCATAAATCAGAGAATTCTGCTTCGGGTGTCTCTGTTTGAGATACCATCAACTTTCTTTGCTTGGATCTTGAGATTTGCAAGGTTGGAAAATCTTGAACAGTCCTGATAGGGGTAGGCAAGATGCCTCTTTGATCAGTATTCCTTCCCATAGCAGAGATGTGAAGACCTCTGTTTAAAGGAATGGAATTTGATATATCTTCCTCTGAGTCATAGACTAGGGAAGTTTGAGAAAAGACCAAAGGGTACTTTACTTTATTTTGTAGAGGGTTAGCTAAGAAGCGTTTTCCTCTGTTTTGTTGTGGGACCATCTTAGGCACAGGTTGCGCCAGTTGAGGAAGTGTAACAGGACCTTTCTCTTTGTTCTGTCTAGTTTTGGCACTAGAACATTATTTCTCCCAGTTCAGAACTGGAGAATTGGAGGAAGGAATAGTCAAAAGACTAGATCCCTTGGGTTACGCCAGAGCAGCAGACTGCGCCTGAACAACTGATTGCTTGGGTTACACCACAGCAATATGGACTGCTGGTTGCACCCTAGCAATATAGGCTACCGGTTGCGCCTTGGCAGCAACATGAATAGACTGCGTCTTAGCAACAGCATGAACAGACTACGCCTTGGCAGCAAAGGGAATAGAGGACTGCACCTTGGCAGTAGAAAGAGTAGACTGCGTACGAGCAGCAGTGAGAGTAAGTTGTGTGCGGGTAACAAGAACAGAAAGAGTGGGCTGCGCACAGGCAGTAGAAGCAGACTGCACCTGAGCCACAGAGGCAGATTGCACCTTGGCAGTAGAAGCAGGTTGCGCCAGGGCAACAGCAACTTTAGAAGACTTAGGAGTCCATACAGTTTTGTTCTTGGTGATAGCCACAGTGCGCTTGTTGCTCTTCTTGTTGATCATATCTTCATAGGTTGTCTGGTTGACTTGAACAACCAGAGTCTTCTGCGTCTTGCCGATTGATGCAGCATCACATTGAGTTGTCACCTTCTAATCGGAGGAGAAAGTCGTCCCCAGCAGAGTCGCCATTTTGTTTGCAAAAATAAAACATTTTATAACAAACTTAGAAAAGAGTACAAAAGTACAATTTGAATTCTGGGGAAGTACAACTGGAGGAATCTGATCAGAAGACGATCACTTTATCCTTTGGACTATGTGAACTTGAAGACTAGAGCCTCTGGAGAATGCAGCAACAATTTTGCAAGAGTTCCTGATCTCTGTGTTCATTTGATAATGATTGGAAACTCTATTTATAGAGTTCTGGAAATAACTATTTTAGCAGTTATTCTGATGTGCGCGAGGCTGAACTGCGCTACTTTGGGTTGCGCCAACCTTATGTTGTGCCAACTTTCATTCAGTAACTCAATTGTGTCCTAACTGTATTTAGACGCGTGGCATCATATGATTGAGATGCGCATGGTCGTGTATAGAATAGTGGACACATTTTGAGAGATTAGTGGCATGTGCGCCATGTCATCCTGCTTTAGAATGTAAGTTGTTTCAACTTTATCAGGTTGCGCGAGCATCAGTCAACGAGTCAAACTGCGCCTAATTAGGTTGCGCCTAGACACGTGGCAGCTTTTGAATATTTGAGGCAAAGTTGTTCAAATTGCGCCTAGGTACAACTAAGAAATTTATTTAGATTGCGCCTAGGTGCAACTCACAAGATGTGCAGGACAGCTGTCAATTAAATCTCCTCGAGCGGCATATTTTAAGGGATTCGAAGAGATTTTCTTCGTTTACTGTGCTGTCAACAGTCAGTGCTGTCAGGCAATGATGACAATTAAATGTCAGACGCCACGTAGACTTGGGCGCAATGTAGATTGGGCGCAGTATGATGTCAGGCGCAACATAATCAATGGCGCAGTTTGAGTTCTGGGGTACAACTTGATTTCTGGGTAGTAAAAATATGGCGCAACTTGATTTTTAGGCTCTACAACTGCTGCTCACTGGACTGTTAGTGCATAGAATATGGATGCATAGGTTTTCCATGTTTTCAGATCTCTGTAATTTTTAGTAATTTTCTTCGATTTCCATGCACACAAAAATCTAGAAGCATCATCGGCACATGAGCGCGAGAATCTTGGCATCTGTTTTATCGCATGAAGACCGCATGTCATGCATATCAAGGCATTACATAGGTGTGAACGTGTCATTTGTGAATAGTTTGTCGTCAATAATTCGCAAATGAACAGATGCTGACGACATATAGGCATGGCTTATAAATAGTGTGGTGAAGAGAGAGAAAAACCCTTACTTGCTCTTCAGCTTTTCAGCCGCTAAAACCTTCTTTAGTTCAAAATAACACCCAAAGCCTCATATTCGGCGAAGAAGTCCGGTAAGGACTAGGGAAAGGCAATTGAGCATACTCCTGGCCCTTTGCTGTAATTGTTTAGTGACCCTAACATCCAAGAGCTGATCGAGGGTGAAAGAAATCTACTAAGTCCTCATCTCTATTACTGGAAAGAAAGAGACAACAGGTTATGTGCATATGTGCACATACACAGGGACACCATCATACAATCTCTTACATAGATGATCAGAAATTATCGTGAACATGTGCAAAAGAAACACACGGCTGATGCACATGGTCGTTGCTGCAAAGCTTTGTCATGAATATGCGCTGATAGCAATTTTTTTAACTATATATACGTGGATGTAGTTGTCTTCGGACACTCATCATGAACATGCGCTATAAATTCATGTAGGATTTCTCCACGCAAGGATACGACTGTTTTTTCAGAGAATGCATCTTGAATATGCACATTAGTCATTATGTGCATAAGACCAGAACACTTGTTTAAGCGCATGAAGTCAGTCTATTTTTTACTTAAAAAAAATTCTAGAGTGGCTTAGTTGTGCGCATGATTCTGTATGTGCAAGACTGACCATCTGCATATTGCACATAGAAGACTTAGATATATCATACGTTTCTAATAACTTATTCTCCTTTGTAGTCTCCCTATCTATTGCTCCACTGGGTGAGCCACTCCTCGAATTTGCCGAAGGACTGATTGATTAAAACTACATCGACGATATGGTTGAAACTATTGTACAGGAAGTTAACAAAGACCAACCTAAAGGCAGGCAGGTCATGATTGCTGAACAAGATAAGACTTTCTTGATGTCAATGATGTACAACAAAAAGCTCCCTGGTGAAGGTGAACAAACTTATAAGAAGTCAGCATTCTTGTTCGGTGACTCGTTGACCATAACCTCGTTTGAAACCACTATGGCAAAGAATAAGTGGTTCTTCAAATTGAACTAAAGAATGATGTATTTTCCTGTTATCGAATGCTATTATCCACTTTCAGCATATACTCAAGTGACTACAGAGGAGAATGGACTCGGATTTGACACCAAGCTTGCCAGGAGCTTTGATTGGTAGGATCCGTAAGTTTGGTTATAATAAGAGGGATTTATTCTATTGCAATAAGGAGTCCAATTCTTACACCCTGCGAGTAATGCCTACTCATTTGTGAGCAATTGAGGGCCTAACCTTCTTGCTTATACTGTAAAGATTTTCATAATCAACCCTTGCAAAAAGGAGTATCATATCTAACAGGTGCTCTGAGAATGACTGGTTAGACCCACAACATCAAGTCTTGGAGTAATATAATAAAATGGATGCTTGCGAATTATGAGAAGATCTTCAAGGACATCAGCCTGTACTATGCCATTAGGACCACCTGCTATGGTTTAAAGGTGAATTCCCATATGTTTATTGCCCTGTTTGAGATGTACAATTGTCGCACTAGGACATTTTTCACGCCTGGAGGTGAAATGTGTTTAGCCCTCAATGAAATGCACTTGGTCTCAAAGCTACCATGGGTAGGGAGCTTTACGAAGAATATACTTCCATTAAAAAAGAGATTCTATTTTTAGAAAAGGCGGACCCAGAGCTTATATAAGTGTATAAAGAGGTGTTATGCCACTATCATATCTGCTAGAAGATTATAAAGCAAGAAAAAACTAAGGGCTCTTTCCCGCACACAACCAGCTATGTCAGTTATCTATTTACTGGGCATGCTATATCAAACACAATCTACTTCTCTATCACCAAACCATTGAACGAAGGAGAGATTTAGGATTTGATGAAAGAGCACTGGAAGAAAAATCATGAAGCTAATGATGGCAAACCATCAGAAGGCCCCATCTACAATTACTTTTACCGAGCTCTTCATAAGTTGTCGGATGAAGCAGTGGTAGCTAGTTTCGTAATAATATGGCTTCACGATTTCATTGTCCCAGGTTTAGGGTCTATTGATAGGTTAAGTAGAAACCTAATTCTTCCAGTTGTGAAACTAGCCTTCAGCCACAAAATCACCCTACTTCCCGTAATGGTATATATCATATACAGAGGGCTGCGAGACTTTATCGAGAAGATGCTGAAGCATTCCGGCAAGGGTGACTTTGCCTGAGTGAAAATGCACTACCATTACCTAAGGGGCTGGCTGATAATGCACCACCCGAAGTTCATGGACTCAGGTATGGAGCTGGTACAGTTAAAGATGATGCCCTTGTCTGACGCTACAGAATAGTGAGCTGGAATTATATGGGGATCCCAACTTGAAGAAGAGTACTAAATCATATGGTGAGATATGTTTCTTTAAAATAGTTCCCTTATTCTTTTGGAATGAGGATGCATATACCCTAAAGAATGAAGGAATAGGCTCCTCAGGCTTGTCAGAAGGAGCATTCCATTGGCTTCTATACATACGACCTTCGTATCAGGTATATAAAAATAGGAACACAACCTTCCCCGAACCATACTTACTAAGACGTTTTGTACGATAGTTTGGTTATAGTCAACTTTTATTATGCAATGCAAGTTCATGCCTAAGGTATAATGGCATTTTGCTCGATGGTACCGGGGCATGACAGTACTTCATGGTGGGATACACAGGAGCACATTTTATACAGTAGAGAAGAAAGAAAAAATGTATATGTTATTTGCTGCAGCAAAATTTTATTGCTCAGTGAACTCTCTTTCAACTAAATATGGACGAGAGAGAAGCTTCAATAGTGGCACCAAACTGGAGTTTCTTCTTAGGATATTGCGAAGGCTTGAAAGCCCTCCCCAAAGGGTAAAGAACTTGACACAACGTCGGTGTTTCAATACGGACCGACGATTCAAAAAGAAGGCATTTCTGATGAGCAGGAAACTGCCATTGATATTTGATTACAAAATCTTCAATAGAGGAGAGCGCACGGCCTCCCGAGAGGAAGAAGGTCGTGACTAAAGAACCAACTAAGTTGAAGGAACTGGGGTCAAGTTTTACTCCAAAGAAAAGAACCGCTAAGATGTCCTTAGCAAAAGACGGAGAGGCAGAGACTATAGCCAAGGTCATTCCAGAGGTAAATCCTATACTGCATGCAATAACCATTTCTATGAAACCTATTTGTTTTATAAATGCATGTTCTTAAATTATGCAGAAGCTCGAGGAAGTGGCAAAGCAAATCAGGAGGCAACAACAAAGGCGTCTTCTCCAACCGACGAGGTCATACAAATAGCTATTTCATCCTCTCACCAAAAAAAAGACGTTGAACTTGACGGTTTTTATGACGTCGATGATGTTGATATGAAGAGTGATGAAAACATAATGTTCGACCCAGTAACTACCCTTTCTGATATTTTATTAGACAATATGTCTGAAGTCGAGGGCGACCATTGATGAACTGGCATCTCCATCGGGTACGCTGTTCTCATCCATCATAAGAGATGAAATCTTTTGTCTTCAATTTTTATATTTCTTTTGAGGATATGTAATGCCTAGTCCTAAATTACGTAGGATCAGGAGTACATATACAAGCCAGCTACGTATCGAGTGGACTCCAACCCGACTCGAATACGTATAAACTGTTACGGTGTTTTAATTCTATCGATCAATCAACTATAAATATATCTATCTCAATCCACAAGATAGGTAATGTCAAGAATGAACTGTATATGTCATGGTCTGCATCCCTATAACATATATATTTAATTAGACCAGAATAATGATATGGGTCTACAAAATAAGACTAAACAATAGAATATAAATAATGAACAAATATAAAAGTACAATAAAATACCAGATCTAGATACATCAATACCTCCTGGATCAATGGACTATCTCTGTATGACCAACTACCTAGCGAGATCACCAGGTCCTGTCATGCCCCGCTCCCGTAGGAGCGATCGTCCTCGCTAAGGCGTGATGCCGCACGAGCCTAGATTGCACTCGTGCAATGCGGATTCCATAACGGCCGATTTCAGCGGCTGCGACGGGGTCGTCGCACAGAAGTCCCAAGCAGAGATATTGAATAATAGCAGCAAAAGTTAGAACAAAACATAAATCATTCAAAGATGCATTTTATTGATATTGAAATAAAGGTTACAATGGGGTGCAAGTCCAAGATTACAAGTCTCTCAAGCTCACTCATCTCATATCTTACAACTCACTCAGCTCTCTCTCATCTCTCAATACAAGTCTTGAACCAGCGGATGCTTTGGAAGGCGACGTCCATACATTATGTCTCGTATAAGTCTTGACTCCATGCGACCGCACGCTTCAAATCGCCAAGGAACTCTGTACCTCGACGCATCCAAGCGAGCTCCGCGCCACGAGCTTCTACCTGTGCCTGCACATGAAAACTATGTGGGTGTCAGTACTCAACTGTACTGGTGGAATGAGCTCCTCGCCCACCCATAAAAAACCAACACGTTAATTTACTTTGTGTGTAACATAGTCCCTTTTATGATTGTCTTTCTACTCTTTTTTTAGGATCGATTTTAGGACACACGCCTTGGCCTATTTTGTGTCTCAAGACCATTTCGTGCTTGCAACGCAACATCAACTCAACAACGTTAACCTATCAAGTCGTGCTTGCCTTACGGCTTAAAATCAGAGACGCAACTACGCGGTAAGACTCCATTCCCGTGTGACCGTGCTATAAGTCCTTGTTGAGGCCGTACCTCGCAACTCAAATGAGAGTCAATCTTATCGCCTCCTCGTGGCCCTTCGCTACTAAATCATCAACTGACCCAATCAAGACTTGTGGGTTAAGTGTCACTCCACCGACTTTGCCTTGCGGTCTTTCCTGACTTAGACTCAAGACAACTCACATCTAAACTATACAACTTATATGCCGACAACATAAGACTCGACGCCACAACTCGTGCCGAAGCACGTCGCCTACGTTGCAACCAAATCTTAGGCCCAATATTTTGTGTTCCAACTATACTCACACATTCAACTCGACTTCCTTGATACACTATACTCAATACTCGACTCAATCCAATGGCATACACGCGAATCGCCGTCCATGCCGACTCATCTATATGAACTAGTCACTAGCGCCCAGCGTTATAATGGACTCCCTTTGAGCTTTTGATTAGACGGACGCTCCTTGCCAGCGCGAGTAGCGAGCTCCGCTGCAAGTCCCCGCTAACCCGTGCGGTCATCCAGCACAGCTACGAATGTCTCTATCGCAACGGTTCCCATGGGCCGCCTGGGTCGTCGTTCGAGAAACAGTTTATTTTACCTTGTACAAGTTATCCAATGACCATGCAAGACTCGACTCGAACTGACGTCTCACACAGTCTATCTACTTCTAGTGTTACCATCTCTTTCAGGGCTAAGTTCAACACTTCTCACATCTGAGACCTTGCCTTGACAACCCAGTCGTGAGCATTCTTCTTTCTTGTCTCGACGACCCAGTCGCGAGCATTCTTCTTTCTTGCCCTATCATTTCACTCAACTCAAGAATAACTATTTGAAGCACTTTCCAAACTCAACGAATCAACCGTGGCCCGTGCCTTAAAATACTAAGTCTGTGCCATCGTGTCTTAAACCAACTTGAAAATCTATGTGACACCACCGCCCAAGTCATACTCTATATGATGGGCCTTACAATCGTGAGACTATGTGGTTATACCCAGCCGTAGAACTCATAGGGCCATGCCTGCTACTACTCCTGTTAGCTTAACGTAACTTGCCTAACTTACTTTGCAATAACTTGACGAGCAAAGGCTGCGTCAAGCCTTGCGTCGTAGGAACGTGTCGTGCACGCATTCGACTTTGGACAACCAAGTTATTTGGGGTGCCTAGACTCATGCCACAAGTCGTGCAATACAACTTAACCCGTCGGCGAGCAGAGGCTATGCCACGCCTTGGGCGAAGAGACCGTGCATGCTTTATGAAGTATTTATGCGGGTGACACTTATGAATTTGGCTAACTCTTAGCTTGTGGCGAAGACAAACTTTTCCTTCTCCCAAGCCACGGGACGAAGGACCGAGTGTCATTTTCAAAGCACGTCGTGCACCAACTCTAAGCCGACCGTTGGACCATTCCGTATTCTAACTCAATTCGATCCGTCGAGATTATTCTCCTTTAGCTATGTGGATTCGTCTCTTTTATTATCAAGCCTACTTGTGCAAGTTAAAAACGTGCAATTTATTATGTGAAGGCTAAGATGAGGCAAGTTTACCGAAACTACCCCACCTGAGCGAGCGGTCGCCTTGACCGAGCGATGTCTTCATGCAGCCGTTGCAAGGCTAAGTCCGAACGCCGTCGGCATTTTGATTCCACCGATTGACTGAGCGGGATGGGGCACTACATCATACAGCACTCAGAAAAAGTTTTATCCTTGAAACTAACTGAGTACACTTATCGACTTATTACTTTTACTCAACGTTCAAGGACTCTCGCACACACTTCTCCTATGCATTTCCTAAATCCGAGCCACGCTCGTGCTACCCTCAATTTTTTCTTCAAACTTACGATCTTAAAATCCTCGACACTTTCCTGTTCCTCAAGTCTCACTTGAATTCAACATATCGCTTAGTATGGATCGTGCACATATTTTAGGCGTCCCTAAAATACATGCATTTCAGCCAAGCCTCGTGATAGCGAATCCTGCCATCACCACTCGAGTCAGATCGTGCACATATTCAAGCGTCCCTGATATACATGCAGGTCAGCCGAGCCTCGTGAGTGGTGTCTCCACACTTTCTATCGCTCTGCACTCGGACGTCTGCCTAACCGCTAGGCTATGTCAATCCGTCAGCATTGGAATCATAGTTCCCAAACAACGAAATCAGCACTGACCCCATCCTAAGGTCAAACCAAGTTGATAGTACGGAGATTTTTTCTACCCAAGCTCGCATCACTCCGATTTCTAAACATCGAGCATCGATTCCCTATACACATCCCAACGTTCATTGTACGGGGTCCGAGTCATTCAGCAAAGCCATCCTATGATAAGTCACGTTTCAACCAACTCCTTGACGTATCAATATCGCTCGTCCAATAAACCATCTTGCATAGTCTATCTTTTGAACACGTTCGACATAATCTGCCTATCAATCATTCTCAAGTCAAGCACGCTACGACACAATTCACCGCTAAACCATAATTCATATTTCATATTCTCTAAGTCATTCATCCCAATTCACGTATTCGATTACGAGGTCGTCTAGCTTAACAATATGTTGTGTCCCGATCTCACGCGAGTCAGATTTTCTACGGTGGGCATGAATCACCATGCACGCTCCCGTGGGATAATCATCCTCATCGGGACGTAACTCTTGTTCGAGTCTAGACTAATTCATTCTCGATGCACGGATTGGACCTACTCAATCCTCAAATTTATTTCATTCATCAATCGTAAGTCCTAATATCCTCAAATTTTCCTTCGCATCAAACCGACAAGTCGAGACAATTAAAGTTGCTGTATCCTGATTTTCTAAGTTCGATCATTCCTGCGACATGAATCACCATGTCTGCGCTCACGCGAAACGATCGCCCCAAATCCGACGCAACGCATGTGGGAGGCTAGAGTTGCACTCGCACAAGACAAGATCGTCGACGCTGTGGTTATCCACGTAACCCTCAAGACACGATCATTTTCATCCAATATTCATCTCAATCAAAATCCTAATTATAGCATCCAACCGAACAATAACATTTGCACGATCATCATTCGCCGAGTCAGAGTACCCCAGAATTATCGCATATCGATCTTTGATACACCTCAATACCATCGACGTTATGCGTAACCTGACGATCTTCCTTTGCAACCAATTTTGAGTCGTGCGAATGATGCCATCGTTCGACTGGATAATCTCCTCGACATTCAATTCAAGTTCGATCATTATTCTTTTATCTTAAGTCATATTTTCTCAATTCGCATCATTCTTGCTAACCCAATTATCGAACGACATCCATTCCAATCCTCAGAGTCATGGCGTAACTTTAAAATTCAATATTTTCATACACGCCATCTTTCCATCATGCTAACTTTCTCTATACGATTTCACCTATCGATTCCCTTTATCAAGTCATCCGTTCGCTACACCTTAACTTTTCCTCGATTTAATTAACCTACTCAATCACCTTCGTATTTCATACTCGCACAATCCTCGATCTCGTGCACATTTCGTGTGCGTCAATTTTTAGGTTGTTCGAATCAACTCATCCAAATCTTCAAGACTACATCTTGTTCAACGACACTCAATCTAAGGCTTTGCATAACGCGATGCTTGCTGATAGACTCACCGACACCCCGCATCCTCAATCGATCGACCGACATCCCTGAGGCTATCGTATACACCACTCAAGGATGAAGTCATTCAACAAATCCTCAACTTATCATTTGATTCACAGTCGACTTCTTCAAATTCTTCGTTCGAACCATTCCTCTAATTTCAAGCACGCTCATCTATATTGCACCGACGATATCGTCACTCGATAGCACCCCTATCGATATTCATCTCACTTTACTCAATCGAGTTCAACTCATTCTAGCTCGAAACATTACGAATTTCGCACTCGACTTTGCTAGGGTCGACATAACTTTGGTGTATATGCCCAGCCCGACTTAGCCAACCGTGCTTACACGAACCATCTTTTGGTTTTGACAAAAACTGTTCTCCTACGTTTTGTAAATTATTTAGACTTATTGTATGGACATCCCGTGGGACATTTGAGAGAGAGCACACCAACGATTTCAACTTTACGGAAGCAACACTTCAGAGTTTACGGAAACAGCAGAGTTAAAGAATTCAATCGATAGTCTAAGGACGTAAAGCCGTGCTCTGATACCATTATGTCACGCCCCGCTCCCGTAGGAGCGATCGTTCTCGCTAAGGCGAGATATCGTACGAGCCTAGATTGAGCTCGTGCAAGGCGGGTTCCATAACGGTCGATTTCAGCGGCTGTGACGGGATCGTCGCACAGAAGTCCCAAGCAGAGACATTGAATAATAGCAGCGGAAGTTAGAACAAAACACAAATCATTCAAAGATGTATTTTATTGATATTGAAATAAAGGTTACAATGGGGCGCAAGGCCAAGATTACAAGTCTCTCAAGCTCACTCATCTCACATCTTACAAGTTACTCAGCTCTCTCTCACATCTTTCAATACAAGTCTTGAACCAGCGGATGCTTTGAAAGGCGACGTCCATACATTATGTTCTATATAAGTCTTGACTCCATGCGGCCGCATGCTTCGAATCGCCAAGGAACTCTGTGCCTCGACGCATCCAAGCGAGCTCCGTGCCACGAGCTTCTACCTGTGCTTGCACATAAAAACTATGTGGGTGTCAGTACTCAACTGTACTGGTGTAATGAGCTCCTCGCCCACCCATACAAAATCAACATGTTAATTTACTTTGTGTGTAATATAGTCCCTTTTATGATTGTCTTTCTACTCTTTTCTTAGGATCGGTTTTAGGACAGACGCCTTGGCCTATTTTGTATCTCAAGACCATTTCGTGCTTGCAACGCAACATCAACTCAACAACGTTAACCTATCAAGTCATGCTTACCTTACGGCTTAAAATCAGAGACGCAACTACGCGATAAGACTCCATTCCCGTGTGACCGTACTATAAGTCCTTGTTGAGGCCGTATCTCGCGGCCCTTGTCACCTCGCGGCCCTTCGCTACTAAATCATCAACTGACCCAATCAAGACTTGTGGGTTAAGTGTTACTCCACCGACTTTGCCTTGCGGCTTTTCCTGACTTAGACTCAAGACAACTCACATCCAAACTATGCAACTTATATCTCGACAACATAAGACTCGACGCCACATCTCGTGCCGAAGCACGTCGCCTACGTTGCAACCAAATCTTAGGCCCAACATTTTGTGTTCCAACTATACTTACACATTCAACTCGACTTCCTTGATATACTACACTCAATACTCGACTCAATCCAAAGGCATACACGCGGATCGCCGCCCATGCCGACTCATCTATATGAACTAGTCACTAGCGCCCAGCGCTATAATGGACTCCCTTTTAGCTTAACGTAACTTACCTAACTTACTTTGCAACAACTTGACGACCAAAGGCTGCATCAAGCCTTGCGTCGTAGAAACGTGTCGTACACGCATTTGACTTTGGACAACCAAGTTATTTGGGGTGCCTAGACTCATGCCACAAGCCGTGCAATACAACTTAACCCGTCGGCGAGCAGAGGCTATGCCACGCCTTGGGCGAAGAGACCGTGCATGCTTTATGAAGCATTTATACGGGCGACACCTATAAATTTGGCTAACTCTTAGCTTGTGGCGAAGACCAACTTTTCCTTCTCCCAAGCCATGGGACGAAGGACCGAGTGTCATTTTCAAAGCACGCCGTGCACCAACTCTAAGTCGACCGTTGGACCTTTCCATATTCTAACTCAATTCGACCCGTCGGGATTATTCCCCTTTAGCTATGTGGATTCGTCTCTTTTATTATCAAGCCTACTTGTGCAAGTTGAAAACATGCAATTTATTATGTGAAGGCTAAGATGAGGTAAGTTCACCAAAACTACCCCACCTGAACGAGCGGTCGCCTTGACCGAGTGATGTCTTCATGCAGCCGTTGTAAGGCTAAGTCCGAATGCCGTTAGCGTTTCGATTCTACCGATTAACTGAGCGAGACGGGGCACTACCTGTCCCCAAGAGATATAGCAAGGTACATGATAGGCATGCCAAAATACAAATATAGAAAATATAATTTAAGGCAATCTAGTGTATCTGATCTACGTGATATGCATGCGAGAACATGTACTAGAATATCAAGCTTTGCCACTGAGGCTCACAAGCTCCTCAGCAGGCCATTTCCTTCAATATTGTGTCATAGAACCAAGGGCAATCAACAAATTAATAAAAACAAATGCCAGAACTATGCTACAGAGACAAAGTCACACTATAATTATATGCTAAAATACAGTTAATCTGATATCATAGTCAAGTTCATCCCACCTCATGTCTAGAATCTTGCAAGTCAAGTCAAGTATATCCAACCAAGGAACAAGAACAACAAGAAGTCTAGTAATCTACTACGAAGTCATTGCCATGAATAATCATGTAAATCTTGCATCACGAATGTGTTAGTGTCCTATGGTCAATCGTGTCAAAGAGCACGAAGTAATGCATGCAATGCCTAGTATCGATATACAATATCGATAAATAGACATCGGCATCTGAATCCAATTCGGACGCTAAATATCGACTAATCCTACGTCGTGGCAATGATAAAAAAAAATAAAGATAACAAGGAAATGAATCAACAAGCTGTAATATTGGCAAATTACACTTGCCTGCAACTTCCAACTGCGAATACGACGATCCAGTTCCAAAATTCTCACTAGTTTCATCACATGCACCTAGATTAAGTAAATCTGACTATCAATAATATAACTATGACAGATTACATACTATATACATAGACTTACCATATATAGACCATAATATATATATATATATATATATATATATATATATATATATATATATATATAACTAGTCCATACTACACGTAGAACCAATATAACGTATATGGAACCAAATCTGTTAGCCCAATGACCATATCATGTTTTTGAATATGGCTAATGGGTTAAGTTTAACATAATGATGTCACTAATATTCATATATTCACTATCATATTGCTACTTAAACTTGGCATTGTCCTACCGCTCACTAAATGTTATCTTATTATCATACTATGATAGTGCTTTGTTCATCTAACATGTACTTTTAGACCTGCAGTAAGCATGATCAAACCAGGACATATGCAATGAAGAATTAATGACGGGCAAAAGACGACGTTAAATCAGAAGATTTCTCTGAACCCTTTTTTTTCTGTATCATAGCATCTTCAATTACATCTTCAATTATGCTCAAAGACTCCATCAAAGGGCTATTGGTTTTTTCATTTTATTATGTATTTTTCTATTTATTGAGTCTAGATAATTTGTGAGTCAGGATCACTGGCAATTTAGTAGACCACTCTCACAAACCCTTTTGACCCAAACAAAATTCGAAACCCTTGCTTATCCAAAAACCCTGCTGAACCAAAATTGGCCTGAAATCAGCATAACCGAAATCGGCCAGAGTTTTGCCCGAACTCGGTCCAAACTCGGTCCACTTAAATTTCTTTTGGTCAACAGCAAATTCCAACTCCTGTGGATCTGCAACGTTCAAAATTATGAAAGTTAACCCTACCATGTTCTGCCCAAACTTTATCCTAGAAAATTTTATAAATAGAGAAGAAATTCCTATTTCTATTCACTCATTCAATCTTCATCTTCTCTATCTATTCCTAAGCTTTCTATTCTATTTACAAAGCTTCAATCTTCAAATCTCCAAGACAACTTCGATTTTTCTAGTGCTGTTGGTTTTCGATTAGGAGTTTTCGAGTTGTACAAGCTTGGTGTATAAAAGCTTTTCTCAGGAGGTGTTGTAGAAGTTTGATCGTGGGCTTCGGATAAAAATACGATGGTGTTGAAGTTGGCATGTTCTTCGGAGTAAAGAACGCAGTGTAATCTCTATTCACCCCTCTAGAGGTGCCCAATTGGTCCTACAATTGGTATCAGAGCAAGGACTCTATTATTTGGCTTAACATCCTTAGAGTAGATTCTTATTAGTTATATTCTTATATAACACTCTAGAATACATATGGTAGCCGTAAAATATATATTCACTGGTGAAGGGAAGTCCACAAATAGACCTTTACTATTTGATGGAACGAACTATAATTATTGGAAAATATGGATGAGCTTGTACCTGAAGTCTCAAGACTTTGACTTATGGTCAATTGTTGTCAATGGCTACAAAAAGCCTACTATCACATCTATTCTCACATCCTTTATAATCAAGAAGCCTTATTATAGTTACACGGAGGAAGAGAAGAAGTTAGCCAGCCTTGATGCAAAATCAATGCATGCTTTCTATTGTGCTGTAGACTTTAATGTATTCAATCTTATTACTACTTGCACAACATCTCATAAAATTTGGAAACTTCTTGAAGCTACTTATGGGTGTAGGTACGAAAGCAAAGCTAGCAACTCCAGAGGGAGGATAGTCCTCATAATGATGCAAATGTATACATGATGGTAACGGGATTTAAGTTACAACACAATCCCTTATATGAAGAAGAGATTGTATGCCACAACTGCAGAAGATCAGGCCACATCATAGAATATTGCCCTACTACTAAAGAGTAAAATCGCTACGAACGACCAAACAAAGGAAAATTATCGTCTCACAAGTATGCTACCATGATTATATGATGTGAAAGTAAAGCAAGCGATTACGAAGAAGAAAAGAGACCTCGTTTAGCTGCAAATATATGCACAATAGCATTATCTAACGAGGTACAAAGTAATACTCTTTATGAAAAGAGTGAATTTACTTATGATGAGCTTTCTGATGCTTTCGGTGATCCTTTTAAAGAATACAAAAAAGTTCTAGATAAGTATAAGCAAGCTAGAAAGGATATTCTATCTTATAAGCATGAGAATAAAAAGCTTACTTGCTTATTGAATAATGCTAGAAATACTTCTACTTCTGATAATTCTACTGAGATTTTTACACTTGAGTTTAGATTACATGAGACACTTGATTGCATTGAGAAAAGCACTCAAGAAAATGCTAAACTTAAGGAGAAATTAGAAACAGAAAAGAAGAGGTATTCTATTGCTTCATGTAGATTTAATGCTCTTTCTATTAAATATGATAAAATCTGTGCTAACTCTAAAATGTTAGAGATTAGACTGGAAAATTAGGTATTATAACCTATGACTCAGTCTAACACAAGACATATGACACATCATAAAGTCACATATGACAGATCTTTTACAAAGGAAGCAAGCGAAGTTAAAGCTTCACGTAACCATTCCTTCTATTACAAGTATCCATGCACATCATATCACACTACTACACGTTCTCATACTGCTGCACATAGCAATAATGTTAATACTTTCTGTCATTATTGGGGTATGAATGGACACATTTCTAATCGTTGTCAGATTAGAAATCTAGTTGATATAAACTTGTACAAATGGGTTCCAAAAGCTAACAAATATGGATCCAAGTTTTGGATACCAAAGTCTTTGCCTCTTGATGTAGGTGAAGCTTCTCATATCAAATAGAACCATGGAACATGTTGGTGATTACAAAGCTACAAAGGTTGTAACACCCAGTGTTCCAAATGAGGGTAATTTTGAAAATTTGAAATTATAATTATTATTTATTGATATTTAGGGTATTTTATTTATCATTTTTAGCTTGAGGGTATTTTTATCATTTTTGGGTTTATTTGATTTTAATATTATTTATTTGAATTTATGGAAATTTTTTAGGAATTATTTTGGATGATGGTTGACTAGGTTGACTTTGACTAGCATTGACTTTGGTAGACTAGTCTAGAAGCTAACCCTAGTTGTGACTGCCTTGGTTAGGTTAAGTAACCCAAGTCTAACTAGAGTTAACCCATGATTTAGTCTTTTAGACTCGAGTTAGAATATAGAGGGTTAAGTCATAAGTCATGACTTATGATTTTGAGACCAATAGATAATCACTTAGCCATAGCTTGTGAAACTTGGCCCAAGGCCCATAGCCCATCACTAAACCCTAACCCTAACCCACTATGGCCAGCCACCTAGGGAATCCCACCCTATTTAATGCCTCCTTCATTTAGGGTTAGCCTCCCTTGGAAATAGATCTCAAGTTTAGAAAGAGGTAAATCCCCAACTTTAGAAATTCATATCAAATCCATTTTAATTTCTTTTTAATCCAAACAAATTGCAATAGGTTCTAATTAGTGTGTTCTTGCTGTTTGTGGAAGTTTTTCTCAGTTTGTATACAATTTGGTGAAGTTGGAAAGCAAGAAGAACACCCCCTTCTTAGAGCTTTTGAGGAGATTGATACCTATAGGTAAATCCCTAAAACTCTATTATAGTTGCTATTATTTTTGCATTTTAGCATAGGCCTAGGAGTCCCCTAACTGTAGGAATCATTTCGTGTCTAGGTGGACTCATTTCGTGTCTGTATCGGACACGTATCCAATAGGATACCTAAGTGTTTGTGGAAATGCCACATAGGAATTAATTTTCGTATTTTTGAAATGTAAATGCATGGATTTATAGATCTAGATGTGTGTATTAATTTTTGTGAAGGTAGTAGTGTGTTTCGTGTCCATTTGTGTCATGTTTTTACACGTGGACACGCATCACGAGCCCGTAGGCCGTGTCCTGCATCACGGACCCTGTATCTTCGGATACAGGACACATCGTGTCCTGATTTTTTGTGGGAATCTTGGGACATCGTCTGCGACCACACTCCCAAAATTTGGGAGCATCTCGTGTACCATGCGAGGAGTTATCGAGGTCGTATTGGTCGTGCGCTGTCGCACGTGGGCTGCTGTGCGCGTGCACAGGCACGACTGACATGCGTGTCGTTTCGTGTCTGTGTGACTCGTAGACTCAATGCAGGGTGTGTCAGTCCTAGAGCTGCCCTAGGTGCACCACTGGACACGAGCACGTGTCGTGTCGTGTCGTGTGTCGCGTGTTGGATGCACGTGCACGCGTGCACGAGCCAGTTTTCATTTAAATTTCTGATACACTATTTTTGTATATTTGGACACTTTGTGTCCACTCTAGTGGACACGAATGACACACATAGACATGAGATCACATAGGGAATGAACCTATATGATTGTTGTCCAATTTCGTTTGGTTTAAATTAGGTTCGAACTTGGGTTTTTACGTGTCAGTGTTTTTCCAGTTCATGTATCAGTCTAGTACTGAGTTGGGTTTTTGGTTTTATGAACTGACAGTTAGTGTTAATTTCTGAGATTTCCTAAAAATGTGAAATGTTAATGTCCATGCTAATTTAGGTTATTAACTGAGGTTGAGTGTTAACCTGGGTATACGAACATCCTGAGTTCAATCAAATGAGTATGTGATTTCCTGAGATTTTGGGATTAATGTTAACTGTGTGTTTCCAGTTTTGATTATGAGTATCAGTAACTTATACATGAACCTAAAACCTGAGAATTGTTTCCCTTTTCTTTAAACTAAAGTTTCACTGTTAGTTCACTATAAATTGATTCCTGAAAATAACTTGAACACTGAACATGAGACACTTGGACACTGCTTTCCTGTCATTTGGTTTCCTGGGATTACATTGTACACACACACACAGGAACATGCCTATCCTAGTATCTAGTACACTGTCACACTACTAGCCTACACACAAGTACACACACACAGTCATATATACTCACACACACACATGAAAATGATAACTTGAACACTGGACACTGTTTTCCTCTCACCCTCACATATTCACACACTCTTACACACAGTTTGGAGTTGCTAATGATCTCCTCATGTACTGTCAAGGGTTTGAAACCTGAGAACAGGCTTTTTCCCTAAAAAACTCTGTCAACACACATTTGTCTGAACACATGTATACTGTTAGTTCACTGAGTAGGTTTTAACATAAATTCCTGAGACTTCATCACATGGAAATGCATTGTTTGATCACACACACTCTAATGTTCCTATTACACACATAGCTCAGTCACTACACCTTCTATTCTATTTTCTGTCATGATTTTTCTGTCACACATTTCACTCACAAACTCTCATGTATGCCTACACTCACCCATGTGACACATATACATACACACACCCCTATCTACTCTCCTGTACAGACCCACACACACTCACACTCTCATGACACTTTGCTCACATGTACACACAAATGCACATTGCCCTTTTCTATCCCTATGTATATGTGTACCTACATATGTATGTATATATATTTACGTGAGATGCATACATAGATATCCTATATATTATAATATGTGTGTGTATTATATTTAGGCATATGTATTGATATGATAATATGTGATATGTGGGTTGGCTTAGGCATAATATAGCCTATAGCCTAGGGCTCATGGCCTATGGGTGTGTCTGTTTACCTAGTGAGTGTCTAGTAGACTTGTACAGTCTAGAATTGGTGTGTGCTTGATAGAATAGACTAGCTAGACTAGTATAGACTTATTTGACTTAGGTTTGACTTAGTTGACCTAGTTGACCTAACCTTGACCTTTTAATTGACTGAAGTTGACCAGGGTTGACTTTGGTCTAGGATTGACCTAGTATCATGTAGACTGCATCATAGTATCTTATTTTATTTACCTGGACATGTTGTGACTTGTACTGTTCTATAGGAGACAGACACCACTCCTCGGACAGTATATTCTCTTCGGACATTCAGGATACCAGGCGAGTACATTCTCTGATCATTTCATATCCTGTTAGAATTATTCTCCTGCTTTAAATTACTTTACTTGATACTGTCATGTTGGTCACACGGATTAGTACTATATGTATCCCTTCTTGAGATGTTATCTCCTCAGGGAGCATCAGATACTACATATTCTGTGCGTTTTACTTACATTGTGTATCACTATGCTTCATGGTTCATTGATCACTTGTGATATGTACTCTCTTGATCACAGAGTCTTCCTTGAATCACCCATTTATGGGCATTCCTAGAATCACCCATTTTTTGGCCTACCATGTATTACCTCTTGTGGGCCATTGCATGGATCATAACATAACCTGCCTGGATCTTTGTGTATTGATTGGGGGTACGGGGGAGTAGAAGTAGACATGTGAATAATATCCAAGTAGTATCTCATCTGATCACCTCCGTAGTGTCTTATCAGAATCTTCTATGCCATTCACATATTTATATTGTACTCTGACTCACTAGCCACTGTTAGTTCTCTACTTATAGTAGATATTTCTATTACAGTTCTCTTTCTGTTTACATTCTGTACTTTCTTCAGTTCCTGTATCTTACTTTACTGCATGATTATATTTTCTAACCTGCTATGAACTGTTGAGATGTATTGTGCTCGCTTCGTCCTGATTGGGCACCGTTGAATGTTTACAGAGGACGAGGATGAGGCTGGTGTTGGCACTTTCTATGGGACAGCTCTAGATGACACCTGCGATCCGGATTTCCAGCCGGATCCATTAGCTGTAAAGACTGAGGCTCCCTAGTCTAGGTTTTACTATTTCTGTCATTTGAGATATGGATTGTAAATATTCTTTCATTCTCTGTAGTTGAGACCTTGTATTTCTGGATGTTTACTGAGATGTTATCTTAGACACTTAGACTATTCTGATCTTCTGTATTTCATTTGAGTTCTATATCATATCGTGCTTCTTCTTCCTTAGTTGTGATTGAGTTTACATTCTGCTATGTCACCCCCATTCGGGGAGTATAAACTGCTTAGCATTATATTGTTAGATGTTGTGACCTAGGACAGCGTTCTACCGTCGACACTGCGGCGTAGGCTGGACGTACCCACTTCTCGTGCCCTTACTCTAGGGTGCGGGTCGTGACACGTTTTTAGTGGTGGCCTATGCAGGTCGAGTTTATGTAGTGGTATTCGAACTAGAGTATCACTACAGCCTGCAGTAGGATTAGGATATTTTTGAGGGTACTCAATCACACTAGGAAAACTCTTAATCAGATTCCTTTATCTATATTGTTGCTTATTGACTTCCCTTGAATATAAACTGTCCCCCTTTGAAATTTTGCTTCATTCTCAAAAATTGCTTCTTGTTTTGATGTGTCTTCATGATGGTTACGAAGACACGATCTCATCGCTCCGGTCCGGGGAATACTATCGAGAGGCTGGCCACCTCTCGTCCTGTTCATCAGGGCCTCGAGATCGTAGCTCCTGTTGTGCTGACTCAGGTTGGCGTTTCTGCTACATTGGACGTGCACCTCTGTCTGTACAGAGACTTTCTCCCGTCATTTCCGATTTCTCTCAGCAGCAGCGGTTCATGCAGCATCAGCAGCAGACCAGGGAAAACCAGCAGGGGCGAGCTATCGTCAGGACAGTCAATGATGCACAGACCATTGGAGATCTTGTTGCAAGTTCCGTTCTTCTCAATTCCATTCCCGCAATTGTCTTTTATAACTACCTTGAAATCTGATTCCATCTGTTCCTTGCTGATTGATTAATTTTGTCATGTTGCTCTTTTGTTATGTTTGTTTTTTTTCTTCTGAGAAAATCATATGGGCTAGGTCACCTCAGTTATAGGATCTAGAATCTTCGATAGTCGTGTTAGCTGGCATAGTGAGGACATGTAGTCAGATTTTGGATGTATTTCTCGGGTATGAGAATTTAAGGTTTTCGTCGTCGTATGCGGCAATGCGAAAATTTTAAATACCCTGAACCTAGAGGTACGTACCTTAGTCAAGGACTCTGTGATTATCGTAGCCTTGCTCACTAGCATGATGAAGACTCTGGACAACATGATTTTGGATAGACGCATATGAATAACAGATTGTATCTTGAGAAGGTTTTAAACATCATACCCTTCTGTTGTTATAAATAACTTAGGAGTAGGGATATTTAGTGTTGTAGAGCTTATTCATATGTAGTTCTTTCATAGTGTAATGATATGATGACTTGTAGAGTGTCTGTACCCTAGAGATGATAGTTAGCATTGGTATTAGAATAGTAATCCATTGTAGATGATTTCCTTGTTATTATAATACCAACCAGTTTACATATAGGATGTTAGTATGCCTTACAGCCTTGATGATTGTTACTATTTTCCCTTACCTTTTTCCAAGTGAGGCACCCATGACCAGAGCCTGTCCTTGAGTATAGTTGTAGTTCACCTACGACTGAGAGGCCTATATACATATAGATTGCAGATGATATTGGCATATGGGATATGGGTTGGTTGGTATCTATAGGTCATTGTTGAATAGGGTATTGACATGTTGATTAGCCTATATTTGGTTCAGTTTTATATTTTAGTTAAGTTCTCTTTGTGTTGAGTTAAGTCATGATTGATCAACCTTTATAGGCAGTGTGTAGACCCTTCATTAGAGACCCTCTTCCCTTGGTTCATACTATTTCAGGTTGTTCACTGCACTCAACTTTTATTACCTGCCATGTTGCATCATAGGTTTCACTGGACCATAGTTCAGACCCTAATTATTGACTCACCAATATAACCATCAACCCCTTACCATATTCTGCATATCTGGAGAGTTAGTATCATGCATACTAGAGGCCTGTACTCACCACTTGGGACAGTTCACTGTTCTGTCCCAGTACACCTTACAGTATCTGACCCCTTCATTGGAGTGCTAGGCATGTGGTAGGGAGTGTGTGTTTTAGACCCTGAGTAGAGTTGAGGTGATGAGTGTTAATATATATAGTTTGTATATATATGTAATGTATTTTGATTGGTACGTAGCCTGCACTCGTTTGTAGTATACTGCCTATTGCATTCCTTGTACACCAATTTGGTTCACTTCTTCAGACCACTGTCCTGCATGTAGTTAGTTCAGCCAGATATAGAGGAGAGGCCAGGTTGATCTAGAGGCATGTTTCAGTCACCATGTAGGTTTTCTTTCACTTTGACTTTACAAGTGGACCCAAATATCTTGTCCTTTAGCTCATAATTTTAGTCCCCTTGGCATCATTCCCTTTTGCCTATATTGATGTTCCAGACCATTCATCCTTATCCTAATTCTAAGTTTTTATTTCAGTCCCTTATGAGTTTAGCCTACTTTAACCCTTGGTTGATCAGTCATATATATATATAGATGATATACTTAGGATATATGTGATGGGTTGTTGTTCTTGAGCATATATATGTGGTATTTGGGATTGGTGTGCTTAGCTTGTAGGTACTTAGTTATGGGTGACTTGATAGGATTGGAAAGTTAAGAGCTAGCCTATTATAGAGTTTCTCTTTTTGCTAAATTTTGATTGCCAACACTAGGTAGCTAGCATAGGTAAAATCCTAAGAAGTTGACCAGCTGATGACCAAGTACTTGGATGTTGAAAAATTGACTAGTGATTGACCCTTTTCTATGTTTGACCTAGAAGGGGGTGCGATCATCTTAATTTCGAGGACGAAATTTTTATAAGGTGGGTAGGATTGTAACACCCAGTTTTCCAGATGAGGGCAATTTTGAAATTTTGTAATTATAATTATTATTTATTGATATTTATTTCATATTATGATTTTTTGGTGATTTTTAATCATTTTTAAACTATTTAAAATCATGACTTGTGATTTGGTGTTTTGCTAGTGTAACCCTAGAGATAGTGATCTAGAGCCTAGCCTTGTGATTAGGGTATTTCATTTATCATTTTTAACTTGAGGGTATTTTTGTCATTTTTGGGTTTATTTGATTTTAATATTATTTATTTGAATTTATGAAAATTTTTTAGGATTTATTTTGGATGATGGTTGACTAGGTTGACTTTGACTAGCATTGACTTTGGTAGACTAGTCTAGAAGCTAACCCTAGTTGTGACTGCCTTGGTTAGGTTAAGTAACCCTAGTCTAACTAGAGTTAACCCATGATTTAGTCTTTTAGACTCGAGTTAGAATAGAGAGGGTTAAGTCATAAGTCATGACTTATGGTTTTGAGACCAATAGATAATCACTTAGCCATAGCTTGTGAATCTTGGCCCAAGGCCCATTGACCATCACTAAACCCTAACCCAAACCCACTATGGCCAGCCACCTAGGGAATCCCACCCTATTTAATGCCTCCTTCATTTAGGGTTAGCCTCCCTTGGAAATAGATCTCAAGTTTAGAAAGAGGTAAATTCCCAACTTTAGAAATTCATATCAAATCCATTTTAATTTCTTTTTAATCCAAACAAATTGCAATAGGTTCAAATTAGTGTGTTCTTGCTGTTTGTGGAAATTTTTCTCAGTTTGTGTACAATTTGGTGAAGTTGGGAAGCAAGAAGAACACCCCCTTCTTAGAGCTTTTGAGGAGATTAATACCTATAGGTAAATCCCTAAAACTCTATTATAGTTGCTATTATTTTTGCATTTTAGCCTAGGCCTAGGAGTCCTCTAACTGTAGGAATCATTTCGTGTCTAGGTGGACTCATCTCGTATCCGTATCGGACACGTATCCAATAGGATACCTAAGTGTTTGTGGAAATGCCACATAGGAATTAATTTTCGTATTTTTGAAATGTAATTGCATGGATTTATAGATATAGATGTGTGTATTAATCTTTGTGAAGGTAGTAGTGTGTTTCTTGTCCATTTGTGTCATGTTTTTACACGTGGACACGCAGCACGAGCCCGTAGGCCGTGTCCTGCATCACGGGCCCTGTATCTCCAGATACAGGACACGTCGTGTCCTAATTTTTTGTGGGAATTTTGGGGCATCGTCTGCGACCACGCTCCCAAAATTTGGGAGCATCTCGTACACCACGCGTGGAGTTATCGAGGTCGCATTGGTCGTGCGCTGTCGCGCACGGGCTGCTGTGCTCGTGCACAGGCACGACTGACACGCATGTCGTGTCGTGTCTGTGTGACTCGTGGACTCAATGCAGGGTGTGTCAGTCCTAGAGCTAGCCTAGGCGCACCACTGGATACGAGCACGTGTTATGTCGTGTCATGTGTCCCGTGTTGGATGTATGTGCACGCGTACACGAGCCAGTTTTCACTTAATTTTCTGATACACTGTTTTTGTATATTTGGACACTTCGTGTCCACTCTAGTGGACAAGAATGACACACCTAGACACGAGATCACATGGGGAATGAACCTATATGACTGTTGTCCAATTTTGTTTGGTTTAAATTAGGTTCGAACTTGGGTTTTTACGTGTCAGTGTTTTTCCAGTTCATGTATCAGTCTAGTACTGAGTTGGGTTTTTGGTTTTATGAACTGACAATTAGTGTTAATTTCTGAGATTTCCTGAAAATGTGAATTGTTAATGTCCATGCTAATTTAGGTTATTAACTGAGGTTGAGTGTTAACCTGGGTATACGAAAATCCTGAGTTCAATCAAATGAGTATGTGATTTCCTGAGATTTTGGGATTAATGTTAACTGTGTGTTTCCAGTTTTGATTATGAGTATCAGTAACTTATACATGAACCTAAAACCTGAGAATTGTTTCCCTTTTCTTTAAACTAAAGTTTCATTGTTAGTTCACTGTAAATTGATTCCTGAAAATAACTTGAACACTGAACATGAGACACTTGGACACTGCTTTCCTGTCATTTGGTTTCCTGGGATTACATTGTACACACACACAGGAACATGCCTATCCTAGTATCTAGTACACTGTCACACTACTAGCCTATACACAAGTACACACACAGTCATATATGCTCACACACACACATGAAAATGATAACTTGAACACTGGACACTGTTTTCCTCTCACTCTCACATGTTCACACACTCTTATACACAGTTTGGAGTTGCTACTGATCTCCTCATGTACTGTCAAGGGTTGGAAACCTGAGAACATACTTTTTCCCTTAAAAACTCTGTCAACAAACATTTGTCTGAACACATGTACACCGTTAGTTCACTGAGTAGGTTTTAACTGAAATTCCTGAGACTTTCATCACATGGAAATGCATTGTTTGATCACACACACTCTAATGTTCCTATTACACACATAGCTCAGTCACTACACCCTCTATTCTATTTTCTGTTATGATTTTCCTGTCACACATTTCACTCACAAACTCTCATGTATGCCTATACTCACCCATGTGACACATACACACACACACACACCTATCTACTCTCCTGTACAGACCCACACACACTCACACTCTCATGACACTTTGCTCACATGTACACACAAATGCACATTGCCCTTTTCTATCCCTATGTATATGTGTACCTACATATGTATGTATATATATTTATGTGAGATGCATATATAGATATCCTATATATTATAATATGTGTGTGTATTATATTTAGGCGTATGTATTAATATGATAATATGTGATATGTGGGTTGGCTTAGGCATAATATAGCCTATAGCCTAGGGCTCATGGCCTATGGGTGTGTCTGTTTGCCTAGTGAGTGTCTAGTAGACTTGTACAGTCTAGAATTGGTGTGTGCTTGATAGAATAGACTAGTATAGACTTGTTTGACTTAGGTTTGACTTAGTTGACCTAACCTTGACCTTTTAATTGACTGAAGTTGACCAGGGTTGACTTTGGTTTAGGATTGACCTAGTATCATGTAGACTGCATCATAGTATCTTATTTTATTTACCTGGACATGTTGTGACTTGTACTGTTCTATAGGAGACAGACACCACTCCTCGGACAGTATATTCTCTTCGGACATTCAGGATACCAGGCGAGTACATTCTCTGATCATTTCATATCCTGTTAGAATTATTTTCCTGCTTTAAATTACTTTACTTGATACTGTCATGTTGGTCACACGGATTAGTACTATATGGATCCCTTCTTGAGATGTTATCCCCTCAGGGAGCATCGGATACTATATGTTCTGTGTGTTTCACTTACATTGTGTATCATTATGCTTCATGGTTCATTGATCACTTGTGACATTTACTCTCATGATCACAGAGTCTTCCTTGAATCACCCATTTATGGACATTCCTAGAATCACCCATTTTTGGGCCTACCATGTATCACCCCTTGTGGGCCATTGCATGGATTATAACATAACCTGGATGGATCCTTGTGTATTGATTGGGGGTACGGGAGAGTAGAAGTAGACATGTGAATAATATCCAAGTAGTATCTCATCTGATCACCTCCGTAGTGTCTCATCAGAATCTCCTATGCCATTCACATGTTTATATTGTACTCTGAATCACTAGCCACTGTTAGTTCTCTACTTATAGTAGATATTTCTATTACAGTTCTCTCTCTGTTTATATTCTGTACTTTCTTCAGTTCATGTATCTTACTTTACTGTATGATTATATTTTCTAACCCGCTATGAAATGTTGAGATGTATTGTGCTCGCTCCGTCCTGATTGGGCACCGTTGAATGTTTACAGAGGACGAGGATGAGGCTGGTGTTGACACTTTCTATGGGACAGCTCTAGATGACACCTGTGATCCAGATTTCCAGCCGGATCCATTAGCTATAGAGACTGAGGCTCCCTAGTCAAGGTTTTACTATTTCTGTCATTTGAGATCTGGATTGTATATATTCTTTCATACTCTGTAGTTGAGATCTTGTATTTCTGGATGTTTGCTGAGATGTTATCTTAGACACTTAGACTATTCGGATCATCTGTATTTCATTTGAGTTCTATATCATATCGTGCTTCTTCTTCCTTAGTTGTGATTGAGTTTATATTCTTCTATGTCACCCCCATTCGGGAAGTATAAACTGCTTAGCATTATATTGTTAGATGTTGTGACCTAGGACAGCGTTCTACTGCCGACACTGCGACGTAGGCTGGACGTACCCACTTCTCGTGCCCTTACTCTAGGGTGCGGGTCGTGACAAAGGTCATCTTCCAAGCAATTGTACCAACATAAGTGTGGTCACTAGAACCACTTTGGTAATATGCTAAACAAATCTTTCTAAATTGCTAAATTTCTAGAATCTTGCATGTTATTAATTAATAGCTTGCTACTAGCTCTCATTTGATACTTCGTTGATTTATCACTTTAATTGTGATTTTGAGAGAAGATATTTATTTCATATGACTAGATATGGATATTTATTCTTCTTACTACCATACTTATTAGTGCACACTAGTATTATTTTTTTATCTCTATAGTGTACTATGAAAGGTTTTAAAAAAACAGTTTTTAGTTTCTTAATCTTGATGATCATTCTTTGTTCATTCTTTGGGTATTTACTTCTCTTATAGTTAGGGATTCTAGATTTCGATGATGTTTGATGATACAACATATATTCTTTTAAATCAAAGTTTTTAAAAATCGAGATAATTTTAGGTACAAGTCGAAAGGGTTCTTCTGTCATACATGTGTAAATAGCCTGAAGCGACACGATGTACTAGTTTTCGGACTAATGTTAGCTGGGAACCCTCCCCTACAACTTACCCAAAGTGGTCAATACTTTATAGACTTAAGATTTATTAAAGTCTACTTGCAACTATTGTCTAGTTCTGGATCCAAGGCACTGAAACCGATCCCCTATATTCGAGAATACATCAGCATACCTAGTCCCTACATTTTGATTTATAAATGCTTTATATTTTGTCATTACCCAACGATTTTGTAGCATAAATAAGGATACATGTAATTGATACATCTTATGCTTATAGCTACAAATAATTTAAATTTTTGTTGTTGTTTGAGATCTTTCGATTCCATTGGATACACTTATATCGTCATAATATTTTGTATTCCCTAAATCGATCTATAACCCTGGATTGATCTCAATTTTATGCAAAGAGATAAGAATTTTGTCTTTAGATTTGGACTTTCATTTTATGGACATTATTATCTTTTTATATTTTCACAAAAGGTAACATTTGATGATCTATCTTGTCTATTGTGAGATACTATTGCATAGATCAATTTATGTCGTCTTGACTTATATGATTATTCACCGTATTTTGATTTATATATGCTAAATTAAAATATCTTTTGATTGTTTCATCTTAAGTGTTCATTTAATGCATACTATCTCTTTTGTCTAAAGATGATTGTTTTTCGTATTCATGATACTCGTTTTATTAAGTTTTTTTTATTCTCTTCTTATTCAAGTTAATAACTGCCTATAGCAGTAATTTTTTGCAGGAAGAAGTCAGACATATTGAATTTCTATCTCTCAAAGCATTTCTTTTCTTTAAGCCTATGGTTATGAGATGGACACCGTGCTAAGGTTTTAAAAAGGGAAGAAATAAAATTTGATAAGAAGACCTAATATTTTGATGAATTATTTTCTTACTTATGAAAATATTTCTCTGGATTTTAAATCTATCAATACTATTAACTTTGGATATAGCCATGTAAAGGGAGAGTAGTTAATTGTTTTAAATCAATAATTCCCCTGACATGCCATATATCTAGAATAATATATATTTGAACATTTATCGAGTACTATTTTTATTTATTTAAAATGGGCTATGAATCTTTTATTAAAGTTATTTTCGTAATACAAAAGTTTTGAATCGTTAGTTGTGAGTCTGACAACTAAACGAACACATTTGAACATTTACTAGGACAACTTTTTCATAATGAATTCCGTAATTCAAAAGTATTTTGATTTCTATCTGTTATTTTGAATCTGTCCGTCATTCGAATGCTTTATTAAGACATTTTTCAAAAATCCATTGCTGACATGAAATGATTTGTGTTATATGTATTTTAAGTAGAGATATATTTTGTTTTCTCATTTTTAAGATGTATTTATTGGATATTTATTTTACTTGCCTAAAGGTGATGTTTGGTTTAAGTTTGGACTTTATATGCATTGATCAAAGAGATGAAAGATGTATATCTCGGATATCCCTTATATTTTGTAATAATCAATTGTATCTATCTTATGCATATAAATATTTTTGAACTAGATAAGTATATTTTAAGGGGAATCAAATTAATTATTTCAATTTATTTATACCCTTAATATATGGTATAGCTACTTCATCATGAACATATATTCTTTTATATAACATATGTTGATGATCTGTTCATGATACTTTGATTTATAGTTGATTTATGAAAAAAAATATTATTGTCGTTATTATCTTTTCTCTCTCATTTTTTTTATGATTTAAAAAAAGTTATCTTGCCAAATAATTTAATTACCTTTATTGATGACTCTTTTGAGTTTAAATCATTTTGGCTTTTCTTTTTAACATTTTATCTCAAAGTTCATGATTATCTGTATTTAGAATGATACTTCGCGGGGGAGCATTCAAGTCGACTGAATATCTCCTTCTCAAGTATTTTGTCTCTATTACCTTCATGTTTATCTAATGGATATTCATAATATCATGCTATGGTAATTGAGTTCAAATTCAAGAACTTTGATATAAATTTTGCATAGATTCTAGTATATCTATTTTCTTTTCAATGATTATATTCTTTATGGAAGTGATTCACTATTTTGTATGGGCAAAGTGTGAATCACAATTTTTTTGTGATTATTGTTAAAAGTCTTATTATTTCTTCTAAATATTCTTTATTTGTTAATCTATATTGGGCAAAGTGTGAATCATATTTCTTCATCTTCTCGATCTATTCCTAAGCTTTCTATTCTCTTTACAAAGCTTTAATCTTCCAATCTCCAAGACAACTTTGATTCTTCTAGTGCCGGTGGTTTCTGATTAGGAGTTTTCGAGTTGTACAAGCTTGGGATATAAAAGTTTTTCTCAGAAAGGTGTTGTAGAAGTTTGATTGTGGGCTTCGGATAAAAATATGATGGTGTTGAAGTTTGTGGGACCGTTGAGCACCTCTAGAGGGGGGTGAATAAAGTGTGTGCGTGTGCAGCAAAAAATAATCACCAATTAAAAAATATTAAACAGTTATATATTATGGCAGATAAAAGATGGTAAATAAAATACGGTAAAGTAAGAGTCAAGAATTCAAACTCAGTGAACACCACGATGTATATTTGCTTCCCTTTGAGAGGACTAGTCCAGTCGCGTGTACTCTTGCTCGCTATTAATCCACTATGGCACAAGCTTTAACTGAGCGCTTGTAACTCTTATAACACCATGCTTGGTGACAAGTGTACGACCGACTTGACAACATCGTGCTTGATGACGAGCACACGACTGGCTCCAGAAGGCAATTGAAAAATTGGAATGTTTTCTGAATACAGCCTCCGATACAACTCTTCAACTCCAAACTCTAGATTAAACAGAAACTGTACTGGCTTGGCTAAGAGTCGTAAAGGCTTAGATATGAAAGTAAAAAGCTCAGAATACTTTAGATAGAGAAGAGAAGAGATAAAATTGGATGATTGAAATGAATGGTAATCTCAACTCTATTTAAAGTATTTTGGGGGGACCGAACTTGGGCAGAGTTCGGACAGAGTTCGGATGCTAAGATTTTGCATACGAATGTTGTAGGCAGATTTTGTAGGAACTGTATTTCGAATTTACTCTGGCCGAACTCGGACCGAACTCGGGCCGAGTTTTGACCGAGTTCGGGTAGAGTTTGCCAGAACTGTTTTGGCCAGTTTGATGGGTTTTCGGCTATTTTGGTATGTGGACTTTTGGATAGATATTTGTGGATAGGTAGGCTATATTTTGTGGACTGAGGATAGCTAAGCCAGTATCGATCCGATCAATCTCATATTTTTTCTAGACTCAATAAAAGAAAAAATACAGAATAAATATGAAAACTAATAGCCCTTTGATAATGCCTTTCTCCAGATGCGAGGCCCCCGATGCGAGGCCCCGGATAAGTCGTTAGGCGGTTCAGAGAAATTTTCTTATATTATGTCATCTTTGGCCCATCAATAATTCTTCATTGTATGTGTCCTGCTTTGTCAAGGCTTGATCATGCTTACTGCATGTCTACAAATACCAGTTAGACGAACAAAACAATATGATGAAGTATGATAAAAGCATAGCAATATATATGATATAGTGAACAGTTAGGACAATGCTAAGTTTAAGTAGCAATAAGATAGTGATTATGTAAATATTAGTGACATCATTATGGGAAACTTAATTGATTAGCCATATACAAAAACATGATATAATCATTGGGCTAACGAAGTTGGCGTGTTCTTCGGAGTAATACACGTGGTGTAATCTCTATTCAAAATAGTGGATTAATTAGCTAGCAAGAATTCTCGCGACTGGACTAGTCCTCTCAGAGGGATACCAGTATAAACCTTGGTGTTTGCGTTTGCTCTTCTCTACTCATTTACTCTACGCATTTAATTAAACACTGCCTGCTTCATATATTGTTTGATTATTGTCATAAATATTTTTAAATGGTGATTATTATTCCGTTGTACACACGCACTCTATTCACCCCCCTCCCTCTAGAGGTGCCAAATTGGTCCTACAAAATCAATTTTATTAAACAATATTTCTATAAAGTAAAATATAACATTTATTTCTGAAAAAAATTATTAAGATATTTATAATCATATTTTGACTATATTCCTCATAAGTAAAAGTAGTATCAACTACAATATTAGTCACATTACCTATTTAACTCAATCTAGCATATATAGCATTAAATCTACATAATAAAGTGATATTTTTATAAATTAAAAATATCATATTTTTTTGAAATAGTAGCTATAAATACTTTATAATAATATTTAATGTATTCTATTTATAGAAAAATATGTATACAAGTCTCATATTGATTATACATCATTAGTTATTTACTTGGTCCATTAATTCGGTGCCCGAAATGATAATTTCTTAATAAATCTTAATTCTGAAAAATTCTAAATATGTTTTTCTTATCAAAACATGCAAAACAATTATTTTGGACAAGTCCCACGCAGTTCTGAAGCATAGGGACAAATAGAATCTGAGTTTTCCGTATTCTGACATTACGGTGATAAGTTCGAATTTTATAAAAATAATAAACCTTAGTAAGATTCTACAAAAGTATATTCAATAGAAATCTTAGGATGTCTAGATTCTTAGTGATCCGAAAGTTGACGAACACTTGCACACGAAAGATTTGGTTCCGTCTGGACACCATTTCTTAGAATAAACGATCGGACAAACTGTAAAGAACCTTGTGAGTGGCCAATTGGATAAGAAAATAGACATATATGTCTTTTCATTAGTTTTGGTTTCATGAGAAACGAATATTAGAAAGTATATGAAACACATTGAGGAAGATGACAAACCTACAGGTTTGCATAGAATTGTGCTGCTGGAATTGGCTGACTTGTAGGACTATTTTGGGGGTACTAGAAAGGATTGCGAACGTGTACAGAGTTGATAGGATGATAGAGGGTCACGTTATCTTTGCAAACTATTTTGGGGCTACTAAGACTCATTTCAGACTCCAGATATACTTAGGTAGGTGCAAGCTTCTTCAGAGTCTTGAAATGACGATGGCATGGCTTGGCTTCTTCCTTTGATAGGTGCTGGCTTTTTCCCTTGGTGACAACAGTCCAAAGATACTCAGTTTGTGAAAACTGAATACCTTTCGGGGGCTTCGTTCCCGAATCCCCGACGGGGGGCGCTGCCCCGTCGACCCCCGTCCGCTGACCGGGCAGCGAAACCCCCGGGTGCGTGGCTCCAAAGATATCATCGGGCGGTTCAGAGAAATCTTTGTGGGATACCATCGTCTTTGGTCCATCATGATTTCTTTATTGTATATGTCTATATTTGATCTTGCTAATTACTTTTCTGCAAATACATGTTAGACGAATAAAGCAATATAAATGTAGCAAGTATGATAAGATAAAGCACATTAGGACTATGCAAAGTTTAAGTATCAATGCTATAGAGATAGCATAAATTTTAGTGAACCATAATGTTAAATTTAATCGAAAAACCACAATCGAAAACATAGTTAGATCATTGGGCTAACAGTTGGGAATGTTGTTGGAAGCTGTTCCAATTTAGGTAGATGTTTAGCTACCAACTACCATACCTCAACCTCCGGACATGCTACATAAAGACAGCTACTATAGTAAACAAACGAAATCAAAACCCAGGAAGGTACAAAAGCTGAGAATAGGAAAGGTTTATTCCAACATCCAGGAAGATGAGGAAAAATCCTTACAAAGCCTGAAAATAATGGAAATAGTTATTTCTTTGGTTTTTAAAAGGTATGGACTCTAAAGGAAGAATAAAGATGTTATACGTCGTTAATAAATCTATAGCTGAACCACACGGTTGAGCCAAAATCAGAGAGCACAAATTGACTAATAAAAGACTGGTAATTAGTTGAAACATTAGACTAATTCTTGATTCATGCCAGATGAATCTCATATGGTTACTGCAGAATGTTGGAAAGTTGTATCAGACATTCTTTATATAGACAGTATATTAATTTATGAAACTATGTCATAATTGATATTTTATGTCATGTTAGGCTATAATTAAACATTCTCTCTCTCTCTCCCTCTCTCTCTCTCTCTAATAAGAATAAACGATTTGACAATTCTCTGGGTTATTTATGGTGGTAGGCAAAAAAATAAAATGAGAAGTTTTAATATATAAATTGAGTATAGGTGTTTGCCATTTATTGTAAAAGAACAGAACAATTATCGGAGGACTGAACTTAGACTCATAATACAAACTCGCTTGTACAAAGAAAGCCTAGGGACGAAAACCTAGGTACAACAATCTAAGTACAATTGTTTATTTTAGATTCTGGGGGGTGACGATAGAGGCTCGAAAAAGCGACGGCAGCTCTGTCTTACTCCTTAGATGATCGGGTACAGCCTTGGCTCTGGAGAAGAAGTACTTGGCGTTGACGAAGAAATGCTCTCTTTATTCTCTCTGGATCTGAGCCGGGGGGCCTCTCTCTCTCTATGTGTGTCTGTCCTCTCTGCGTGTCTTCCTCCTCTTTGCAAGGGAATGGTACCTTGCTATTTATAAGAGTGGGGAGGGCATCATTAGGGTTTGCAATGATTGCCCATTCTCACAAGTCGGCAGCCTGAAAGTTAATCTGGGCCGTCCATCTTGCATATGATAGATTTAAGCAATTAATGAGATTGCATTAAATCTCTGTAGATAATAAATACTGATTGCCATGAATATTCGCGACTTGTAATGGCCTGCCACGTGTCTAATTTGCTCGATTTGATTTGTTCTGGGCATTTATTACAACAAATCTGATTAAGATTTGTTAACACCCATAATCCTAGGAAGATAAGGCTGCCACGTGTCTCAATCACCTTGGCAGAGCCGCAGATGAGTGGGTCGCATGAGGCTAAATGGCCATATAAAGATGAGCAGCTGCATGGGGATGAACAGCCGCATAAAGATGGGCAGCCGCATGGGAGTGGATAGCCGTATGCTGATGGGCGGCCGCATAAGGGATGCAGCCGCATGCTGATATTCAGCCGCATAAATATAGCAGCCGTATGCTGATGGGCGGCCGCATAAATGTAACAGCCGCATGCCTCGGGATTAGATGGATTCTGCCAACTGTGAGAAGATTTTCTTCTCTTCCCTAGGGACGCACCATTACATCAGTCATTATTGCCCGTTTTCGTCAGGGCTATCATTTCGTCAGAGTTGTCAGCCGTCAGGGCATTAAATGCAGCAAAAGACGAAGGAAAGAAGCTGTTGAAGGCCATGTGGCTCCTCTCTGGGACGCGTGGAGTTATTTGAGCCGCATAGACGCTTGAACCGCATGGATCCCTAAGCCGTATGGGCTCTCTGAGCCGCATGGACTCTCTGAGCCGTATGGGGATCCTCGGCTACATAAACCTTTCTTTTATTCTTTTGTACGCTTCTATAAGACCCCCTTCAAAGTTTTCAATTTGCAAAATTGAAATACTTTGAATAAGAAGCATGGCCATGTATAAACTCCTCTGGCCACATAAGATGTTCTGCCCGCATGGGTGTCTCAGCCGCATAGCCCCCTCAACCGCATGGCCATTTGAGCCGCATGGTCGTTCCAGCTGCATGGCCATTTGAACCGCATGGGCTCCTTGCCACGTCTTCATGCCATGTGTGCAAATATTTTGCATTGATTACTCTTGATTTGCTGTCAGATTCAAGGCCACTTTTTGGGGCAGGATCCCAAGAGTTTTGGCCTTTACTCAGTTCGTCTTATTTAACCGAAGAGTCGATTTTCATGCCGCACATGGATCGAAGCGCCCTCATTTTTGCCTATACATATGAGAGTGTTCAGTCGGAGTGATTTCCTTACTCTCTCTCTCGTCTTCAACTTTGGCTGCCCTGATTATCTGTCTCTGTCTTTCTTCTCCGACCGTCGGACGACCATGGCCCCCAAGTCTTTAAAAGCTGTCGCTGCAAAGGGCAAGAAAGTGGCTTCTTCGTCGGCTACGACACCTAACGTGCACCCCGACGTCCATCCTGCTTTTAAGGGTAAGGATTGGATGGAATATTGAATGTTTCGAATCCTAAAAACTATGGCTCTGTTGCATAATTTATGCACAAGCCTTCATCCTTCGTCTTTTTTGAACTGCCCAAGTTCAACATGATGAAGCCGCATATGTTGCATGGGCCGCATGACCTTCTCATATTCGAGCCACATGGGGCATGCCCCGTGTTTGAGCCGCATGAGAAGGGCTTGAGCCGCAGGAGCACTTCTGGATTTGAACCGTATGAAGTCCCATTGAGCGGGGCCGCATGAGCTCTTGATGATCTGGACCGCATAAGCTTATCTGCTGAATAAAACCGCATAAGCTCAACCGAACCGCATAGGCTCTATCGTAGCAGTGCCGCATGAAATCAAATTGAATTGGGCTGCATAATGCTACGTCGAACCGAGCCGCATAGGCTCATAGGAACCTTTTTAAGAAACTTCAAGTGGTTTCATATTAACCATTTATTAATCCTGTTTCTTTTATTCTTTCTTCAGTGAATCTGCCCATCAATCCAGCAGGAGAGCTTTTGGTGGGTTCAGCCCAATATGCCATGGGTGTGCAGCTCGACAACTTGGTTCGACGTATGTCAGATCAGCTTCCCGCCAATAAGCCTTTGGAGAGGGTGAACGTCATCAATAACCAGCCTTTTCACTTTCTTTGTACTATGATGAACTCGGGAAGGCCGGAAGGAGAGTATCTGAAACCAGCCTTTCTCTTCGGGGATGCTCTATCCATAAAGAACCCCCGAGTGCTGGATATTTCTGAGAGCTGGGACTTTACTGTGGACGGGGTGGAGATCCATATTCCCGGAATGGAACGTCATTTTTCCCTCTCGTGGTTCACTATGGTACCGTTGAGCAGGCGGATGGTGGGTTCCCTAACTCCAATCCAATCGGGGATGTTTGTGGGCAACATCCATTATAATAAGAATATAAGGTCAGCATGTGCGAGCAGGGACTCGGTCAGTCGGAGCGTGATGGGGCTAATACCGGGTACCTTCATAAACGTATCTGGTCCCAACTTCACGTTTACTCTAGCTGAAACCTTCCTGAATCAGCTTGCTCGTAAGGGGTCTTATCCTGTTGACAGGTTGTCGCTGTTGAACTGGATAAACCCCATCCCTACATGGGCCAACCTGACATCATGGATCCTGAGGAAGTACGAGGCATTCCTTCGGGAGATTGACCTCTATTATGCCATCCGGGCCACCTGTTACGGGTTACCCATCAACAAGCCATTGTTCATGGCTCTTTTGGAAATGTATAACTGGAGGACAGGAACTTTCTTCGCGCCCGGAGGGGAGTTGGGACTTGCTCTCCATGACATGTATGCTGTTTCGAAGCTGCCATGGGGGGTGAGGCCTTCGAAGTATATACCCCCAACAAACGAAGAATTCGAGGATCTGGATCGACGATTCCCGGGTTTCGTTGCCGTGTACCGGGAACTGCTATGCCACCACAGTATTTGTCACCAAACGGCTATCAAGAAGAACAATAGCTCAGAAGGGAATGCTCCCCATACTACGTCTTGGGTCTCGTATCTTTTCAAATTCAGTCCCTCTGGCCGGGTTTCTTCTCGAGGTCCTCAGATCCAGGAGGAGATAAACAACCTGATGTCGAATGACAAGAGGTCGAGGTCCACCGGTGACAAGTTTGGGAGTCGCACCGACTCCTTCAGCTATTTCTACCACGGTACCCGGCAAATGTCTGAGAAAGCGCTCTTGGCCGGATTCTTGATGGTATGGCTACGGAACTGCGTAGTCTCGGGAGGGGCCGGTTCTATTGAAAGGATCAGCCGCCACTTCATCCTTCCGGCCGTGAAGCTGGTCTTCAGAGTCAGGCTGGCCCTTCTTTCGGCCATGGTGTGCAGCATACACCACGGCCTCCGTGCCTTTTCGTCCAAAGTCATTACTCGCGAGACGACACTGGACTTTGAACGAATAGAGCTACCCTACCATTATTTAATGGGGTGGCTATTGATGCATTATCGGTCGTTGATGAGGCCCGGAGCAGACGATGGCGTTACCGATGATGACGCTTTCCTTTTCCGATATCATCGTCAGCCTTGGGAATATGACACCATGCCAACCTGTCGGAGGGCATTGGTGAGAGTAGATGGGCACGACTTCTTTGTATCCGTTCCTCAATTTACCGCTAGAGAAGTGAGGGGTGTACATATTGACGGCATTGAACCTCCCCTCCTCTTATCTGAAAAGATGCTTCTCTGGCTGTACAATATTCGTTCGGCGCACCTGGTATATCATTACCGCAATAACGTGTACCTGGAGCCCTACTTGCCTAGTAGGTTCTCCCGCCAGTTCGGGTACAGCCAGCTGTTTCTTGATTGTCCCAGTGCTTGTCTAGGCTATGAGGGCAGTGTCCTTGACGGTATTAGAGCGTGGCATTATTACAATACGGTTCATACCCGAGCTAGCTTCTCGGTCCCCGATAATAATATGCAAGGGAAGATTTCGTACATAGCGGCCCTCTATCATGTTGCGGTGAGCAAACCTCCCACGATTTTGACATAAGCACCAGCTTTATTGTCGGGACTGGCTTGGCAGAGAAGCCCGAGGGGTCCAAGAAGAGAAAGAAAAAGGCAAATATGGTTCCTGTGCCGGACTCGGAGTCCTCGACGGCGGGCGAAGAGGATGATGGACAGGATGCCGATGATTCGACCCATCCCTCGGACGAAGAGGCGGGGGATCAGCCACCTATCATGCCGGATGACATGGTTGCGGGCAGCCGCCTGCTGTGCCTGGTCCTTCGCGCAAACGAAGTAGGCGTATGTCTGCCGATGATAGCATAACCTACTCCACGAAGCGAGCTGCGGTAAGACGCCGTAGGCTATTTTTTGATGATGCTGACGCTATTTCTGAGCTGGCTCCCTTTCAGGGGCGGCTGGGGCAGAGAAACCGGTTGAATTCAACTTGGAAGTCGCGGGCGGGGAGACTACGTCAGTTACGAGCGAGCTGCATCCTCCATGCTCCTCCCCTGGTAAGATAAGCCGAATCTTAACTTGTGAGGAGGCCTATCTGCTATATCATCACATTCTTCGGGTTACGTCAATTGATGGTTCCTTTGGACGTACAGGTCCTGCCCCTTTATTGCCGGTGATGGACATTGTCGAGACGAGCTCTATCGGAGGGGATCTGATGGGAGTACGTGTGCCTCTTTCTCTTCCAAGCTATATTGAGGGGCCTCCGGCTGGGTCGAGTTCGGGGGCCCAAGTGGTGGCACAGTCGGGGTCGGGAACAATGCTTCCTGCGTCTTCCTCTACGAATATGGTTTCGGGGGTTAACCTTTCCGCCTTGCCGAGTATCCAAGCTCTTCGGGCGGCGGAAGAGGAGCTAGCCGCTATTCATGCATCTTTTCACACAGAATTTGCTTCCTTGGTGGTGTAATGCCTGTGGTTCGTATTACGTATTTCTTAGAATACGTGTACGTATTTTATTCTTGTATTGCATGATTTCCTTCTTGGCTTGGCTTGGTTTACTCTCGGTTTGGGTTGGCTTGGTTCGGCCGGCCCAATGCTTGGTTCATTATGGGACAAGGGTGGAGCACCTTAGCCTATGCTTCTCCTTCATTTCCACCACAACCCCCCCTCTTTATTATCCCCACCAACCTTCTCTCTCCTCCATAATTCTCATTTACTTCTCCTTCCCCCACCATTACTCTTCCCCACCAACCAAGAACACCATAGGCAAGTGCAACTTACTTCCACAAGAGACTCCTTTTGATGGTTTCATTAGCTTCTCCTCATGATTCTAAACCATATTAGAACTTGTCATTTTCCATTTTGAGGCTTTAATTCTTGTAGATCTAGAGTTTTGCTACTTTCAGATTTTGGTGGTTTTGATCTATTAAACTTACTTATTTTCAAGTTTTGATGGTTTCATGTTTTAGAGAATTTCATTCTACCCAATTTTGACCTTTGGAAAGTTGGATTCGAACTTCTTTTGACCAAGATATGGACTGTTGAAGCTTAGATTCAACTTTAGAGTTCTTGCTGTTCTTGCCCTTTGGAGAAGACAGTGAACAGTGAGCTAGCTTTTTAGCTTATGCCGCTGAGTCGTACGCTGCTCTTTAGCGAGCGTACGCTAGCCTTTCGTACGCTGCTCTTTAGCGAGCGTACGCTAGCCTTCGTACGCTGCTCTTTAGCGAGCGTACGCTAGCCTTCGTACACTGCTCTTTAGTGAGCGTACGCTCACCTTGATATGCTGTTTGTTGGCAGCGTGTCTTGAGCATACGCTAGCTTAAGCGAGCGAGGCGTACGCTGGCCCCTTTCGTACGCTAGCTTGAGCGTACGCTGACCTGTAGCTTGAGCGTGCCCTTGTGTACGCTGACCCTTGCGTACGCTTCCCATTGGAAGTGTATGGATCCTTTGGTACGCAGACCTGAGCGTACGCTAGCCTGAGCGCAGCCTGGCTTGAGCGTAGCCTGATTACCCTTGATCTTCTATAGCCCTGTATATTGATATTTTATTAGATATTTAACGTCCATTTTATATCCTTACGCCTTTTGTTATGAACTTGATAATCACGAATTTACTTGATATGTTTGGAATTGATAATGAGCATGACGTGATAGTGACCCATAGTGGTGCACTCCTGACATAATAACCTGACATGACCTGATAGTGGCCCGTCGTGGCGCACTCCTGACAAGTACACTTGACATGATAACCTGACATAATTTTTCGTATAGCTGTTGCGACGGCTACCTGACATGACATAACCTGTATAATTGATCCTGACACCGTGGGCGATTGTGCTTGTACAAATAATCCAGTCCTGTCTTGCATCATGTCTAGGAGGGGACTCCTGAGTACCACGGTCAGGAGTACCTACTGAAATGGACTAAGGTTAATGACTAGTATAATTCACTAGACATGAAGAGATGTTCCCCAGTTACAGGCGATCCCGTTATCCCGGCCGTAAATATTTAGACTTGTAGCCTGCCGACGAGTAGGGCACATTTCCAGCCCACTGTTATGTGGGGCACTCTTGATTGTCACTTTAAATGATTGAACTCTATTGTCACTCTAATGCATTATACTCTCTAGATTGTCACTATAATGATTGCCTGGATAACCTGGATAGCTGCAGGGCCTGTGACTACTTGGAGCATCTCATTGCATCTCGCTAGTAACTAGGATTGTGATAACCCTAGTTAGTTAATATAGAAAGCCGTAGGCAATGATTGGCCGTGATTGATTGGATGGAGTCTAGTCCAGTATGGTATTGTCTAGAATTGATTGATTGCAAGATTGTACCAGAATGATTGAATGATTGTCACTCCAGATTGTCACTATAATGATTGTCACTCCAGATTGTCACTATAATGATTGTCACTCCAGATTGTTACTTGACCTGATTTCTTATATTTATCTTGCCGATAAATGGTGAGAGAAACCAAGTTCCGTTCAGACGAAGGGTTACAACCCCGGTCCTTGTTTGGTTTACGGGTTGTAACCTAGCTATCTGAATAGTTCCATGGTTATCTCATCGTATATCATCCTGGCATGCTTTTCCATATGTCCTGTCTTTTAGTGATTCTATGCAAGATTGTCTTTTATAAATACCTATCATGCTTTTTCTTAAATTACTGTCTCTTATTATGTAATTATATTATTGTGCTAATTTGCTGGCTTTAGTTCTTAAGTGAAGCCTCCTTTGTGGCACTTGCTCTTTCTGGGGTCTGACCCAGCTGGTTTTGTATGGCCAGATACCGGAGCAGCACCAAAGGATCTCCCTGTATTTCAGACCGATGGTGGTCACCAGGCGTAACCAGGGCAACGAGTGGGTTTATTTTTGCTCTTCCACTCTATTGTAAAATTATTCTTTTGAGGCGTTTAGCCGCCGAGCAAGTGTTAGCTCGTTTGCAACTTTATTTACTGTCTGCCTACGGGCTGTAAGCATGATTGGCAACTCGAGGTTGATCATGTATGACTTAAACTCTTGCTAGTCCTTATATTTTGTACGACTAGCTTCATGATCATCTGGATATGTAATGTTTGGGACGCCTTACAATTGTATATTTGGTGATCTGATATCTTGTGATTATTATTAGTTGGTTGAGATTGAGACAATAGGCTATTTTATGACCTTAAGAGACTGATGGATTGTAGTAAAACCCTCACATATCTAGACAGCCGTGACCGTATAGCGGTGTGGATCCCATTTCGTTATACGCAGCTGGCTATGTCTGCCCCCGCTCTCCAGTATTCTGGTTCTGGGGTGTGACATGGTTTAAGTGGTGGCCCATGCAGGTCTTGTTAATCAAGATGTGTGAGGGTTTACCAGACAGATGTCTCAATCAGTACTCGCCCTTGATCTCTGCTCGTATCCTCTTGATTCCTGAAAATTCTTGTCCTGATCACATGTTTGTAATCGTTGATCTGTCCTGGTCCTTCCTTATTGTTCCTATGTCATCTTTTTCAGCGGCATTGAACCTGGACCTGCCGATCAGCAAGGTGGATCACCTCCCGTGGACCAGCAGCAACCAGAAGATCAGGCCCAGCACTCAGGAGCAGCCCCCGAGTCGTACCTACTGAAGGAGAGCCGCCAGTTCAGCCAGTCCAGCCTACAGATCCTGATGATGACACTTTGGTGGGTCTCATCAGATCATTGTTAGCTTCCCAAGATCGTAGAGGCGATGCCTTGCACCAGGCAGTGGAAGATGCTCTGAATAGAAGTGGTCCTCGAGGGAACAGTGCGGTCAACAGTTTCAAGCGCCTGAACCCTCCCTTCTTTGATGGCAGCGAGGATGCCATTGCTGCCGATGCTTGGCTACAGGATATAGAGGTGATTCTCGAAGCCGCGAAGACTCCAGAAGACGAAAAGGTGGCTGTGGTGCGCCTACAGTTATTAGATCTAGCCCGCAGTTGGTGGGCCGCACAAGCAGTGGGATTGGCAACACCTGTCTCTTGGGCAGTGTTCAGCGAGAAGTTCCAGATCAAGTATTATGATGCAGTGGCTCGATATGACTTGCAGACCAGGTTCAGTAATCTTAAGCAGATGGGGAGGACGGTCGATGATTATGCGGCCGAGTTTTCCAGACTCAGTCGGTTTGCTCCCACCTTGGTGGCAACCGAGTTTGACAGAGTGCAGAGGTTCCAACAGGGACTTCACCTGGAGATTATATTGGCAGTAGAACAGTTCGAGCATCAGACCTATGATGCGGTGTTGCGAGCAGCAAGGAGGCACAAGTATACCTCCCAGAGAATAGTGGACAGGATCGGAGGTCGGAAGCGGTCCCATAGTCAAATGAATCAGTCTTCAGCCCCAGCCCCGGCAGCCAGGACTTTAACTATTGGAGCTCCGAGGCGAGCAGCTTCAGTTACGTCGGTCCAGCACTCAACCCCGACGTACTCTCCGCAGAAACAGAAGCAAGCGCAGTCTTCCGCCGTGGGCTGTTCTTATTGTGGAAAACCTGGACACGTGGTAGCAGAGTGTCGCAAGGCGTTGGGATTGTGTTTATTGTGTGGAGCACCGGACCATAGGGTGGGGTCCCGCCCTTTCAGAGTTGATTCAGCATCGACAGTATCTAGTCCCTCGGTTGGGGGACCAGCACCAGCACCAGCTCCAGTTCACCAGCAACAGCAGTTCCCGTTCCCGAGGCCATTGCCGACTCAGGCCCAGACTTTCTAGCAACAGAACCCGCGGCAGTTTGCCCTAGCCCAGGCTCAAGTTCAGAATCGGCCGAGAGGTATATGTGTCCTCTCATCTTGCTTTTCTACCGTCATTATGCGGGGTGCATGACGTATTTCATGTATCCTAATTACAACGATACATTTCGGACCCGAGCTATATCCTAGGTCATTCGAAACTGGATATTGGTACCAACCTTTTCGTATGAGGATAGGCCCGTGTCCATGTTTGACCAAAGAGAGAGACTCTAGCGCAAGACTATCAGTTCAGTCTGTGTTGCTTAGAGTCATCCCTCTTTGGGAGAGTCAAACTTGGGAGCATGAGGATGATATCTGATTAGGTCATCCCGGCTGGTTTGACTCGTAGGGTGTAATATCTTCCTTATGCCTTACGCTTCGAATCCTTGCTTGCATGAATGATTGTATGATTGATTGGTAGTGGTAGATTGTCTATGATAGAATAGCTTTTCCTTACATCTCTAGCCTCTTGATTAAATTCTGAGGACGGAATTCTTTTAAGGTAGGTAGAGTTGTAATGCCTGTGGTTCGTATTACGTATTTCTTGGAATACGTGTACGTATTTTATTCTTGTATTACATGATTTCCTTCTTGGTTTGGCTTGGTTTACTCTCGGTTTGGGTTGGCTTGGTTCGGCCGGCCCAATGCTTGGTTCATTATGGGACAAGAGTGGAGCACCTTAGCCTATGCTTCTCCTTCATTTCCACCACAATCCCGCCTCTTTATTATCCCCACCAACCTTCTCTCTCCTCCATAATTCTCATTTATTTCTCCTTCTCCCACCATTACTCTTCCCCACCAACCAAGAATACCATAGGCAAGTGCAACTTGCTTCCACAAGAGAACTCCTTTTGATGGTTTTATTAGCTTCTCCTCATGATTCTAAACCACATTAGAACTTGTCATTTTCCATTTTGAGGCTTTAATTCTTGTAGATCTAGAGTTTTACTACTTTCAGATTTTGGTGGTTTTGATCTATTAAACTTACTTATTTTCAAGTTTTGATGGTTCCATGTTTTAGAGAATTTTATTCTACCCAATTTTGACCTTTGGAAAGTTGGATTCTGACTTGTTTTGACCAAGATATGGACTGTTGAAGCTTAGATTCAACTTTAGAGTTCTTGCTGTTCTCGCCCTTTGGAGAAGACAGTGAACAGTGAGCTAGCTTTTTAGCTTATGCCGCTGAGTCGTACGCTGCTCTTTAGCGAGCGTACGCTAGCCTTTCGTACGCTGCTCTTTAGCGAGCGTACGCTAGCCTTCGTACGCTGCTCTTTAGCGAGCGTACGCTAGCCTTCGTACGCTGCTCTTTAGTGAGCGTACGCTCACCTTGATACGCTGTCTGTTGGCAGCGTGTCTTGAGCATACGCTAGCTTAAGCGAGCGAGGCGTACGCTGGCCCCTTTCGTACGCTAGCTTGAGCGTACGCTGACCTGTAGCTTGAGCGAGCCCTTGTGTACGCTGACCCTTGCGTACGCTTCCCATTGGAAGTGTATGGATCCTTTGGTACGCAGACCTGAGCGTACGCTAGCCTGAGCGCAGCCTGGCTTGAGCGTAGCCTGATTACCCTTGATCTTCTATAGCCCTGTATATTGATATTTTATTAGATATTTAACGTCCATTTTATATCCTTACGCCTTTTGTTATGAACTTGATAATCACGAATTTACTTGATATGTTTGGAATTGATAATGAGCATGACGTGATAGTGACCCGTAGTGGTGCACTCCTGACATAATAACCTGACATGACCTGATAGTGGCCCGTCGTGGCGCACTCCTGACAAGTACACTTGACATGATAACCTGACATAATTTTTCGTATAGCTGTTACGACGGCTACCTGACATGACATGACCTGTATAATTGATCCTGACACCGTAGGCGATTGTGCTTGTACAAATAATCCAGTCCTGTCTTGCATTATGTCTAGGAGGGGACTCCTGAGTACCACGGTCAGGAGTACCTACTGAAATGGACTAAGGTTAATGACTAGTATAATTCACTAGACATGAAGAGATGTTCCCCAGTTACAGGCGATCCCGTTATCCCGGCCGCAAATGTTTAGACTTGTAGCCTGCCGACGAGTAGGGCACATTTCCAGCCCACTGTTATGTGGGGCACTCTTGATTGTCACTTTAAACGATTGAACTCTATTGTCACTCTAATGCATTATACTCTCTAGATTGTCACTATAATGATTGCCTGGATAACCTGGATAGCTGCAGGGCCTGTGACTACTTGGAGCATCTCATTGCATCTCGCTAGTAACTAGGATTGTGATAACCCCTAGTTAGTTAATATAGAAAGCCGTAGGCAATGATTGGCCGTGATTGATTGGATGGAGTCTAGTCCAGTATGGTATTGTCTAGAATTGATTGATTACAAGATTGTACCAGAATGATTGAATGATTGTCACTCCAGATTGTCACTATAATGATTGTCACTCTAGATTGTTACTATAATGATTGTCACTCCAGATTGTTACTTGACCTGATTTCTTATATTTATCTTGCCGATAAATGGTGAGAGAAATCAAGTTCCGTTCAGACGAAGGGTTACAACCCCGGTCCTTGTTTGGTTTACGGGTTGTAACCTAGCTATCTGAATAGTTCCATGGTTATCTCATCGTATATCATCCTGGCATGCTTTTCCATATGTCCTGTCTTTTAGTGATTCTATGCAAGATTGTCTTTTATAAATACCTATCATGCTTTTTCTTAAATTACTGTCTCTTATTATGTAATTATATTATTTTGCTAATTTGCTGGCTTTAGTTCTTAAGTGAAGCCTCCTTTGTGGCACTTGCTCTTTCTGGGGTCTGACCCAGCTGGTTTTGTATGGCCAGATACCGGAGCAGCACCAAAGGATCTCCCTGCATTTCAGCCCGATGGTGGTCACCAGGCGTAACCAGGGCAACGAGTGGATTTATTTTTGCTCTCCCACTCTATTGTAAAATTATTCTTTTGAGGCGTTTAGCCGCCGAGCAAGTGTTAGCTCGTTTGTAACTTTATTTACTGTCTGCCTACGGGCTGTAAGCATGATTGGCAACTCGAGGTTGATCATGTATGACTTAAACTCTTGCTAGTCCTTACATTTTGTACGACTAGCTTCATGATCATCTGGATATGTAATGTTTGGGACGCCTTACAATTGTATATTTGGTGATCTGATATCTTGTGATTATTATTAGTTGGTTGAGATTGAGACAATAGGCTATTTTATGACCTTAAGAGACTGATGGATTGTAGTGAAACCCTCACATATCTAGATAGCCGTGACCGTATAGCGGTGTGGATCCCATTCCGTTATACGCAGCTGGCTATGTCTGCCCCTGCTCTCCAGTATTCTGGTTCTGGGGTATGACAGGTGGCAAGTTCCGATGCTACTCCTTCGACACTGCCAGCCACACTTCCTTTGACGCCATCCTCAACAGAAGTTTTGGATGAAGTGTTACAGGATATGGTTGACAGCTTTTACCGCCACCCGAAGAGAGGGGCCGAGGCAGCTGTGGAGAGGGGGACTCCCTTTGCTATGGCCCGTCAGTGCGCTGGTGGCCAAATCGACATCCTTCAAACACTCCCTGGCGGGGCGGGGTTAGCCGCGCTTCTGGAGCCGAACTGCTAGAGCTGATCGACTTGTAACCCAGTTTCACGTGCTGCGGCAGGCTGATTTTCCCGCGGCAATAGATCAAGAGCGCACTTTCCTCATAACCGCGGTGGAGAAGGTGAGACTTGCTCGGGAATCGATCAAGCCGACCATACTGAAAGACCGTTGTGATCTGTCCCAATTATACGATCGATTGAGTCATAGAAATAAAGATTGTACGGCTCAGGAAATGACCGCCTCCCACGGGGTAATCGACACCAGGGAGCAGATCCTCGAACTCCAGAGAAAGTTGGCCTTTCTGGAGTCTGAGCTCGAAGCCGCCCGTGCCAAAAAGGGACTTGTTATGCAGGAGGCTGACAGACTTTGTCGAGCTTCTGCGAATCTGGAGCTCACCCTGAAGAAGATGGAAGATGGCTGGCAATCACATATGTATTTTGATGATGCGGAATGGTTGTTCCAGGAAGCGGAGCGCCGAGCTAAGCAGCGGCTTGAACGAGGGACCGCCTTGGTAAAGAACCGCCTTCTGGAATTATGTAATGCCGAACCATATTCAGCCTTTTCCTCTTTTTTTGTTTTCGTTCTTTTTCTTTCTTTAAATGGAGCATTATCCCTAGAACATGTAGTACTTTTTGCCCTCCAAATAAAAGAGCATGCTTTATTCCACCTTTTATTCGTACTGCATGTTGTGCTTGTGGTGTTATGGTGGCGTTTGCCCCGAATGGGGGACTTGTTTGTGGACCTGTTATTCTTGGCATACCTTGGTTTTAGGTACGGATAACATGTTTGATTGGGGATACCTAGAACAGTTCCACGGTAAGGTGATCATGGATGTTCCGGGTATCGGGAGAAAGAATGTAAAGGAGCAGCTGGGCTCCCGGGACATGATGAGGAATGGTGGGCCTGTACTAAGAAACTTAGCAAAGGACATTTGTGGGCCTATTATCCTTGGCGTACCCTGTCTTAGGATACGGATAATAGGATGAAAGGGAACCAACATACTTACTCAGTGGTAATGAGGACATGGCAAGTATGGAGGTTTTACCGCGGAGTCTTCCTACTCAGAGGTAATGAGGACATGGTAGGAGTAGACTCAACAGAGAATATTTGTGGACCTATTATCCTTGGCGTACCCTGGCTTAGGATATGGACAATAGGATGAGAGAGAACCAACGTACTTACTCAGAGGTAATGAGGATATGGCAAGTATGAGGGTTTTACCGTGGAGTTTTCCTACTCAGAGGTAATGAGGACATGGTAGGAATGGACTCAACGGAGGATATTTGTGGGCCTATTATCCTTGGCGTATTCTGGTTCAGGATACGGATAATAGGATGAAAGGGAACCAACATACTTACTCAGAGCTAATGAGGATATGGCAAGTATGAGGGTTTTACCGTGGAGTCTTCCTACTCAGAGGTAATGAGGACATGGTAGGAATGGACTCAGCAGAGGATATTTGTGGACCTATTATCCTTGGCGTACCCTGGGGTTTTTTTTTTTGGTACATATAATAAGTCGAGGGGGGACCAACATATTTACTCAGAGGTAATGAGGACATGGCAAATATGAGGGTTTTTTCGATGGAGCCTTCCCACTCAGAGGTAATGAGGACATGGCAGGAGTGGGCTCCATAAAAGGGTACATAGAACGACTCAGAGGTAATGAGGACATGGAAGTTCTATGTAGAGGGGTGATTTGTTTTTGGCGAAAGTGAAACGACTCAGAGGTAATGAGGACATGGTCGTTTTAGAAATTTTGTGGATCCGTTATCCTTTTTGTGCACTGAGAGTGCGGGTAGTGGATCATGAGGGAGGAGCTCTTTCAGAGAAGTAAGTTCAGAGGTATGATCATGCATGACTTACTACCTAAAAGAGTGACTGGAATATGAGTTCAGAGACACCTGCGGGTACATAACTCGATAATTTGGTAGAGTTGGAATGTGAGTTCAGTGGTACCGACGGGTACATGACTCGATAATCTAGAATTTGCGAATGTGAGTTCAGCGGCACCAGCGGGTACATAACTCAATAATCTGGAATTTGGAAATGTGAGTTCAGCGGCACCAGCGGGTACATGACTCGATAATTTGGAAAATGTCGTTTAGACATAATACTTCTTCAGGAACTTGCCGTTGACGGGCAGCATGAGCAAGTCTCCATTTTGTTTTGCGAGGCGGTAAGAACCGTTGGAGAATACGGCCTCAATGATAAATGGACCTTCCCATTTTGGCTGGAATTTGTCGACGATTTTGTGAGTCATGACCATCGGTCTCCGAACTGCCAAAACGAGATCGCCCACTTGGAATGTCCTGATTTTAACCTTCTTGTTGAAGGCTCCGGAGATGCGTGCTTGGTATAGCTCGATTCGTTGCTGAGCCAAGAGGCACTTTTCATCTAAGGCCTCCAACTCTTGTAGCCGGCGACGGTAGTTTGTAGGAACCCTAGAGGGGGGTGAATAGGGTCAAGCTAGCTAATCAAGCACTAAGCACAAGCTAATAGGCAATTTAAAAATATAAGTGAAAGAGAAGAAGCAATAACAATACCGACACACGATATATCCTGGTATCCTCCCAAGAGGCACTCCAGTCCCGGAACTCTCTCCGGCTTTAATCCACTATTTGAGTAAATAGTTACACACGAGTTTGGATCCGAAGAACTCGCCAACTTCTTACACGAGAGCTTTAATCCGAAGGCCTCTCCGACTTCAACCGAGAGTTTGGATACAAAGACTCCCCAACTTCAACTGAGAGTTTGGATACGAAGACTCTCCAACTTCAACCGAGAGTTTGGATACGAAGACTCTCCAACTTCAACCTTTCACAATAGGTTTTGATCTCCTTATACAATAAGATGAAGATCTCACTTTTCAACTCAATAACTCTAACACAATTTGTGGATGGCAAATAAAAGCTTTGTAGAGTTGTTTGTGGATAGGCTTTGGTGGTTTAGAAATTTTTAGGCTCAAAGCATCAACCTTGAATGAAGGGGTTCAAGGCTATTTATAACCAAAGCATTGAAAAGAGCTCAAGGCAACTTTTCAGTCCACGAACCGGCATACCGCCGGTATGATTCGGCATACCGGCGGTATACCGGTCTGGGATAGCAACGGCTAGAAATATAGCCGTTAGGATCATTAATGGCTAAAAATCCGACCGTTGAAATTTCAACGTTTCGGAAGCGGTATACCGTCAGTATGGACCGGTATGCCGTCGGTATGCCGGTTTTGTAAACAGAAACTTTCTGTGAACAAAAACCGGTATACCGTCGGTATACACCGGTATACCGTCGGTATGCCGTTTTCCACCAAAAATGATCCTGGGCTTATTTCTGTCCTAGCTTTCGATTTTGCCATCCATTTCTTGTGTTTACAATAATTTCTAAGACTCATTACAGACTCCAGATAAACTTAGGTAGGTGCAGGCTTCTTCAGAGTCTTGAAATGATGATGGCATGGCTTGGCTTCTTCCTTTGATAGGTGCTGGCTTTTTCCCTTGGCGGCAGCTGTCCAAAGATATCCAGTTTGTAAAAACTGCATACCTTTCGGGGGCTTCGCCCCCGAACCTCCGACGAGGGACGCTGCCCCCTCGACCCGTCCGCTGATCGGGCAGCGGAACCCCCGGTGCGTGGCTCCAAAGATGTCGTCGGGTGGTTCAGAAAAATCTTGTGGGATTCATCGTCTTTGGCCCACCATAATTTTTTCATTACATATGTCCACATTGATCTTGCTTATTGCTTTTCTGCATGTACATGTTAGACGAACAAAGCAATATACATGTTGCAAGAATGATAAGATAAAAGCACATTAGGACTATGCGAAGTTTAAGTATCAATGCTATAGTGATAGCATAAATATTAGTGATATCATAATGATTAAACTTAATTGAATGACCACAATCAAAAACATAGTTTTGATTTTGGCAACCCGATTAAATTTAAGATAGATAAGCTCATATCACTAATCACATATCACCAAAGGTATAAGTACAAGTAGAAATGCTATAGCGATAGTATGAAGATTAGTGATAATAAAATGCTAAACTTAACATATTAACCATATTCAAAAACATGATACAATCATTGGGCTAACAATCTCCCCCTTTTTGATTATGGCAAATCGGTTAAGTTTAGTATGGACACAATAGATGCATGTATCACTAGTGTACAAAAGACATAAGCAATATCACTAAAAGCATACTACTTAGATTACTTATAAAAGCATACTTAAACTTACTTCTCCCCCTTTGACATGATCAAAAATAGGCTCCCCCGTACTAAGAGATAAAATGAAATCAATCTCAAGCATAGAAATCAGAGCATGGGGAACTTATAGACAATCATGATCAAGATATACTAATAAAAAACAATGGGAGAAGTGTGTAAAGACAAGTGTATAAAACTACATACCAAATATAGAGTACTAAATAAAAAATTGCTTGTCAAAACACAATATGGTTGGTAAAACTAAAAGTATTTGAAAAACAGAAAATAAGTAGTTTACCAACTTGAAATCCAAGGAATAAATCCAAAACACAATAGGATATAAAATATTGCTCCAGTTTTGGAAGAGAACTATGAAATAAAGGATTTCAAACAAAAGCCATGAGGAATAGATAATTGCAACTAATAGATACCAATTGAGATATGAAATTAAATAAACTTGATACCAATTAAAAAGATGTAAACTTGAAACATTGATCAAAGAAACCATTAATAATCATAATTGTCCACAAATAAATAGTGGAACAAAATAAAAGAATGATCAATGTAAAATATTGCAATTGATATAAAGTAATCTCATTATTTGCAAGATCTATATGCTTATCCAAGTTCATGCATTTGAACTCAATTACCTTATCATGCTATATGAATACCCTTTAGATAAACATGAAGGTAAAGGAGAAAAATACTTGAGAAGGAGAAATTCAGTCGACTTGAATGCTCCCCCTCAAAGTACTACCAAAGTAGATAAAAATCATAAATTTTGGATAAGTCCTCAACAAGGAAAGCTAAATCAATTAAGCATGAAAGAAAAGCCAAATCAACGAAAGCATAATATTCATCAAGATAAGATTTGAAAGTTAATATTAGCAAGATGACATATTTAACCCATATGAAAGAGAGAGATAAGATGATAAGGACAATTACATACACTCTCATAAACCCTTCAAAATAAAAATATCATGACCTCAATCAATAGGATGTGAAATAGAGGAAAATATGGGTCCATGATGAACTAGGTATACGACATATTAAAGGGTATAAATAAATAGAATCTATTGATTTGCTCCCCCTCAAAATATGCGTATCTAGTTCCAAAGCACTTATAGCATAAAATAGATAACTACAAGATCTAGGGGTAAATCAACTATGGATTTCTTCCCCTTGCTCGATACATATAAGGCTACAATATCGTCAAAAGACGAATAATATCATCTTTAGTCAAGAAAAGATATCCAATTAATAGCCACTAAAGATGAAAAATCAAAAGAATATTCCAATTAAGCACATATAATCAAAAGATGACATACATTAGTCTATATAGAAGGATCTCATATTTAAATATGATGGATCAATGTATGTTATCCTTTGAAAAAATGTCATCATGAAAAATAATAAAGTCAATTAAGAACAATCATGATGATAGACAAAATATAGCTCAAAAATAAAAATAAAAATAAAACTCAAACATCATGTCCATGATTATCTAATTAAGAAAGAATCAACCAATTTATTACCTTACATGGACTAGGTATGTTTCACCATATATGTATCCATCAACGGGTAAAATTTAAATCTTGCTAATGGTAAATAATAAACCATAAAGTTCAAATAGCAAAGGCCCATATGTGGCAAACCATGAGTAGTCAAAGTAGAGTAATAAATTAGTTTGATAATCATATAATAAGATAACATAGGACAACTCAACCATTAGGATCTTTTATCAATAAAAATAAACAAATTGAACATGATCCAACAAATCTCATAAAGAAAATCCCAAATCCGTATTTATAAAAAAATCTCATAAATCAATGAAAAAAATGGAAAAGAGTCATTCTCATTTAAATGATTGCAAACATAATCAAGAAGAGATGTAAATGATAATACGATGAAATCATGACTCAAAAGGTGAGAGAAATTTAAGAGAGACTTGCTAATGACTAGTATGGAAGAAAGTTAAACAAGGAAGCACAAACCTCTAAGGAAAAACAAGATCTAATAAAGAATTTGTAAAACTAGTTTTAGAGATCAAGCATACCACAAATCTTGTTTTTGTAAATTAGCATATCTTATATAGATTGAAAAGAAAAAATAATAGCTAGATGAGTGAAAGTGAACCAAATTATATAGCTTAATAATATATCACAAATAAGCAACCTATATAATCCAAATAAGATTAATGAGGGAAGCCATTAACAAGATAAATGTGCTCATTAAATCTTAAGTCACTAACACTAACAATACTTGCTTAAACAAAGAGTTCACAATTAAGGGCATACATTTTGAATGAACAAAATGATTTATAGACTCTTTACTAAGCAAGGATAAGAGCATAAGATGACAAATAAATGAATTAAACTCTTATCAAGTATAGGCCAAAAGAGATATTCATGAAAACGTAATAAAGTAAATCTTTTTGTCAAATATTGAGATTAACCCAAGATAATAAAATGATAGATCGATCTAGAGAATACAAAATATTATAACCATTTTGAAATAAGTGTATTCTCTAGAAATGGGAAAATCTCAACATAAAAGCTCAAACCATAGTAGCTAAAGTCATGAGAAATATGATGTAACAATTACAGGTATTCTCATGTGCTACAAAAACATTATTGGGCAACAATAATTCAAAAAGAAGTATAAACCCAAGGAATGAGCAAAGAAAGATCATTAAGATCAAGAAAGCTAAATGCTAAAGATATCAAGAAGTACATTTTTCAAAGAGCTTTCATAGTGCACCATAGTATATATATAGAAGATATCGATTTAAAAATGTGCACTAAAAACGGAGGTAAATATAAAAATAAGACAAAGCACAAAACCATATGATTCTTAAAAGAACTTCCATAAATAGTCAAGTGCAAGGCATAAACAAATATTCTCTCTCAACATCCTAACTTAAAGGTATAAAACAAATAAATATCAAAAGTTAGGAATCACTAATATATACGAAACTATATATATCACGAATAGGCATACATAAAAAGATCAAAAACCAATTAAGAACATGTATCCATAATGCCAACCAAAAAGTCAAGAAGATATCATCAAAAGAAGACTTTAAGGAAGAAGCTAATTGATTCAAGAAGAATAAATAGGGTCAAAGGAATCAATAGCTAAGGTATGAGATAAGCACAAGTTTGAAGGTAAAAAGTATATTTAAATACTCTTCAAGTCAATATAAAACTTTAGCTTAACTCATATGCCCACATAAAGATATTTATACAAAAAAATATATAAACATAAGAAATGCATGATCTACATGTAAATAGAAATTTAATGAATATAGTCATGTATCCTTAATGGATATTTGAAAAACTATTACAAATTCAAAAGCATGTATAAATAAACTTCATTAGGCAAAGACATAATTGATTCTCAAGAAGATAATCAAGATAAAGTATGAGAATCAATAATGAATATATTATGTAAGCACAAGATTAAAATGGAAGTATAAGTGTATACTTGTTAAGTGATAAGAAGCTTGTGCTAAACATATATATTCACAAATACCGATTTAAAGTAAATTCTACATATTAAATACAAACCGGCAAGAAGTAACTATTTCAAAAACTTTAAAGACAGAGAGTTAAAATCATATTAACTCAAATCAAAATCAAGCTCCTATGTACTAGAGTGATATGCTTGCTTTATAAATAGAGATTAAAAAAAATGAGCATGCATATATAAATGTGTCATACTAATAGAAAATGAGTGATAAACTACATAATGTGAACTAATCATTTAAGCCGAGTAACTAGTCATGCTAGATAAAAGAATTAATAAGAAAATTAACTAAGCATGCTAGAATTGTATCTCACCTTGATTTATATAAGAGGCAACTAAAATATATCAATGAGAGCAAGTAGCAAGTTGTCAAGAGAAACATGCTAGATTCTACAAATATAAACAATTTAAAGAGAATCGTTTAGCATGTTACCAAAGTGGCTCTAGTGGCCACACTTGTGTTGGTGCAATTGCTTGGAAGATGACCTTTGAGCTTTGCAACCGCCAACACGCTCCTCGGTGCTATGTCCCGATATAAGAAGCTCCACCTACAACATTAGGCGAAGACTTTGGTATCCAAATAAACTTGGATCCACATTTGTTAGCGTTAGGGACCCATATACTATTTACTATAGCATTGGTAGAAAAACTCCTACGAAGAGGACAAGTGAAGCTCATGTGACCAATGCAAGAGCAATAGAAGCACCTAATACTAGTGTGTGCACATGTATCGGAATGAGTATGATTATGAACATGTGACATACTAGAATGATGAATATCTCTAGAGTGAGCATGAGAAGATTTGGTTTTAAGAATATCATGTTCTAATAGCAAATCATCATGCATGCAAGTAAGAGAATCAAATTTAGCATTTAAAATATCATTCTCTTTTTCAAATAAAGCAATTCTAGAGATAAAAGCATCATTTTGTTTCTTTAAAGTGTCAATAGAAGAATCATGCAAATGATTTAGCTCATGAGTTTGCCTCTTAAGATCTTCTATTGATGAGGAAAGAGATTTGATTTTCAAAATTAAAGCCTCATTCAAACTCTTTAAAGAAACACATGATGAATTTTGAGAATCAAGTCTAGATAATAAATTATTGTTTTCATTTCTCAATAACTCATTAGCTTCTTCTAAATGAACAACTTTTTCAGAAAATTCTTCATTTGTAAAATGAAGGTTATCAAGAATCTCTAAGGATTGTTTAGCCATGGCTTTCCACTTAGAGCATTTCTTTCATTTAGAAGAACCATGATTGTCTATGCTACTAGAAGTAAAACCCTCTTTATCGGAGGAGGAGTAGGAGGAATACGATGCCATAGAAAAATAACAAGGATCTACTCTAAGGATGTTAAGCCTAACAATAGAGTCCTTGCTCTGATACCAATTGCAGGAACCCTAGAGGGGGGGTGAATAGGGTCAAGCTAGCTAATCAAGCACTTAGCACAAGCTAATAGGCAATTTAAAAATATAAGTGAAAGAGAAGAAGCAATAACAATACCGACACACGATATATCCTGGTATCCTCCCAAGAGGCACTCCAGTCCTGGAACTCTCTCCGACTTTAATCCACTATTTGAGTAAATAGTTACACATGAGTTTGGATCCGAAGAACTCGCCAACTTCTTACACAAGAGCTTTAATCCGAAGGCCTCTCTGACTTCAACCGAGAGTTTGGATACGAAGACTCCCCAACTTCAACTGAGAGTTTGGATACGAAGACTCTCCAACTTCAACCGAGAGTTTGGATACGAAGACTCTCCAACTTCAACCTTTCACAATAGGTTTTGATCTCCTTATACAATAAGATGAAGATCTCACTTTTCAACTCAATAACTCTAACACAATTTGTGGATGGCAAATGAAAGCTTTGTAGAGTTGTTTGTAGATAGGCTTTGGTGGTTTAGAAATTTTTAGGCTCAAAGCATCAACCTTGAATGAAGGGGTTCAAGGCTATTTATAACCAAAGCATTGAAAAGAGCTCAAGGCAACTTTTTAGTCCACGAACCGGCATACCGCCGGTATGATCCGGCATACCGGAGGTATACCGGTCTGGGATAGCAACGGCTAGAAATATAGCCGTTAGGATCATTAATGGCTGAAAATCCGACCGTTGGAATTTCAACGTTTCGGAAGCGGTATACCGTCGGTATGGACCGGTATACCGTCGGTATGCCGATTTTGTAAACAGAAACTTTCTGTGAACAAAAACCGGTATACCGTCGGTATACACCGGTATACCGTCGGTATGCCATTTTCCACCAAAAATGATCCTGGACTTATTTCTGTCCTAGCTTTCGATTTTTCTATCTATTTCTTGTGTTTACAATAATTTCTAAGACTCATTACAGACTCCAGATAAACTTAGGCAGGTACAGGCTTCTTCAGAGTCTTGAAATGATGATGGCATGGCTTGGCTTCTTCCTTTGATAAGTGCTGGCTTTTTCCCTTGGCGGCAGCTGTCCAAAGATATCCAGTTTGTAAAAACTGCATACCTTTCGGGGGCTTCGCCCCCGATCCTTCGACGAGGGACGCTGCCCCCTCGACCCGTCCGCTGATCGGGCAGCGGAACCCCCGGTGCGTGGCTCCAAAGATGTCGTCGGGTGGTTCAGAAAAATCTTGTGGGATTCGTCGTCTTTGGCCCACCATGATTTCTTTATTGTATATGTCCACGTTGATCTTGCTTATTGCTTTTCTGTATGTACATGTTAGACGAACAAAGCAATATACATGTAGCAAGAATGATAAGATAAAAGCACATTAGGACTATGCGAAGTTTAAGTATCAATGCTATAGTGATGGCATAAATATTAGTGATATCATAATGATTAAACTTAATTGAATGACCACAATCAAAAACATAGTTTTGATTTTGGCAACCCGATTAAATTTAAGATAGATAAGCTCATATCACTAATATGTAAACCAATAGTCACATATCACCAAAGGTATAAGTATAAGTAGAAATGCTATAGCGATAGTATAAAGATTAGTGATAATGAAATGCTAAACTTAACATATTAACCATATTAAAAAATATGATACAATCATTGGGCTAACATAGTTATCGTCCGTCATCAATTGGTAAGTGAGAGCGACGCGGAGCGAGGGTATTTGAGTCTCTAATGGGAGAACTGTTTCACTCCCGTACACCAGGGAGAATGGTGTGTTCCCTGTGGCTGTTCGGACTGTAGTACGATACGTCCACAAGCATTCACCAAGCTTCTCGTTCCAGTCGCGTTTGTTGGACGATACGAACTTCTTGAGAAGTTTGATGATTGTTTTGTTGAATGCTTTTGCCAACCCATTCGCTGCTGGGTTGTATGGCGTTGAAGCAACATTCTGGATGCGGTGCTTGTCGCAGAACCGATAGAAGGCGTGGCTTGCAAACTGCGGACCATTATCGTGGATGATCCTTCGGGGCAGTCCAAAGCGATAGATGACGTGATGCTTGAGGAAGCTGATCACGTTTGAAGTTTTGACTTCTGCAAGCGGAACAGCTTTCGCCCATTTGGAGAAGTAATCTGTGATTGCGAGTATGAAGCAATATTCTCGGGAGGAAGGTGGAGTAATCGGACCGATGATATCCATTCCCCATGCTTCGAATGGCCAGGATGCTACTGTCGGATGTAAAAATTCGGATGGTTGGTGGATGAAGTCCGCGTGGACTTGGCAAGCTTTGTATTTTCTTGCATAGTCTATTGCATCTGCTACCATCATGGGCCAGTAGTAGCCCATTCGGCAAAGACGGTCTTACAATTTTGGGCCGGGCTGATGGGCCCCGCAAATACCGTCATGAGCTTCGCGTATGACTTCTTTAGCTTCTGCGTTTGATAGACATGGAAGCAATAATCTATCGTAGGATCGACGATACAGCTTTTTGTCTCTGCATCGTAGAAGAATCTGAGAGAACGCCTTCTGATAGAGGTGGCCTCTTTTGGGTTCTCGGGCAGGATGTCATAGACTACGAAGTCAATGAATGGTTGTCTCCAGTCCGGGACTTTGTCGATCGTCTGAGCGGAATAACTCACCACGAATTGAATATTATTATTGGGACAGACCAGTTCGTGACCTATCACATCCACCGATTGATGAGTATGATTCGGCTTCGATATTTCGGAGCCTGAGAACGTGTTCGATGAAGAACCCCTCGAACGACGAGATAATATTGATCGCTATTTGGTGGTAGGGGATCATGTCTTCATGGCGAACTTCGTATGAGCCCCGGATCTGATTGACGATTAACTGTGAATCGTCGTATGCTTCAAGATATTCTATCCCCAGTTCTCTTGCAAGTTGGAGGCCAATGACCAAAGCATTGTACTCGGCCACATTGTTAGAGCAGGGTTCTATGAGGGAGTAAGCGCGATTGATCACCAATCCAGAAGGAGAAACCAGCACCACCCCGACTCCAACGACGATGTTGCCCTTAGGTCCGGTTCTTGAGGTGCCGTCGAATAACATTTGCCATATATCATCGTGAGAGATTGCATACGAGTCGGCAACCTCATTTGGGATTCCTTCATATATTCTGGACGACTCCGAGCCTGGGTGGGCTGCCAAAAAGTCTGCCAGGGCTTGACCTTTAACAGCCTTTTGTGGGATAAAGATCATATGGTAGGAGGACAGTAATATTGCCCATGTAGCGAGGCAAGAGCTGAGTGCTCCTGGTTTAGTCATGAGGACCCTGAGAGGGTTGACTCGTGAGATGACATGTATGGTTTATCCTGTGACATAGTGCCGCGTCTTTTGAATGGCGAACACCAGGGCGAGGCATTCCTTCTCTACGGCGGTATATCGGTGCTCTGGCCCAATCATCATTCGGCTGAGGTAATATATAGCTTGCTCATGGGCTGCATCGTTGTTTTGTGCTAGCAGAGCACCGAGGGAATGTTTCATTGCTCGTACATAGAGCAGGAATGGTTTTCCAGCAACCGGGGCCACCAGGACTAGAGGGTTCGACAAATATTCTTTGATGTTGTCGAAGGCACGCTGACATTCCTCGTCCCATACGAATGAGACGCCCTTCTTCATGAGATGGGTGAATGGCTGACAATGCCCGGAGAGGTTGGAAATGAACCTCCTGATGTAAGCTAGCCTCCCTTGGAGGCCTCTGAGTTCTCAGAGATTTCTTGGGGGACCCATCTCCATGATTGCCTTTGTCTTCTCAGGGTCTACGTGGCTACCCTGGGCGGTGATGATAAAACCCAAGAACTTTCCGCTGGATACGCCCAAGAAGGATTTTGTGGGATTCATCTTCAGGTTGTGTGCTCGCATCAAGTCGAATACCGTCCTCAGATCTTGGAGATGGTCACCCTTATAGCGACTCTTGACGACGATGTCATCAACATAGCACTCCACGGTCTTGCACAAGTGATCCCTGAAGATGATACTCATAGCACTTTGATATGTGGCGCCAGCATTCTTTAAACTGAAAGGCATGACTGTGTAGCAGTATGTACCAATCGGTGTTCGGAATAATGTATATTTTTCGTCGTCAGGGGACATCTTGATTTGGTTGTACCCCGAGAAACCATCCATGAATGACATGCGTTCGAAGCCGCATGTGTTGTCGATCATGATGTCTGTGATAGGGAGGAGGATTTCATCTTTGGGACATGCCTCGTTCAGATTGCGAAAGTCGATGCAGATTCGAATCTTCCCATTCTTTTTGAGGATTGGTACTATGTTGGCGACCCAGTCTGGATGTTGCTCCTCGCATATGAAGCCGCAGGCTATGAGTTTGTTGACTTCGGCTTCGATTGCATCCATGATGCCTGGGCGGAAGCGTCATTGTTGTTGCTTGACTGGCTTTGCATCTGGCCAAATGTTGAGCTTGTGAAGGGCAATCTCGGGGTTTAGTCCTGGCATGTCTTCATAGCTCCAGGCGAACACATCAATATATTCTTTGACAAGTTCTAATAGCGAGTCTCGCTCTTCGTCTGTCAGGCTTTTACTGACGAAGATTGGTTTTGGAGAAGATTCGCTGCCGAGGTCGATCTGTATAACCTCATCTTCGGTAGGAGGTTCTCTATGTTCGAACCGCTTTTCCCATTGTACATCTAGCTGTTGGGCCCACGGCTCCAATTCGAGGATTTCAGGAATGTCTTCATCTTCTTCGTAAGCGTCGGCAAATGCCATGTTGACTGACAAGACTTGTCTGAATACATCTCCGATGCTGGTATCCGAATCAGAAGTTGGTGACCCGGTTGAATGTGAATGCCAGTCGCATTCCTCATCTGAACTTTCAAGGGTCATTGCGGGCGTAACATACCCTAATCCACATCGGGTCTTGCTGTAGTAGTCCCGCGGTTTGCCAGCCGGGATTGGTGGCTTTAAAGGTATTCGTCGCCCAGTGTCGTAGTTCAAGCCTGGCGTAGTCTCCAGATCATACCCCTGTTTCTGTATGAGATATTTGGATTGGGGGCTATACAGATAAAGAGGCAGTCTCTCGACATTTGATTCGAGATCGACCTTCTCTATGGTGAAGGGCTACGGGTCGTCTTTTCGGTCGAAGATAATTGGATGGTCTCCTTCCTCGATTATACGGTAAGCGTCTTCCACTGGAGTAAGCTGGTTTACGGTGTATACATTTGTCACCTGTGTGTGTAGGTGAGTGCCTATACCGTGTTCCATAGCATACATCGTACAAAGCTTATTAAGCTCGAGGTAGTTCAAAGATAACCCTTTATTGATGAAGTAAGGTATCTTTTCTAACAGGATTACATCGTCTGCGGAGGGAACATCGATGTGGGCAGCCACATACTTGGCCAGTTCCGGTTCTTTTTCAGCCACCCCCTGTGTAAATGAAGACTGAGAGGATGACCTGGGCAGCTTGATCATCAGGGGTTCTGCCGGTGGAGCAGAACGTGGAGTCGTTGGCAAACTAGCGATCCCCAGTTTGGTATTCGATGCTGGGCGGGGAGTTGTTGGCTCGCTAGAAGCCCCAGACCTTGCATCGGGGTGACAATTCTTCTTGGGAAGGCGTATCGTCATTAGCTTGTCGGAGGGGTTGAGCTTCTCCATTTGTGGTTGGCCGACTCTAGACTGCCTGATTGTCAGTAGCTCTATTGTGGGTCTGGGCGCTTGGCCGAAACTTGGCAGTCGGATTATTATTTGCTCTTCTTGTGCCGAGAGACTGATTGCGTTCTTACGCAGAGTGGCTGTAAGGGGTGCGGACTTGCCAGGTTTGTGAGCTTGGAGCTGGATCGTCAGAGGTTCTTCTGATCTTGTGGCTGTCTCGGTACGAGCTTACACATCTCCTCCATCAAGGTGCCTCTTCGACTTTTCGTATAGGCAGGAGTCTGAGCAGTAGGACTCGACCCCTTTGAAGGGATCGATGTCGGTGAATTCTGTCCTCACGAAGCCGTGTTTGTCGACATACTTGAAATACTGATACAGAGTGGAAGGTACGATCATATAATCGTGTATCCAAGGGCGCCCCAAGAGGATGTTGCAGGAAGTGTCTGCGTCTATGACGTAACAGGTTACTTCTGACTGAAGATCGCCGATTTGGCACTTCAAGCGAATCTTTCCAATTGGGTAGCTCCTGCCCGAATTAAAACCGCTGATGGCAGTGCTTGTTGGTGTTCGGCGATGCATAGGAATGCGGAGATGATGTAACAGACCCTTTGGGATGATGCTTATGGAAGAACCAGGATCAATGTGCATCCGATCCACCTTTACGTCGCCGATGTATCCAGTGTAATATAACGGTCGATCGTGCAGGTTGGTTTTGATGAGCATATCCTGCGGAGTGAATACAATGGTAGGTATCGCTTCCGTGCAAGCGCTGTCTTGGAGATCTGCAGGCGGGCTCTCTCCCGTGAGGTTAACCTGAGCCAGATAGGCGTCGGTATTCTGGAGTGCATCGCTCAAAGCCACGCGAACATCCTTTGAGAGTCTCAGGAGCTCGTATAATGACAATTTGGCCGGTGTGTTGGCCAATTGTGCCAAGATGTCGAAGTTGTAGGGCCTCTCCAGCCCCTGCGGTGCCTCTTTTCGGAGGGATTTGTCAAAGTGAGTCTCCTTCGGCCTAGGCTTGTCGGTCGTCGGAGGCTGAGCAGGTCTTGGAGCGTTAGTAGTAGCTGGCTGATGATCTTCAGCCGAGTTATCAGCCACAGGTTAGGATTGTGCCCCAGACCGAGTGACGACAGCTGTGGCTTCTTCGATATCTACCGAGATTGTGCGACAGGATCTGACTTTTCCACTCTTTTTCTTGCGAATGGAAGGTGGTGTGGATTGAGTCACCTCGAGTACCAGGTCCGGATGGACCCACATGACCTCCTTCCGTGATGTAGTGAGGGGCACTAGACCAGCAGCCTGATCCCAGGGAGGCAAAAGATTGGCAATTTCTATTGTTGCCAGAGGGATGGGTACCACACCGTCTTGAGTTTCTGTTGGAAGGAAACTGCCAAATTGTACTGACACCATATTGGCTGCCACGGTTACCTCTTCGAAATCGATGGCCAGAGCGTTCGAATCGATAAGGTGTTGGATGTATCGTTTCAGTTGGTAGCAGTCGTGTGTAGCATGGTGGACGTAGCGGTGGTAATGGCCGTACTTTGGGTTCTCCATTTCTGCCGGCCGGCGTTCCCGTCTTGGTGGAGGGAGCTGAATTCTGTCCCCTTGTATGAGCATGTCCAAGATGGATTTGACGTGGCCGTCTTCGAAGGAGTAGGTCATTTGCGGCCGTTACTTGTCTACCGATTTTGACTCAGGCTTCTGGGCTGTGTCGGCCACCATAGACTGCTTGTCCTTGTTGTCCCGATTGTTGGAGGAGCTACCTCCATTATTGTTGTTGGTATTAGGATGCCTGCCCTTGTCCTCTCCCTCCGAGATGTGCAACCCCAGTTGGCGAGCCTTCTTCAGCCTGTCTTCGGCGCTAGTGGCACTGATGATAAACGTCTTCCAGTCCTTAAATTGACTTTCACCCATTCAGAGGCTGATTGTTGGAAGAAGTCTCTTTTGGCAAATTTTAATTAAGGAGGAATTCGGATTACCGGACGACAGCTTCATGGCGGTTTGGCAGAACCGCTCAATATAGTTCCTTATCAGCTCTTTCTCCCCTTGAACGACGTCCATAAGGGTGGACATTGTGATGTCCTGTCCTACTTCGTAGAATCTCTCCAAGAACATACGCTTGAAGCTGGCGAAGGAGTGGATGCAGTTGTCTGGCAGGTTACGATACCAGTCGAAGGCTACCCCTTCCAATGCCCCGATGAATAATCGTGTAAGGATGGCGTCGTCATGGGGTAGATGGTCGGTGGTGACCTCGAAGTAAGTGATGTACCGACTTGCGGAGGTTTTTCCATCATATGGATTGATTTGGAATGGTTTATACTTTGGTGGGAAGGGAACATCTCTCCACGCAGCGGGATACAGTTGTCGTATCCTGAGGTCTTGGCAATTTTCTCGGGCGTAGAACATGGCCCGGAGCTCCTGGACCTCTTTTCTTGCCTCCCTGGCCTCGTCTGCAGCGGTAGGAGCCGACATTTCAGGAAGATTATTGCCCGGGTTCGGTGCCGCTGAGTTCGAGTCTGCATTAGCTGCGGGACCCAAGTTTGTTTGGCCAGGCGTCCCTCCTTGCAGAGTAGGGAGGGCTGCTTTGATCTCGTCCACGGATTTGACCAAAGTGCGCAGTATGGCCTCCAGAGTGTCGATGCGTTGGCGATCATTAGGACCATCATGTTCGTCGTTTGTCATGAATGTCGTCCTGACATGAGTAGAAGTGGAAGGGACGGTGGATGACGTACACTCCGAATCATACCCCTGTACCGAGAAGTCATCGGGGTATGTGGGAATGTCTTTCTCTGGTTCGGACTTAGAAGGAACAGTACCCCCAGCTTTCGAGTTTGCCTCGTCTTGGGAATTGTGGACGTCCTCGGGGACGTTGGGGTTTGCTGCATCTAATGGGAGAGTTATTTCCCCCAGTTCGTCTTCTTGGAACATCGGATTGTCATGGAGGTTCGGAGGAGTGCTACCCCCAATTCCAGCAACCCCCAGTGGTGCGGACGATGAATCTCCCACTGTAGCAGATTTCGTCTTTGAACGGGTACCTCGGAAAACTCCGATGGTAGGCACCTGCTTAGACGACAGTCTCTTAGTCATAGTGGTTGAAATCTTTGGACTGGAAACATTTGTCTTCTTCCCTCTCGCATCGGCGGAGATTTTCTGAGTAGAGTTACAGGAGACGACGGGAGGCACCTCATCCTCTGAGCTTGGCTGTTGTAATCTTCGGAAGACGGACTGTCGGTCTTCTCGTACAGTCGCGTTATAGCAACAGCAGTTGATGATGACTTGGGTGCAGTGACGTCCGTGGGAGGACTCTTTGCACTCCGAGGCCCCTTCTCTTTCCTTGCGCTTGTGGAGGATAGCCTCACGCAAGTCAGATAGGTTCGGAACGACCATGTTTGCTCCCTTGGTTTTGGGAGACTTTTGGGAACCACTCTGTCCGTTTACCGTCGGGGGCTGGACTCGAGTGGTTCTGTACAACTTCCCATCAGAGGCCCGCATAACAATATGTGGAACGCTCGGATGGTCAGAGGTCGGGACAGCGGACTGAGCTCGCCAAGCTCGCGCCGCCCTAGACTTCTTCACTTTGGTGCGTGAGGGCACATAGTAGAAAGAGTCTAAGTGGTGCTGGAGAGAGTCAGACATATTTTCTTGAGAGCATGATAGATCAGGACCATAGGAGAGGCGATCGAAGACTGAGCCTGAACTGCATGGAGCAGGCAGTATGCGTCTGGAGTCAACCGTCTTCATGCGTCTGGCAGTTGTGGCCGCATAGGCTTTCTTCATGCGGCTGGAAGTCTCAGCCGCATAAGTTTTCTCCATACGACTGGAATTTCTGGCCGCATGGCATCATGCATGCGGCTGGAAGTTCTGGCCGCATGAGCATCATGCATGCGGCTGGCGGTCTTGGCCGCATGAGTGTTCGGCTTCTTCCTGGAGCACACAGAATCACTCTTTGTCCCTGCAAGTCCATCATCGTAGTGCTTTCCTCTGCCGGACTTGGGGACAGCAGAGTCCTCTATGGCTTGAAGTGGGGCGGCATGAGAGTCACCTTCGCCGTCTTGGACAGCAGAGAGTACTCCGTCCAGGACCTGGGGAGGAGCAAATGATTTTGGTCTCCACTCCCTGTGAGCCTTCTTTGTGCGGGTTTGCTTCTGGACCGGGCCAGCGCTCCCGTCGGAGAGCATTTCTTCAAACGCCTGTTGGTCGAAGCGAACGACCATCTTCTGTTGCGTAGAGCCAAGTTTGGCTGCATTCGATTACGTCACCAACTTTTCAGCCGTGGAGAAGTTTGTCCCCAGCAGAGTCGCCATCGTGTTTGCCATTGATTGTAAAAGAACGGAACAATTATCGGAGGACTGAACTTAGACTCACAATACAAACTCGCTTGTACAAAGAAAGCCTAGGAACGAAAACCGAGGTACAACAATCTAAGTACAATTGTTTATTTTAGATTCTGGAGGTGACGGTAGAGGCTCGGGAAAGCGACGACAGCTCTGCCTTACTCCTTGGACGATCGGGTGCAGCCTTGGCTCTGGAAAAGAAGTACTTGGCGTTGATGAAGAAATGCTCCCTTTATTCTCTCTGGATCTGAGCCGGGGGGCCTCTCTCTCTCTATGTGTGTCTGTCCTCTCTGCGTGTCTTCCTCTTCTTTGTAAGGGAATGGCACCTTGCTATTTATAAGAGTGGGGGGGCATCATTAGGGTTTGCAATGATTGCCCATTCTCACAAGTCGGCGGCCTGAAAGTTAATCTGGACCGTCCATCTTGCATATGATAGATTTAAGCAATTAATGTGATTGTATTAAATCTCAGTAGATAATAAATGCTGATTGCCATGAATATTCACGACTTGTAATGGCCTGCCACGTGTTTAATTTACTCGATTTGATTTGATCTGGACATTTATTACAACAAATTTGATTAAGATTTGTTAACACCCATAATCCCAGGAAGATAAGACTGCCACGTGTCTCAATCACCTTGGCAGAGCCGCAGATGAGTGGACCGCATGAGGCTAAATGGCCGCATAAAGATGAGCAGCCGCATGGGGATGAACAGTCGCATGAAGATGGGCAGCCGCATGGGAGTGGACAGCCGCATGCTGATGGGCGGCCGCATAAGGGATGCAGCCGCATGCTGATATTCGGCCGCATAAATGTAGCAGCCGCATGCTGATGGGCGGCCGCATAAATGTAACAGCCGCATGCCTCGGGATTAGATGGATTCTGCCAACTGTGAGAAGATTTTCTTCTCTTCCCTAGGGACGCGCCATTACGTCAGTCATTATTGCCCTTTTTTGTCAGAGCTATTATTTCATCAGAGTTGTCAGCCGTCAGGGCATTAAATGCAGCAAAAGACGAAGGGAAGAAGCTGTTGAAGGCCACGTGGCTCCTCTCTGGGCTGCATGGAGTTATTTGAGCCGCATAGACGCTTAAACCGCATGGATCCCTGAGCCGCATGGGGTCTCTGAGCCGCATGGGGATCCTCGGCCGCATGAACCTTTGTTTTATTCTTTTCCATGCTTCTACAATAGAAAACATAGTTTTAGAGCATCTCCAACCCTATTGTCTTGTTAAGTGTTGTGAGTCTTAGGTGGCTCCTATGTGGCATGAGCCATAAGACAATGTCTTGTTTATGTGGCAAAATTATATCTCAAAAGACAATGAGATAGAAAAACTTTCTCCAATGCAAAAGTATTGAAATGTTTACTTTTTTTGGAACTTGGAAGATAAAGTATAAAGATATTTGCTTTTGTTCCAACTTTTAAGACAACTACTCATCTTCTTTCCTTTTTCTAATATTTTTTATTCATAATTGATGACATGGAAGAGAAGACATTATCAAGTGCATTGTCTAGAACAAGACAATCAACTTCACAATGTCTTGATTAATTTTTGCCACATAAGCTTCACAATTGACTTGACAATTACATTGGAGAAGAACTTTTGAATAAAATTTTGTCATTCCTATGTGGCAACAACTTTTTTCCAAAGTCACAATAGGGTTGGGACGCTCTTAGCGTAGATGCCTCCATTAACAGGCTCCAAGATCCTATAATTTTCACCTTTAACCATGAAGATAACTAGGAAATACGAACTTTCATTAAATGCCAAGTTGGGAGTCAGAGTTAGTATTGAAGTGAAAAACTGATATGATTAATAAAAAAAGGACACTCTTTTGGATATATGCTACACCCAAGCATGGCCATGCAAATTTTAGTTATCTAGCATGATGGAAGTAGGCAGACTTGTTTGGCCTGACTGAAGCATTTTAAATTAAAAATTGCTATTCTTCCTCTGAATACAGCACTCAAGAGGGTAAATGTATCTCAATCTGAATTATGGACATGGTTTGATGTTGCTGTGAATCATAAGTATGATTATGGACATAATGAGGTACTTTGTGAAACTTGTTTTATTGACATGATTTAGTATTTGTTAGTTTTATTGTTATCATTAGATATTATTATATAGAGTTTTTACTAGTATTAAAAATATGTTGATATTTTTTACCACTTCTTGACGACTAGTCCGGCTAGTCAAAAAACGCAATCGTGTTAGTATGAGCTGAAGGATAGTAGAAAATATTGGAAATATCGTGCTTGCTACATTCAGAAATTCATTTTGGTAAAAGGTATTTAAATTAAGAGCTTGCAATTATTTTTGCATCCATGTTACAATTTGGAAATGAGAACAAACATCTTTTTTCTGTTGCTCCTAAAGTTGCAATGTGAACAGTTGCCGACAATCAGGAGGAATGTAGTGCAAATCGCCATTTACTATAGCTAGAGAACATAAGATTGGATAATGAGTTATATTCTTCCAGTTGTAATAGATAATTTTTTTTATCATAGATATTTTTTACCCATAAACTACCTTTTCCTTGTCTTAATTTTTTTGCAGACTACTTTCATATAATTCAATATTTTAAAGGAAACCATTTTATAAAATAATTAAAAATTACTTACTGTATCATAAATAATCTTAAACATAAACTATGTTGTTATTCTCATAAAAATATCAGTTTCAAGCAACTTTCACATAGTTCAAGTTTGTTTTAGTAAAAACTGTTGTCCAAGGCATTCCAAGATATGAATCCTTTGTGTTTCTACTTTATCAAGTTTCTTCTACTGTTCCAAAAGGCAAAGGTGTATCTTCATCTGCATCAGTGGAGGTTATCACTATGTCTGCAATTGTTGTTGCTTATGGTTAGTTTGTTTGTTTAATAAATTTATATGGAAGTGCATACGCTTTTAAGTGAAACGCAGTTCTTATCATCTCTCCAATTTTAGCTTTTGTTGTTCAATGAATTTACATTTGGCTTTGTTATTTTGAAGTACTTGTTGATCATGAATCTGATCTCTTCTTGCTCTTCCACATTTTTAATATCTGGCGCTATTCGATCATTTAAGAACTTTTCAGTTAGCTATTTTTAGCGTAAATGCACTAATTTTTTTTTATATGTATGTATTTGGAACCGAATGCAAAGTTTTTTTTAGTTTATCTACAGGCATATTAACCATCATGTTACATTATTGTTATAGTTACATTTGGCTCTCTTGTAATTTTTTGTGAACAGTTTGAGCTATTAGATATTCAATTTGACTAGATTTTGTTTAATGTGTTGACTTGTAGTCATTTCATTTGGTTCTCAGTTGTTATCAGTTTATACCATCATATACACATAAATGATTAAATATATTTCTCTTGTTCTCTCAGAAACTACATGGAAAATAATTGTGTTGTGAATATAGGAGGGATGTGCTCCGGGTTCGCTATATATTCTAGTTTTACTTATATAAATATAGGTTTTTGATGTTTTCGATGCACAAAAAATACATTACTTTAGTTGGATATCTTTGTGGTTGGACATGTGTTGGATGTTTGGGGTTGGATATGTTGGAAGTTTGTGGTGTATTAACAATACAGTTTGTTAATATAAAAATTGGATTTTATAGTTATTTGATGTGTGTATATCTTCAAGATTATTGATGTTATGTGTGTGTTTGATTCATCATAAATAAAATTTTGGCTATACAAAATTTAGCTTCTCTTGACGGTTATAAAATGTCAACAATTAATTCAAACATGCTGCAAAAGAGCTTTTCATTGACGGTTTTTAACCATCATTTAGGCCGGAGTCAAGAAAATTTTTCACCTACATTGACGGTTTTTCAAAACTGATTTCTTGACGGCTAAAAAGGTCAAGAAAACTATTTCATATGACGGCCAAAAACTGTCAAAAAAAGTACTGCCAGCGACCGTCAAGAAAAGGGAAGACTTTTCTTGACTCTGGCCTACTTGACGGATCTGCAACCATCAAGATACCCATTTCTTGACAGGAAAAAACTATCAAGAAAAGATTTTTTTTCTTGTAGCATGAGGATAGTTAAGGTAATGTATATACCTATCTAGTTAGGGTAAGCACTACCTAGGGTTAGGTAATAGACTAATAGATAAATAGGTAAAGTATATTCATACATATAGAATATGTATCTAAGTTAAAGTAACCCATGAATAGTGTAAAAGGAATAGCATCCCATAAGGTAATATTGAATGTAGGTAATACCCTATATATTTTCCTATATATATATATATATATATATATATATATATATATATATATATATATATATATATATATATATATATATATATATATATATATAATGATAGGCTATAGGGTGTATGGATAACATAGGTATCTAGGTAGGTAATGACTTGAAATAGGTCAACCTAAACTATAGATTGACTTGGTTTGACTAGGGTTTGACCAAGGTTGATCAGATGACCCAAAAGTCAACTTTAAGTCAAATTTGACCTGTAATTGACATAGATTACATATCACACACTAGAAAATCATGTTTAACACATTTAAACACCAACTAACATATGTATATCTCATATATAGATCTTATGACTCTACTTTGAGCGTTTATTCATATTGTCTGCTCATGACCGCAAGTGAGTACATTTTCTGATAGTTTTTATTGCTTTGATATCTTCTATGTCTATTCAGTTGTAGTATTTTACTTAACTCTCGACACGAGGATACATGGACTAGTATACGTTGGATCCTTCCATGAGATGTTATTTTCGGTTAATCTGGTATATTTGTACTTGTTCGATATTTTTCTTGTACTTGTATAAACACCAATTTGGGAGTGGGCTGGCCCTCTCTTTCTTGAATCTCGTGTCATGAGGTGTCATGGTTGGATCCATTATACTATTTGGGGGATTGGAGAGTTATTAGAGTTTATATGATTAAAACCCTACTGGTTTACTCGCTTCTGCATAGCTGATCACCTCACGTAGGGTGTAGCCTGACCTTATACTACTTGTGCATAACTTTCTATTGTGGCCGGTCTGATCCACTATACTCGTACTTGTGCATAGCCGGTCAAATAGAATAACCTGATCTGGACCCAAGTCGATCACATAACACTCTAATATCTCAAGGCACCGTTTATACCTTATATTATACTCAGATTGTCTGTGTTACTTTATATTCCAATTCTACTGTATATTTCTTATACCATGACATGATTATCAGTTTATCTTGTACTTCTTACTTCCAATTTTGATATTCTATCATGTATTCCATTATAACTATTTATTATAGCACTTGTCAATTTAATGGAACTATAGTTGGCGTCTGTACTTTGCTCCAATCCTGACTGGATAATTATTTTTCAGAGAATTTAGAGCTGATTGCACGACCTATTAGGGGTCTGGGATAGATAATAACACTGATCAGGATTTGCCTTTGGAGCCGGTGCTCATAGAGGATGCACCTCCAGTAGTGACTTAGTTTAGCTAGGTTTTGCTGGATTTGTTTTCAGATTGATACATTTGGGTCTGTATTATAATTTTGGATTGTACTACATCTTAGACTTCTAAATTTGTTTGGTTATGACTCTGCTACTATTTCAGACTATTTTATCTTTTATCATCTATCAAATTACCATGCTTAGCGTCCTTTAGATTTATGTGATTGAGTTACATTTTATATGTCATATATTTTTCTCCGTACGGGGATGACAGGTTTATATTCTAATTGTTAGATGTTAGATGTTACAGATAACCTATACAGCGTTCTACTGCTGACACTGCGGCGTAGGCTGGACGTACCCACGTGCTTGTGCCCCTAAATCGGGTGCGGGTCGCGACACCATTTGATGACTCGCATAGGAGCTTGGGCGATGATCCACAGCTTTCTCGACCGAGTCGCAAGTAGTTCGCCTCAAGAGAAGGCCAGATGAGCAAGTGGTGTGCGTCGATCATTCCAACGGAAATCAGACCTAAGAACCCCATCTTCCCGAAAACCCGATGTACAACGTCTATGGGCGACCGCCCATGCAGGAACATGACAATGAGAGCAAGACTGAAGTGTACAGAGAGAGCAGCCACATCCTCTGTTTGAAGTCGATAACAGGAGAACCATCAATAACGAAAAAAGATCGGGGTGGAAGTAACGCCGACACCGAGGAGGGCGGACCCGAAGCCACTTCCAAAACAAGAGCGAGACAGAGTTTGCATAGGGCTGTCGTGATGTACGCCCTGCACCGTCGGAGCTAGGGGTTCTGCCGCCCGGAGGAAGGCGCCGGCTACCGCAGAGGGAGAGGAGGAAGTTACTGGAGCTCCGGGGGCCGCAACAGAGGGGGAAGGCTCAGTCGTGCCCCGCGAAAAAGAGTACTGGGGGGGCCGAGGGAACCGCCGGGGGGATCAAGGGGCGGACAGGATGGGGGGAAAGCACTCACGACCAGCGAGAAGAGGAGGCCCCCGGATTCTGCCAGGAAAAAAGGCCAACGGCTCGAAGGAGGCCACCCCCGCCAAATGGGATAAGACGACGACCGAAGGCTCGCTTGGCGGAACTCAAGAGTCCGGACTGGCCGTCGACACAATGGTCAGGCGACGAGTGTCCAGCAAGACCGTCGAGCCTCCTGGCAAGAGGGGGGTATCACTTGGAGAAGGGGGGTTAACGCCCGCCGGCGCCATGGCTGGGGACCACCTGGACACAAATAGGGGGAAGACAGCTGCGGGATCTAAGGCCGGCTAGGATATATATATATATATATATATATATATATATATATATATATATATATATATATATATATATAAAGTGAGGAGGGATCCACATCCCAAATTTTGTGCATCCCCAAGCATCTCCGTGTTATCCACCGTTGGATGTTGTTTAAGTCTTCTAATCTTAACAATTGATTTGAATGGTTAAAATCAACGGTTAAGATTAGATGACTTAAACAACATCCAACGGTGGATGCAAAAAAATCGGGGATGCGGATCCCTCATATTTATATATATATATATATATATATATATATATATAACAAAAAATTATTAATATCAAAGCTCTCCAAAGCCCCCCATCGCGCTGCCATGGCCGAATGACTGCTCCCGCCGCCCGCCCTCGGCGCCGGGGCCGCCTTGCTCCGGCGGACCACCGCCTGCCGTACCCCTACCTCCCCCGGCGCTGTGCTAGTGGCTCGTCCGCCGTTTGCGAGCACGCGCCGGAGCGTACGAACCCGGCCCCAGTTTGGACTCCCGCCTAACTGGCCTTGGTTGGGTTTTCCTCTGCCGGAGTAGCCCCAAAGCTCCGGTGGCTGCCCATGACCACCGCCCCGATCCAAGCTCCAACCATTGCTGGCATCCCATCCCTACGGGCCGGCACGAACTCCGCTCTCGGAGGAGCCCAGCCCCCCCGGGCCTCGCTCCTCTACTCCGGTAGCCCCCGCCCCCGGCGGCGACGCACGGCCTCCCCCTTCCATCTGGCCCAAAGGGACACGTTGCCTTAGCAGCCTCAGACTCCGGGCCTTCCCCCCTCCCCTATTTTTTTTTTGAATTTGAAATCTGTAAATTCGAATTTCCCGCCCGCCCCCTCCTCAGGCCCTATGCGCCCTACTCTTCCTCATGGAGCCATGCGCCCGCCTCGTGGAGAGGCGGCTATGCGCCCCCTCCCTCAGTGCTAGACTATGAGCCCACCCATCGCGTGGTGGATTATGCGCCCAAGTCGACATCCAACAATCATGCACCACCCTTTGCGGCCAGCCATGCGCCCCTGTCGAGGCACGGCTGCCTTGCGCCCCTCCCCTTAGCGGAAGGTTATGCGCCGGCGCCGGCAAGTTCCGGACATACGCCCTCCTTATCAGGGGACCTTCCCCCTCTCCTCTCTTTAGCAGGTTATTATGCGCCCTTGGGTCTCGTCCCGAGCGCATGCGCCCCAACCACCCAGGGGTCCCATGCGCATAAGTCCGTTGGGCATGCGCCCGCCCCCCCGTCCGGCCCCATCGGCTATTCTGCGACGTCCAACCCTGAGGGACCCGAATTATGCTGCCCACAGCCCGGTGGATCCCCCTCAGTCCGTGGTACAACATCTGTTCCCTCCCTCAACCTCCATCCCTCTCCTACCGGGCAGCGTACCTCACCCCCTCCCGGCAGCAACCCGACGCCCTCCATCGCCCCCTCTTACGTAGAGATTCTGCAGCCGGATCGATTAGCGCAATTGCCTTCCCTAGAGATGGAGTCCGAACTACCAGAGATCGATTTCCGAATCCCATCCGACGGACAAACCATCAGAGTCTCATTCTTCCCCGATGAAATTTCATCATTATCTTATTCCTTCTCGAAGACCTTTGTGCTGAAATTCCAGTCTGGATGCCCTAAACTGCCTTTAGCTAAAGAAGCCATCGCAGGCTGGGGTCACTCATCCGCGTATAAGGTCGCACCATTGGACCCCAAGCACCTTCTCCTCCACCTCTCCTCCGATCTTGACTGCTCCTTGGTATGGGCTAAGGGCACCACCAACATCGGCTCCCTCAGCATTAAGATCGCTAAATGGTCCCCCAGTTTTAATCCCAATATCGACTCAAAGATTATCTCGACGTGGATCACCCTTTCGAACCTTCCCCTAGTCTGCTTCGTCCCCGCAACGCTCAAGAGAATTGCCAGCTCCTTCGGGACCCTGGTGGCCATCGTCGAAGAAACACGCAATCTTTCCAAAGGCAACTAGGCTAAGATTTGCGTAGAGATTGACCTATCTTCCAATCCCCCCTCTCTTATTCAGCTCTAGCTTGGGGGACGAACACACCTCCAGAAGCTTGAGTATGACAACATCATAACCTTCTGCAAGCACTGTCAGATCAGAGGCCACCTCATAAAGCATTGCTTCAAGACCCACCCGGAGCTCAAGAAGAAAGCACCCCAAAAGACTCAATCCTCGAAGGCGACACAACTCCCCCTCTCAGGCCCTATTCTCCCCCTCCCCAATTCCCACTCTTACTTTGCAGACAGCGACGGCTCCCCCAGCCCATGCACTCCCTCCACGTCGGTTAATGGCATGGCTCCAGACAAGTCAACGGACATCACCCTCCTCAACAGATTCGAGATCCTTAACTCCTCTCCTTCGATCGCTGCCTAGGTTGTAATGCCCCGCTTCGCACGGTGTATTACGCTGAGGCGTTGACTCAAAGAGTCGCGTAGTCACGTTGACCGAATGAAATGTATCGATGCGAATCGATACGAGAGTTACGTTGTCCCGAGCAATGTATCGAACTAAGTCGATGCGAAGAGTTGCCTTGTCTCAAAGAATACATCGAGTGAATCGATGCGAAGTGCCGCGTTGCCCCGAAGGATAAGTGCATTGAATCGGCTCGAAGATTCTAAAAAATCGAATCGACCAAGGCGCAAGTCCGAATCGATGCAAGTAATAATTTTAGTTGGTTTCATGTGCAGGTTATACGTTGACACGAAAATATTAGAGGTCGACGTTTTGTCTTATTTAGTAAGGGGTCCGCGAAACCAAATCACCGCCTCGCAACGGGCTGGACTTGGGCACGGTAAGCCAAATCGGACGTATAATTCAATGAAGCACGAAGTACTCGAATGGCTAAGTCAGAAAAGTGGCCGTGCAACGAAGTTATGAAATCGAGCCGCATCGGCTCGGCGAAACGACAAGGCGTATCGACTCGAGGTGGAAGGATTGACTCTTCTTTTTACTCCTTCATGCGATAAGTCAAATATATCATTGTATGCTAAAAGTTAACCTATCGACGCCACGGGCGTGGTCCATTCAGAGGTAAATCGTAGTGTGAGTCGAACACTAAGTTAGAACAATTGAAATAAAAAGTACATCATATGCACGAGTCACTATGGAACATTCGACATCGCAAAGGCGAGCGCCTCGGTGCGCAAGCCGCAAGAACATGGGATAACTGTATTCGGCGAGTGCCTTAGTGCACAAACCATACTGTGTCTTCCTGCACGAGTTAGAAAGGCTAGAACATTGAAAGACAATAGGCGAGCGCCCTAGCGTGCAAGCCACGGACATTGAACACTAAGGCATAGAACATGGAAATATGGTCGAAACGTGCCTACGTGCACGAGATAATAAAAGATGGCTTCGTTGCGAAAGAATACAGTTGTGGCATGAATATGGCGTAACTGTCGGATATGACATGATGCCTCGAAAGGTGTTTGGGACCTTCGGGTCGTTCGATTGACGAGCATTAAGTTGAGGCATGATGCCATTGAACATTGAAACGAAGTATAAAACGTAAGAACATAAAAAATTAATAGAAGAAATACGAGATGATAAAGTCTGAGTCTCGGACTCAAGACTATGCTTGGTTGTTTGAATAATAAGGGCGTTGCATGGTCGAATGGAATGGACGAAAGATAAAATATGATTATCTCTCGTGCACGGGTGTTCCCTCGAACGGTTAAATGCCGGAGCACCCCGGAACTGTTTGGCCTAGGAGGGAATGATATCTTTGATAGGCGCACATCCTTAAGACGACTAGCACTCACTTATAGATGGGAAAAAGCCGCAAATGATGGTATGCAGCGGTTATGTTTTAGTTGTTTGGGATAGCAACCCACCCGTGAAACGCCGGGCTACCCAAATTTGAAAAAAAAAAGAAGAGAAAAGAAAGTAAGAAAACTCCTTTAGTCCATTCCGACGCAGATACGCCAAGACCTTCATATAGCTAAGGAACGATGGGTTAAAAGTGTAAGCACGTTTGTGTCCCGTACCCATAGATCCTATATAGAGATGCACTTATAACATGACAGGGAAGGAATGGGGCGTATTCACCTTGCATCAGTGCAAGGGCGAGTGTGTCGACTTGGTAAGAAGTCGTGCCACGAAACAAACACGAGGTTGCTTGCCTGCTTGCCTATTTCAATTCGAATAACATGCTTGCCATGCTAACATGCTTTACGCTTTCGAATATGCCATGAAATCGACCCTAAGGAGAACATAGCAAGATCATAAGCTAAGTTGTATGATTCAACATAAATACTACAATTTCGGTTTAGAAAGAAGATCTTTGCATCAGTACATGCAAGGACGAGCGTACTGATCCCCCACCAGCTTTATACAGGGTGCAGGGATGGATGGCTCGCGGCGAAGCTTCGCTTGAACGCGTTGAGGCTCGAAAATATCAAAGCGTATTGAAGCGTGCGATCGTATTGACGCTCGAACTTGCAACAGGATTGATACGGCCGAGATATAGAAGGCATGATGTATGGAATGGTAAAATCCTTTGTGGGCAAGAGAGAACCTGAGTGTTGTAGCCAATCTGGCATATATTGTTAGGCTATCGAAAGCCTTTGTAATCTCAGTTTTGAATATTCAATAAAGAGAATTGTTTCGTATACTCTGTTTTCCTTTCGTTGTTAATATCGAATCAAAAGATAACCATTTGAGAACTTGTCATCTTGCCTTGCACGAGCGCAACTCCAGGCTCGTGCGACATCACGCCCCCTGTGAGGACGATGATTCGGGTGATTCTGGGTCGGGGCGTGACAAATTGGTATTAGAGCTCTAGGCTCAATTTACTCTGGACGTTTACTTTGTTTCAATTCCAAAGAGTTGCCCACCACCGATCGAAATCACTCCTGACTCTACTCGATACCGCACTGGATGTTCCATACAGTAAGTCTAATACAAATTATGTAATTTTTTCGTATGTTGTTTTGGAAATTACATGGTGTTTGCTAGAAAAGTGAAAGGTTTGTTGCTGTAAGTGCAACAAGTTGCGAGATATGAATTCAAGGATTTGTTACTGCGGATGCAACACGTCGTGAATCGTAATTTGAAATGTTCGTTGTTGGCAACGATCGATATAAGAAATATTGGTTGCATCGATACAATGAAAGTCGTAGAATGTTGCTTCAGCAATTGCCATGCGTTGATTGTAAATGGTGCGTTGAAAAGAAAATAAAAGTTGATATCGAATGTGTTGAACGGATTCACATATTAGCTTTGAATATCGAAAATGAATCATTGCACAAGGTGCAACGGATGTTGAAAGTAAATCGTTGCACGAGTGCAATGAATGTCGAAAATAAGTCGATGCACGATGTGCAACGCGTATTGAAAGTAAAATTGTTGCACGTGGTGCAACACATATCAAAGTGAAATTGCTGCACGAAGTGCAACGGATATCGAGAATGAATTGTTGCACATGGTGCAACGGAAGAAAACAAAAGTTATAATTCAAGAAACGAAATCGGTTCGGTAGCGCACCGAGCTTATGTTGGCAAATGAATGCATTGGCCGAGTTGTGTCAAATTTTGATCAATCAAGAGTTACCGTTGCGATCGGTACGATCACTGCAGAAATCATGAGTCGGAAGAGATCGTTGGTTCATAGGTGTACAGAAAGCCAGGCTGACCTGGGACATCGAGGGTGACATAAACTCCGCTTTCTTCCATGCCTGCATCAAGGGCCGCAGGCATCAACTCAACCTTCATAAAATCTCCGACGATAACGGCACCTTACTCAAAGATCAGCGGAGTATCCAGGCGACTGCCGCCAACTTCTACTCTAAATTATTCAACAAAAAAGTCGTCGCCAAGGATGAGGATTTTCTGGCTAAGTTCCCTCTTTTAATCGACGAGCAGGATAACGTGCAGCTATTAATTCCTCCATCCGCGGACAAAGTTAAGTCCGTGGTCTGGGCCTTTGACGAACACAACGCCCCCGATCCCGATGGATTCTTTGGGGTTTTCTTCCGGTCCTGTTGGGATATCATTAAGACAGACGTACACAAAGCCGCAACTACCTTCTTTCAAGGCGCTTGCTATCCTAAATTCTTATCGCGAGCCAACCTCATCTTAATCTACAAAAAAAATAACTCGAAGACCTTCAAAGATTTCAGGGCGATCAGCTTATGCACCTTCGCCAATAAAATCATTTCCAAGATCCTCGCCACCCGTATGTCCCATCTCCTTCCCAAGATTATCTCCGAGGAGTAAAGTGGCTTTGTTCCAGGGCGGAACATCGCAGACAACATCCTTCTCGCTCAGAAAATGATAACATGCATGAAATTCCCATCCAGGGGGGTAGCGTAGCCATCAAACTCGATATGGAAAAGGCTTACGATTGCCTGGACTGGCAATTCATGATATAGGTTCTCAGGACCTTCGGGTTTTTCGAAACCTGGATAGACATCATCTTCAGATCCATAAGCAACTCATGGTTCTCCACTGTCATCTTATTCGGTTATATGTCATTTCGGTTCCATTTCGGTTTTGCTTATTCAGTTTCAGTCAAATCCGATTTTTGGTTATTCAGTTCGGTTGGAACCGAATACACACCCCATACATCGAGGAAACATGAGCAGAGCACAAAAATTTTGACCAAATTTTGGTTCACTTAGCCAAAATCGAAATTCTTACTAAATTTTGATTGTCTGTTCATACAAATATTTATATGTAATTATTTTTTTTATCGTTATTCAATCAATAAAAGGTTTTTCCTCTCTTCTTATCTCCCACTACTAAAATAAAGCAAATTAGCGACATTAAGATACGTCGCTAATTAAGGAAAATATGTCGCTAATCGTAATTAGCGACGACTTTAGCGACGAAATATGAAGGTCGCGAAAAAGCTAGTCGCAGATGACAAATTCGTCGCTGTCACGACCCGCTACCCAATTTGTTGGGCCAGGCCGAGTCATGCCCAGCCTACGTTGAGATAAAACGTAGTAAGCTGTTCTAAAGACAACAGGATAAGACTAAATGTGCTAACAGTTCTATAAGTGAAGAAGAATCATAAATGCTCCAAACACAAAAGTCGTCGTATATAGTAAAATGTCCAAGTACAAGTGAACTGAAATGTAAAACTGGATACATGTCCAGTTACAAAATGATATAGTCTAATACATGTCTACTCTCAAAAGTCCAAGTAAACAAAAGACAACTAGACGAGGTTCCCTGCAGGAACATCCTCGTAAAGCAGAGCCGGGTCCTCGGCAGTATCTCCATAGTATGTGTCACAGAGTAACTCCTCCTCAGTAAGGACACCTACAACGTTATCCTGTCAGGACGGGAGCAAGTACTAAATCTAACAAACATATAATACTGATCATGTGATGGAAAGGAAATGACATATCATGTTGATTCAGTTTTAGGTATGTTTTAGCATGGCGATAGATATACATTTTAAAGTTTAAAACTGTAGTAGGTGAGTGATCAGTCAATAGGTAATCAGGATGTACAGCGGTACATATCAATTTTTTGATGTGCACATACGTACACATAACGGCATCGGTGTATATCCATACACAAACGCGGGACCAGACATACGACACAGATACATATAGAATGTAACGGTGCTCGGTAAATACATACGGAGAAGGGGGTCATGATCACGTACACTACTAGCAGTTTCCCCTTAACCCGTTATTTAAGCATGTGAGAGATTTATGAGATACTGTATAAACATGGTAGAAACTGAAAGTATACAACATGTGAAGTTCTAACTTGCTACCCCAAGGATCAGCATTTAACATGGTTGGTGATTCACAGTTTTATGATTTATAGCAGTATGTAAAGTTCGTAGAAAGTACTTGCCTCTAGCAAAGCAAAACAAAACAAGCTGCGATAACAGTGCTATGGATGTCCAGTAACTCGTCGCTGTAGAAGTAAAATATAATAACTTAGTTTTACACTAAGCTAAATCACTAGGACACTAATTGGTGCGACACGACTTGTGACTGGGTACCTAGCCAAAATGATGACTTGGCATAGGAGACCAATGTGGGGTGACACACTATGTTAACTAACTTTCTAGGGTCTTTACACTAGTGAGGGATGGGGTTCAACACGACTAAAACTCCAAATAACACAAAAAGCTACAAGTCGTAATTAATCAGTAAATAAATCAAAAAGATCATTGTGTTCTAATAATTTTTAAAGTAGACAAAAAGCCTAGTTTTTCTTAAAGTAAAGTACTAAAGTGATCCTTATTAATCATAGAAATTTATTATAATTTTTCTAGAATTTATTATCCAGTACAAATATTTTATAAAAATCAGTTTTCCTAAGTATACAGAAAATGAGTTTTGGTTTCATATGCCAACCTAGTGGCAAAACAGTAAATTAAATACTACAAAAATTATACTAAATTAGCTAACTTAACAAAGTATCTAAAAACTATTTTTCCATAATTTTAGCAATACTTTAAGTATTTTTAGAAAATCAAAAACAGCAATGCACACAATAATTAATTATCTGCGTATTTTGTCCATGTATATAATTTGAACCAAAGTTCAAATACAGGACCCAAGGCCATGAATCAAGTCCAATATGACTTGTACAGGTCTTGAATGTGTGAAAACACATTTGAGCCCAAATACCCATGCTAGGCTTGGACACCAGATGGTTGCAGTAATTTAAATATACAAAAAATACAAATTGATAAAAGTGCAAAGTAAATATTATTATTTTAATAAGGCAAAATTATACATAGTAGTTACAAAAGTATGACAACTTATTTTATAAAGATAATTTATACTAAGTAAAGTAAAACACATATATAAAAGTACATCTACAATATTTATATTTATACATAAATTTATAGATATTTATATCAAGGATATATATACATCCATATATTAAAAGTTACATATATATATATATATATATGTAAGGAAAATAATTAATTTATAAAGTATATATATAATGTTTATATACAAATATATATATAGAAAACATTTGATAATAAAGTGTATAAATTAATATATATACACACATGATAAATATATACATATATACATATATGTATATATATATATATATTTTTTTTTAAATACTAACATATATACATATAATTTACTAACTATAAAATATATACATATATACATATATACTGTTAAAACAGTATATATACATATATACTAATATATATATATATATATATATATATATATATATATATATATATATATATAAACAGCAAAAGAAAAAGAAAAAAAAGAAAAGAAAAAGAAAAAGAAACAACAGCAGCACAGGGGGGCTCGAACCCGAGTCTTTGGAAGAGGGGGGGTTTCTAAACTGTGCGGGCTGGCCAGTAGGCCAGTCCGGCCGGTCTGTTAGGGAAGGGGGTTTGATTAATTTATTTCAGTCTGGTTTTTAATGGGTCTAAACCCGAAAAGTCCATTCGTTGCGTCTCTGTGTCCAGACAGTTTAGGACACGAGTACACACGAGTCCTGTGTCCTGGGCGTGCACGATGCGTACGAGTCCAGTTGGCCGTATCCGAGCTTACCATTAGGTTCGTCGGGACCAGGCGAGTCCGTGTCCGCGTACACGTGACACAAATCGAAGGGAGGAGGGTGTGACACGTACGTGTCCGAAGTTGGGCTGCTGTCGAGGAGGCGATCGACGGCTGGGGGCGTCGGGACGGCGGCGCTTGGGTGGCGCTGGACGCGGCTCGTCGAGGCGGACGTGATGGTGGTGGTGGTTGGCCGTGAGGGTTTGTGTAGGGGTGAGGGTGGTGATCGTCGGAGTTAGGGTTCCGACGGGAAAGAGTGGGGAAGAAGGGGAGTTTGCGGTGGTCATGGTGGTCGATTAGGGTTAGGGTTGAGTCTGGGGAGAGGAGGGGAGTTTAAATAGGGGTTCAAGATCGGTCGGGGAGCTGTGTGCTGGCCGAAAATGGCGGGGGCAGTCGCCGGTCAGCCGTCGATCGTCGGGCAGGGGGGTGGGTAGGAAATTAGCACTTAGGTCCTTGTAATTTAGGTAATTGCAAATAGGTCCTTAGCAGAGTCTAAATGCAAAATAGAATTTGCATAATCCATTCCGCACAGCTAATGTGCAAATAAAATTTGCACATAACAAATTTAGATTTGCAAAACGATATTAAAACAATCTAATTAATTGCAAAAGTCAATTAAAACATTTTAGAAAATTACAAATTAATATTTTTATATATAAAACTCATTTAAAAATTATTTAAAAATTCTAGAAAAATTCCTAAAAATTCCTAATAATTATTTAAGGCTATAATTAACATTAAAAATTAATTAGCACTAATTAAAAATGAATTTGAAAATCAGGGGCTTACAGTCGCCCTCCGTCGCTGTTTGCGACGTCAACACAATATCGCTGGGTCGTCGCAAAATTAGCGACGGAGGGCGACAAAATTGTACGTCGCCAAATTAGCGACGTAGTGCGACTACTTAGCGACGTTATTTCTTTTTATGTGATGACATGGCATGCCTGCCACGTCAGCAGTATATCGACGTACAACGACCAAATTAGCGACGTCAACTCTCTGCCACGTCAGCTACTGAGCGACGGACTGCGACGGATAACGACGTAACGGCGCTAATTAGCGACGTCAGGATACGTCGCTATACGACGCAGACCGTCGCTATACGTCGCAGATATTATAAAAAAATTTAAAAATATAATGTGTATTTTTGTTATGTTGTGTGTCTGTATTTACAGTGTGTGTGAAGTGCAGTGTTCGAACCATCGATAGTTTTGCTTACTGTTCTATATTTTATCTTGAATAAAAAGAGCAACAGTTCAGGGTGCACTTCTTAGAGCTTCCTCTTCACGTCCTTCACGTTCTTGGGATCCTTTACAACGTCCCGAGAAAGTGAATGATGTGAAAATGAAGCTCTCAGAAGTACACTCTGAACTGTTGTTCTTTCTGTCCAAGATAAAATATACAATAGTAATCGAAACTATCGATGGTTCCGAACACTGCATTTCATTTACACTGTAAACACAGACACACATCATCATAAAAATACATATTATATTTTTTTTAAATTTGGACAGCACCTTCTTTGTATATCAGATCATCGCTTATAACCCAACGTAGGTATATTTGTCATCCCCGTCGCAGATATCATCATAATTAACAGTCTCCCATCATAACAGTCTACAACTAATAGATGAATAACAATCTCCCATCATAACAGTCTCCCATCATAACAGTCTACAACTAAATATCATACATGAACTCAATAAAAATACCAACAAAGTAAATATCACAAACATACATGTCCAACAAACATACATGTCCAACTGAGTCAAATAAGAATGAAAATTAGTGTACCAATGATCAATGGGCCCATAAGGCCAATACATACAAAGATGATAAAAAATCTACTGGATCACTGAGGACCCCTGCTGCGCATCTGAGATAGCATGTACTTATACTGCTCCTGTGTGAGCTGCACCATAGGGGCAGTAGGAGGCAGTGCAACGTCTGGAGTCGGCACTGTCGATGGACCGGGAGGACGTATCTGCTCCAGCTTTCGCAATCGCTCAGCATGCACAGCAAGGGTACTCACCATCCTCTGAGAACTCTCCTCAATCGAAGTATGTATCTGAATGAGTGAGGCAGACATGGTCCTCTGCGATCCCTCCAGCTTGACCTGTCTACGCTCTATGCGCTCTGTAGACTCGGTGAGCGTGTGCAAGCTAGCAGCTGTAGCCTGCTGCAGACTCATCAGCTCCTGTATACTGCGTTCGACCGCATCAAATCGTCCGGTGAACATCGGATCGTCGTTCTGCGGTATGGTGATCAGAAATTTGCTGCTGTAACTCGCGACGCAGCTCATCGATCTGACAACCAATATCCTGAGCTCGTGATGATGCCTACGAAGCTGGAGACTGCGTACTGACAGAGGGGGCCTGGGATGACTCTGAAGCCAAATAGGCGCCATAGGATCCCGTACCGTAGTACGTACCCTTCTGAAGACCACCAACAGCGGTCATCCAGAGGTCGTCCGGCGATGGAGCTGTAGGCGGCTGGAAGGAAGTACCAGTCCCTCCCTCTGCTGGCGCACTAGCAACAGCAGTCGCCTCCTCATGTAGCCGAAGAAACTCGGCCTATAACAATGTTTGCTAACGTCTAAGTGTTTGCTAAAGTCTATATTGATATCTATTTTTTTGTTTTCTAAATTATAGTAAATTAATATAAAGAATAGAATGTACATATGCCTACGTCGCCCTCTCGTCAATGAACTCTCCAACCCTCCGATGGGTGACCAGGAAGACGGTCACCATGTTGGGGTCCTCACCCTTTTTTATCTGTTAAAATATATTATCTATTATTAGTATTAAACATTCTATCCAACTATATATAAAATAATGTCCGTCATAGGAAACGTACCAGACGACGAAAATGCTCCGTCATAGGAATGGAGCCACCACACGACTTACTGGCGCTCGACCGCGCCACCTTGGCCTTGTCAGACCGCTCCTGGTACCTGGCCTCACCGAATCTAGCCTTCATCGCAGTCCACTGCTCTGGCGTGATCCAACCATGGATCGGCTTTCCGGAGCGATCACGAGACTTCTGGTCGTGGATCGCATCACGGATGAGCTTGCCTGCGACGGCAGAAAGTTGGGCCTCGATCTTCGCCGCCCGGTGTGGTAGATAGAAATAGGTCCTCTACAAAAAATAAAATAGAAAGAGTTGTATAATATACACAAATGATTATTAAAATTTAAAAATAAACAAATTTTTTATTTTGAAGTGGGCCAACCAAAAGGCCTTCCTATCTGCGAGAGCATCTTAGTAGTTAATCCAAGGCCCACCATAGTTCTGCCTCAGAAATAACCCCAGCTATCTCTGTACTGCAGGAGGCCGATATCTATACAATAATAAATTTTATGAATATATATGTACATATAATCATTTGAAAAATATATATTAACTAATTAACTTACTTCGTAGGCCCGTCCGTCCAAATCTCCATACGCATCTCGTCCGGGGGAGCGCATGGAGGGTCGCTCTCACCTCCTGCCTGACCAGGATCAGTCTGATCGCCGTCCTCCATATGCTCGGCGTTGGCTCTCCACATGGAGCCGTCGGCAGGAGGAATGCTGCACACGGGAGGAATGCTGGACGACGAGGGAGGAGTCGCCAACCTGCTGGAACTGCCCTGTCCCGGTAATAGACCGGGAACAGAATGGTACACTAGCGTACTCGGAGATGAGGATGAGGGTACAGAATCTGCATCCCCAGCCTGACGCACACTGTCACCCTGACTTTTCCAAGATAGGGGTAAAATGGTAATTTTCCATTTTAAAATATTTTAGAATTTTTTTATTTCATGAATGTTAATATTTAATGATTATAGGAGTCGGGTTCGAATTTCATCTCATTCCGACTTGTTTCGGGATTTCGGGAAATTTTGACTTAAGTTGTGCTTAATACATAAATTAGCCATGGCCCACCAATCTCATCATTTAGGTCTAGGAGTTTGGTCTAATCCCACATGAGTGGTTAGACCTAATTATGATATTTTTTGGTCATTTCTAACCCCCAAACCCTAATAGCATTTAAACCTCCATAAAGAAAAGAAGAGGGGCAAACTTGTAAATATACAAGGAGACAAATATCCCCCTTATATGGCAGCCACCCCCTCCCCCTTTTCACCCATCCATACTTCAATATTTTCTTCATCTTCTTCTCCAAGTGTTCTTCCAAGAAAAGAAGAGCAAATCTCTTGGAATCATCTCCAAATCAAGGTTTCCTTTCCAATATTCTTCTATCCATCTCTCCTTCTACCTCAAGTGGTACTTCTACAAACTTTTGGGAGCAAGAAGAAGTGGTGTGTCCTAAACAATTTATTTTGTGTCGGAGCCGTGTCGGAGGATTTTGTATTGGAATTCATCTCCTAATAGGTACAAACTATCCTCTATTCCTATTTCTTCATCATGTAGAATAGTTTTGACCAAGTAGGATTGATCCTTATGGTTGTGTCCCTATTTGTGTCAAGTTTGAATCCATTTGGTGTGTCCTAGGAAGAGTTATGATTTGTGCTTGTGTCCAAGTGTTTTTCCCCCAAGTTGGACACCCCAAGAATATTTAGATTGTATCTAAGTGGTTTAGACACTTTAAATTTCAGATTTTGTATTTATATATGTGTGTGTGTGTGTGTCTAAATATATATATATGTGTGTGTGTGGGCTTTTATATATATATAAGAGATGGGGGAAATGGGATGTGGAGAGTTTGTATTAGTATGTGTGTGTATATATATAGAGAAGAGGGGGAAAGAGTTAGAATGAGTTTGTATTGGTGTGTGTTTATACACACACACACACACACACACACACACACACACATATATATATATATATATATATATATATATTTATATATATATATATATATATATATATATATATATATATATGTGTGTGTGTGTGTGTGTGTGTGTGTGTCTATATATATATATATATATATATATATATATATATATATATATATATATATATATATATATTATATAAAAAATATATATATTATATATATATATATATATATATATATATATATATATATATATATATATATATATATATATATATATATAGACACACACACACACACACACACACACACACACACACACACATATATATATAAAATATATATATATATATATATATATATATATATATATATATATATATATATATATATATATATATATATATATGTAGTGAGATAGAGGAGAAGATTGGAGATTAGAAGAAGGGAGAATAGAGGAAAGAATAGAAGGCGAAGGAGAAGGAGAAGAAGAGCAAATAGCAGCAGCAGTAGGGGGGGACTAGGGGCTGCTTCCCCCCCCCCCATTTTTGTAACACAGCAGCAGCAGCAGCTTTAGCAGCAGCCTATAGCAACAGCAGCAGCAGCTTAGGCAGCAATGGCAGCCCCCCCATGACCCATTTAACCCCCCACAAACCTCCATATATATACCTATATATATACATATATATCCTATATTAATACCCATATAACCCTCTAAAATAACCCCCCAAAATAGTCCTATGTGTGTGTGTGTGAGAGTGAGTTTTATGGGGTCTTGAGAGTGAGTGTGAGTGTTTGTGTGAGGGTGAGTGAAAGGGTAAAATGAGATACGAGTGTCGAAACGTATCCAAATTAAAATAGGACTTAGCTAATATGAAATAGAGTTTGTGGGTAGTCTCCTAAGTTAGAATCGGGGATTGTGTTGAGGTGGGGAGAATGGTATCTCATGATACCATTGAGTATCTTACGATACTCAAGATAATGGATAATTAAACAACATGAGTCGTAAGATGGACTGGATGTCCACCTTACCTAGGAAACTTGGTAGGTAATGTTAGTATAGGTTAGTATCCTACTACCCTAGGAAGCCGGGAGTGAAACTCCCAAGGGAAAGCTACTTGGCCTTAGTATTAGAGTGGTAAGGGTAAATACTATATAAAGGGTAAACGGGTAAATTCAAGATACGGGATGCGGGTTGTCGGTTTAACTTGAAACTTATGTGTCTTGATAGGTACACCCTACAAATGTCATATTTGAACCAATTTCGACTCGGTTGACCCAGAGTTGACTTTTGACCCAAAAGTCAACAACGAGTCAACCCTTTGTCTAAAATGGTCCAAATCCAAACTAGAGTTGACCAGTTGACCAAAAGTCAACTATTAGTCAACATTTAACTAGTTTGACCTAGGGTTGACCTAGAGTTGACCAGAGTTGACCAGTTGACTAAAAGTCAACTGTAAGTCAACTCTTGATCCCGTTTGACTTGCTTTGACTTGCTATGACTAGTATGACCTAGAGTTGACTTAGTTTGACTTAGATTAACTTGACATGACTTAGTTTGACTTAGATTGACTTGACAGGACCTAGTTTGACCTAGATTTTATATCATACATTAGAAATCATTCATAACTTTGTTAAACCCAAATTAACATGCAATATCTCATCTTTAGGTCTCTGATTACCACTTTGAGCATTGATATGCCCTACAGCTCAGGACAACAGACGAGTACATTCTCTGATAATAGTTACTTGTCTTGATATCTTCTCTACCAGCTCAGTTATAGTGTTTACTTGATTCTCGACACATTGGTGCACGAACTAGTATTGTCGGATTCCTGTCATGAGATGTCATTCCTAGATTTCTTGGGATACTGGTACTTGCTTGGCCTTGATTCTTGTACTTGTATTGACGTTGATTCCTGAAGAGGACTTGCTCCCCTCTTAGGAAATCCTACGTCATGACGTGCTATGTCCGGATCCGTATACTATTCGAAAAATGGAGAATTTTATAGTTAGTGTGATCAATGCCCACCTTGAGTTACTACTTGTATCATAGCTATACCCTCATCTCACGATGGGTATAGCCTGACCTGTGCTACTACTTGCTCTATAGCTGGCCATCCCGGTCGGGCGGAGTCCACGTACTTGTAGCCGGTTGGCTGGAAGCATGATCTTGACCCTTACCGATCACATTATGCTATAATATTTAAGGCACATTTTACATTTATTACATCAGTCACATATTACAGTTCAGCTTACTTTTCCTGTATGATTTACCTTGACATGATTTCCAGTTTACATATATTGATATACTTACATCTTGATATGTTCATCTTGTACTCTGTTATGATTGACTGTTAGAGCATTTGTCATTACTATGGAATTTGTTGCCAGCGTTGTACTCGTTCATTTTCCTGATAGGATACCATTATGATATATCCAGATGACATAGATGCGGACTGTTCTACCCTCTATGGGTATGGTCAGGACATAGACTGCGACCAGCTGACACGCTAGGAGCCAGTGGACGACAGTACACCTCTCTAGATCTATTAGCTAGGTTTGTCTGGACTACGATCCAGCTTATGTTAGACTTTTGATACATATGTTATTCGGGACCTTATGTTATGTCTTCGACTCATTTCTGGTTGTGACCTTGCTTTATTTCCGCATTCGATATTCACCATATCTATCTGATATTCGTGCCTATCTTTCCTAGTTGTCTTGTGATTGAGTTGAGATTATATACCTCCGTGCGAAGATGACATGTCTTATTATATTGTGTCTAGATGCTATACTTTCTAGGAGACCTATACAGCGTTCTACCGCCGATTCTACGGCGTAGGCTGGACGTAACCGCTTCTCGTGCCCCTAATTATGGTGCGGATCGTGACACACACTGCCTAACATAATATCCTCTGCATCGTCCGGGTCTAGTCATACCTGATAATAACATATGACAATAAAACAAATATACATATTTATATGATAGACATCACAAATTTTTGAAAAATATCATAGTCACAAAAGTGTCACTAAAGTGTCAAATATGATGATAAAACAAACGTACAGATTTAATCCTCTTCTAAAAATTCATCTAGTTCATTTAGCTCATCTTCTTCTTCTTCTTCTTCTTCTTCTTCTTCTTCTTCTTCTTCCTCCTCTACATCTTCACTTTCATCTGCATCTTCCTCTTCAGATAATTCTACTTCTTATACACAATTAGATGTGTAATGAGGAACTTCCGTCGTGTCCACTTCTATAATATTTGTTACAAGAGGTGGTTCATCCTCTTGATAAGCTATATCGTCAACCTCAAAGGTATTTCTAGCTTTGGTCTTGCATACTACCCACTAGTCTGACCTTGTTGCTCCCCGTTTAGGATAACTTGTGAAGTACACGAGCTGAGCCTGACTTGATAGGAAAAATGGTTCATAGGCTTGATATCGATGCCGATAGTTTATATCCACAAGACCGTGCTTGTCTACTTTCCAACCTTGACCTTCAATCGGATCGAACCAATCACACCTGAATAACACAATCTTAGCAGGCTCTATTCCATAACTATATGTCAGCTCCACAATCTCCCATAGGACGCCATAGAAATCGTTGCCCGCATCAACATCTTTGTAGTTCGAAGATCTGATACACAAATAGCTATTTTTGGTGGAATCGAGATCCACAAAGTTGTCTCTGATCGGGCAAGTTGTTGACTTGAACCTAAATCCATTCACACAGTAGCTTGGCCATATTTTTGCAGCATAAATTGGTCCCTTGGCTTGCGTTCTAGTAGACTCATTCTCAAGTCTTGCGTATGGACGATCGACCTAAATACCACGAAAAAATAAATTAAGCTCATTTTCAAGTTCATATACAGAAAGGTAATTACAGAGTTCTCAAGTCTTACATATGCACTCAACCATGATGTAAAATAATGCCTCATTTCTTGTTCTAGTTCTTCTTCGGTTATGTGTGGCCTACCTGACCTCACATCATCATTAAATATGCTGAAAACAACATCGTTCAATTAATATAATAGTATAATAATCAACACTATTAAAATAATATAGACATATTAGTTACTTACCCCTCCAGTTTCTCTACTTCATCATCGTCGCAGTTGAGTAATACATACACCTGAGCAGCCCTTAGCTCATCATCGTTCAAATATCTCTTCTTTATTTTACCCGATGGCTTTCTTGGAGCATTGAATACCTTCAGTATTGTATCATTACATTCATGATCTCCGTCGTCGTTTCTGGAAGCTCTCGTTCTATTAGTTGCAACATGAGGCTTGAAATACATTGAACAAAAGTTTGTAATCTCCTCGAAAACATAGGCTTCATAAATAGAACCCTCGACCCGTGCCTTATTTTTCACCTTTCTTTTTAGGTGATTCAAATATCGTTCGAACGGGTACATCCATCGATAGTCGACGGGTCCACCAGCACGTGCCTCATAGGATAGATGAATCGGCAAATGCTCCATAGAGTCGAAGAATCCAAGAGGAAATACCCTCTCTAGCTTGCATAGTGTTACCGCAATGTCCTTCTCTTGTTTTTTAGACGATCAACAAGCAATTTTTTAGAACAAAGATCCCTGAAGAATATGCTAAGCTTCGTCAATGGATCCCAAACTGCCTGTGGTAAGAATTCCCGAAATGCAATCGGAATTAACCTCTCCATGATTACGTGACAATCGTGGCTCTTCAAACCCGTCAATTTGTTTTCCTTCGGATCGACACATCTTCTCAGATTTGACACATATCCGTCTGAAAATTTTAGGCCCTGGATCCACCGACAAAGTCTCACTTTATCCTCCTTGTCCAGTGAGAAAATTGACTTCGGCAGGAACTGTTTTTCATTCTCCTCTATCAAATGCAATGCAGGGCGTTTGCATATTTCTTCTAAGTCCAACCTGGCCTTGGGATTGTCTTTTATTTTTCCCTTTACGTCCATTACAGTATTAATTATGTTATCAAACACATTCTTCTCAATATGCATGACATCAAGATTATGTCTGATCAGATTGGTACTCCAATATGGCAGATCCCAGAATATGCTCCTCTTTGTCCAGTTATGATCTCTACCAAATCCATCGCACTTGTACCCAGTTGTAGGATCTTCGATAGCACTTGGAAAATCTCTAACCTTCTTCCATATCGTAGCTCCGTACCACCTTGGCGGTGGATCACCCTTCTCCACAACGCCGGCACGGAATGCATTCATGTTCCTTCTGAACGGATGATCTTTTGGCAGAAATTGTCGATGACAATCAAAGAAGCACGATTTTCTTTTGTGTTTCAAGCGGAAAGCCTTAGTACGGTCCATGCAATACGGACATGAGAGACGGCCATGAGTGCTCCATCCAGATAACATTCCATAGGCCGAAAAGTCATTGATGGTCCACATAAGGGTTGCCTTTATCTGAAAATTCTACTTTCTGGAAACATCGTACGTATTAGCGCCTACTTCCCATAACTGGTTCAACTCATCTATCAAATGCTGTAAGTACACATCAATGTTCTTCTTGGGATTGTTCGGACTAGGAATTATAACGGTTAGAAACATGTACTGAGTCTTCATGCACATCCAAGGCGGTAGGTTATACGGAGTGACAATCACAGGTCAGCACGAATACTGGGATCCCGAAAGACCAAAATGAGTAAAACCGTCAGAAGATAGCCCCAACCTGACATTACGCGGATCTGAAGCAAAATCAGGATACACTCAATCAAAGTGCTTCCACGCTTCTCCATCGGATGGGTGATCCAACACTCCTTCAATCTGTTCTCGCATGTGCCAACTCATATTTTCGGCCCTCTTTCACCATAAATAATCTTTGCAACCGCGGCGTTAAAGGCAAGTAGTACATTGAATCGGTCAGTCTTCTTGCACCGGTAGACCTTCCTGTACTAGTTTGTCTTATAGCGATGAGCACCACAAAATCTGCACACATCTGCGTCCTTGTCGTCTTTGTAGTACAGCATGCACCCATTGTGACAAGAATCGATTTTCTCGTATCCCATCCAGAGCGATCTCACCATCCTCTTCGACCGATAGAAGTCTTTAGGTAACTTAGCACCCGCCGGCAAGATCTCTATAATCAACTCCAATACTCGGTTGTAGCATTCTTGCGACATGTTAAAATCTGACTTAATACATAATAGTCTTGTAACCACCTCCAACGGTGAATGATCCTAACAACCAGGATACAATGGAGTCCTTGCATTCTCCAGCAACTCCATGAACTTTGCAGCATCGACATTCGGTGCCTCCTCAGGTGCATCATGAACGAAACTAGGCCCCGTAGCATCGAAAACCATGTTCACGCACCCGTCGTCGTATGCATGATTATCTGAAACAAAATTAGGTCCCGCATGCATATACGGCTCAACATAAGACTCCGGCTCTGATGCTAAAGACACAAGTTCTCCGTGTGCGGTCCACTGATAGTAATTAGGCATGAAACCCCTCGAGTACAAATGATCTGTCACTTCCACTTCTGGATAATATTTCACGTTATGACATTTCACACACGGACACTTAATTTTGGTGTCGTCCATCTACTGAGGGAACGCCTTAGCAAACTGCAGGAACTGCTATACTTCCACTATGTATTCATCCCGCACACCACACATATCATCAGGACGACGATTGTACATCCATGAACGATTCCACAAGTAGTAATTCATATCCATTTGGAAATAATTCTGCAAAGATGGACACACAATTATCCAATATGCACAATTCGTTTCATAAGCTCCTACACAAATTGGACACCTGGACACAAACCACTTGACACAGAGGTGGGGGCAACCACTGACAAGGCCCCCTCAAGTTTCGTGTCGGCTGGATGCATGTCGGACACGAAATCGCACGTGCACGGGATTCGGACTGTGCGTGCACAATCGCAATGAAGATGTGGTTTTGTCTGATACTTGAGTTTTGCAATGTAATGTGAACTGTTCGGGTTTTCATTTGATTTTTAGTTTTCAAATTCCTAAACTATTTTCGCTGATACTCGAGTATGTAATCTGGTTTGGTCAAGCCTTAGTTAAAGGTCAAACATAGTCAACTAGTCCTTTCTAAGTCATAAAACCCAATCCTATGACCTATAGGTGAATCCCTGGATGACATTGATACTCTAGCTAGTGTATATATAAATATATATATATATATATATATATATATATATATATATATATATATATATATATATATATATATATTCACATGTACTCTTCAATAACTCACTCAAAGACAAGCATACACTCACATGTTTATATCAAATCCTTAATCTAAGCTATGCATAAATCCTCCTATCTATATAATACCTATAGATATCCTATGCAAAGTATCCCTTAAGGTAAAATATCAACCCAACTAATACTCTCCTCCTCCTCCTCCTTACACTCACAAATCCTAACCACAATCTCACCTCAACTCTCTACTAATACCAAACCATACTCCTTTGCTACTGCTGCTGATAGCACATTCCTAAGCCTACTGTATTTGACTGTCCATGCCAAATCAAGGCAACGCCAAGGCAGGGCAAGTGCTATGCCACTGCTGCTGCAAACATCTACTCATTGCAAACAGTCACTGAGCTAAAGCCACACTGCAACCCACTACACTAGTCTACTAAAACTAGATCAATCGAAAACCAAATATCCCAAAATCAACATAACCCTATACAATAACTCCCACAGCTCATATACTTATATACATTGGTATATCAACTCAAATACATACATATAATCCTATAATCCTTGTCCTCTCTAGTACAGTACATCAAAGTATCAATTCAAAATATCAAACTCAAAATTAAACCCAAACCTATAACTCGAATACAACACATACTACTATATTAAATCTCTGATACATATGTATATCTATGAATATAACAAAATATTCAAAATCCTAAAATATAATACAAAAACCATGTGAGTGACAGAGGGGGTATGTGTGTGTGTGTGTGTGTGTGTGTGTCCGCACACCACACGTGTCTAGGGGTATGTGTGTGTGTGACACACGTGTCTACACGTGTCCAAACGAGGTCAAAATCGTGTCTAGATAGCTAGGGTTAGGGTTTACCTGAGGACGGCTCGGTCGGAGTTGGGAGGCGGCAAGGAGGGGGGCTTCGTCGGAGGAGGGAGGCGGCGAGGAGGGGGGCTTCGTTGGAGGAGAGCTTCGTCGGAGGAGAAAAATTTTGGAAAATTTTTGGGAGAGAGAGAAGGGGGAAATGAAAGTTTCGAACGGGATATATTAAAACATTAGCGACGTCTGATTTAGACGTCGCTGAACGTCGCTAAGGAGTGACACAACTTAAGTCACGTCGCTGAACGTCGCTATTCAGCGACGTAATTTATCTCTTGTCGTTGAACGTCGCTATTCAGCGACGATTTGCGATGTCTATCAAAAGGAGTCACTATATTCAATATTTAGCTACGATATTTTATTCCGTCGCTAAATTACGTCGCTACTAGAGCATATTTTAGTAGTGTCCTTGCCCTTTTCTTCTTCTCCTTATCATCTTCCAAATCCTAGATTGAATTCTCTACATTGGTTTCCATTAGACAAGTGGTTTGTATCATTAATCAAGACCTGTAGGTACATTTGGTAAGAAGGGAAGTCATTAACGAAGATTCAAGATGCAAATGACCTCTAGCCTAGTGGTTAAGAGAGATGCATGCGGCCCAAGTGGTCGGGAGTTCGAGCCTCAGTGGAGGCGAGTCTGCCACAAGTACTCATTGCTTCAAAAAAAAAAAAAAAAACGAAGATTCAAGCATTCATTGGACAAGACCTCTAACAATTTATAATCATACAAACGACTAATTATGGAAGGGACCAAAACTGTGATTGCAAGAAAGTTTGTGCAAAATCTTTGTTTGTTTCACAATCGTTTAATGTATTAGATCTTCGTCACATAAATGTTATAAAGAGAACAAGAGAAGGCTCAATATATATAGTAAACTCTTATGTGTTTTATTAACATGGGGCACATGCTAATAGATCAACAAATACGTAATTTATATGGATACTCTTACTAGTCCATTTATCAATATACATTTTACTTAAAATATGTATTGATAAATATGAAATGTGTATTGATAAATGCACGTAAAAATATCCATATAAAAAGTATATTTATTAACATATGAACATGTACCCTTGGCCTCGTTTGGTTCGCAGAAAGGAAAGGAAAGGAAATCAATTCCTAGGTATTTTTTTTTCCTTCGAAAAATTATAATTTTTATCGATTTTTCTTTCCGGTGTTTGGAAATGCCAAAAAAATTAGAATATAAAGTTAATACTTAAAGGCGAGAAAGTGGTTCCTTACTTGGATGGATGGAACTATTTTTTCTCCTAATTTTCTTTCAGTTGGAAATTACTTTATTTTCCTTCTCAATTCATTTTGCATCCAAACATAAGAAACTAATGGACCGAAACCAAATACTTCGGTTCCAGCCAAGTCAAATTAGACCGAGCTAGTAAAATCCAATTCATTTTGCATCCAAACAAAATTGTAGTTACCAAGTCTAAAATAAAATCCAACTCAAACGACGTTTATGGTTATGTAAAAAAGACATAAGATCCTGGCTGGATGACAAAAGATCAGTAGATAAAGTCACGGATACGTATTATTTCTTTCATTTATAAGAATAATAGAAGTTGGAAATAGTTGGCCTAAAAGACATGCAATTGAATGCATTGTTTTAAAAATCGGACCGGACCGACCGGTTCGACCAGTGTACTCATGAACCGATTGTTTTTTTTTTTGTCCGGTTCAGTGTTAACCCGGTGTTTTTTAAAAATTATTATTTTTGTAAAAAAATTAATGTCCATAAAGAATTAATTTGGACCACTTAGGTTAACTCAGTGGTTGAACCACTGGTTAAACTAATTTGATCCGACGCAGTACCTTGGACGGGTCAACCATCGGTCCGGTTTTTAAAACACTAGTTGAATGTGCAAAAAAAAAACTGTGCAGAATGCTCCAACCCTATTGTGAGTAGAAAAAATGGTTGCCACATAGGAATGACAAACTTTCATTTCAAAAATCCTTCTCCAATGTAAATGTAGAATATATCATGAAGTTGACATGGCAGTGACAATGTGAAGTTAGTTATCTAGATTTAGACAATGCACTTCAAAATATCTTTGTCTCCACATCATCTATTATGAATAGAAATATTTATAAAAAAAAAATGAAGAAGTGGAGGAGTTGTCTTAGAAGTTGTAAAAAATATTTTGTATTGTCTTCTCAATATTTTATATTGAAGAACATTTTTTGTATCTCATTGTCTTGTGTGAATATTATTTTGCTACATAGAAAAGACATTGTCTTATGTCTCATGCCAGATAGAAATCACAACACAGAACAAGACACTGGGGTTGGAGATGCTCTAATACTAGTTTCCACCTATAAGTGCTCCTCGCTCCCTCCACAATCTCCCTCCACCAGGTCCACAAGTGGCACTTCCCTCAATTTCCTTGTGATGGACCCCTCCTCCTCCTCTTGCTCCCCTGCAGAAACCATCATGGCAGCCCTCATTGGCCTCCAACCCCGCCGCTTCTCCGAACTCATCCACTCCCTCTCTTCAGATCTCCGTCTCCAGCACCGCCGCCTCGCTTTCCTCCTCCTCTCTCCACTCCACTTCTCCGACACCCTCACCTACCTCCATTCCCTCTCGCTCGCAGAAAAGACCCTCCTCCTCGCAAGGCTCCTCCTCCGATCCCTGTCGAAGCTCCTCCAGCCTTTGACGGCATGTTCTCGTCGGAGAGTTGGCGGCCACTCTCTTTGCAGCCTCCGGCTCCAGGAGTTTGACGCTGGATTGCTCCTCTTGAGCATGTGCGAAGTGTACGATCGCAAGGAGGCCAGTGTGGTCGTCGATTGGCGTGCGAAGATCGCAGAGTATCTCGTCGAACGCACACTCAGCATGGAAGGTCTGGGAGCACAGGGATGGGTAATTGTAAGCAGGTGAGCAAGAGCTAGAGCATTGCACTATATTTTTCTAAGACAGAGAAACTAACTAGGTAGGCATATATGTGGATGAATAGGTATGTGGATGCAGCAGTAAAATGCCGGCGGCTACTTGAAGTGGTATCGGGTGGCAGGAGTAGAGCCGGAGCCGGAGTTGGAGAGGTGAAAGCGGGGACCGATGTTGCGGCTTCGGTGGCTGCAGTGGTGTCTCTGCCATCCGTGGAGTGCGAGAGGGCCGGATGGGAGTGCGTGGTGTGTAAGGAGGAGATCGAGATCGGAAGAGACGCCTGCGTCCTCCCCTGCGACCATGGATTCCACTGGGGGTGTATCCTGCCGTGGCTACGGAAGAGGAACACCTGCCCTTGCTGTCGGTTCGAGCTGCCCACTGACGATGTCTTCTCTGAAATTGAGAGGGTCTGGAAGACTGCAGTAATTAGGCCCCCAGGGCTGGGAATGTACACTTGAGAATCATTGCTTGTGAAGCCAGATTGAGTCAATAAATCGTGGATAGCTAGCTATGACTTGAATAATTATGGTTATTTCTTGTATACATGATCTTGTCTAATATTTCATCTCCTTCTAATAAGGAAAATACTATACGAATCTCCAAAACTCCATCCCTCCATGTCACTCTGCCACCTGGCATTCTTCTATTCGCTCATGTCTTTTTCCAACCTCCTCTCCTATTTGCTTGGGTCGTGAATGCCACGTGGCGGAGTAACATGGAGGGACGCAATTTTTGGAGGTACATATAGCATCACTCTTCTAATAATAACTCCAATCCTGTAGATTGCAAGATCCAAGAGCGCATGACAAGGAAACATGAGCAAGTACATTATATATGACAACACTAAATATATTCATATATCCAGCTACATCAGTGCATACACAGTTGAAGTGCAATACTGATATGTGCATAAACCTTGTATAACAATGTTCAACCCCTAGCAACTTAATTGATTATCTTGAAAGTCAGTGATATATATGTTAAGACATTGGATGTTAATTTGGATTTATCAACCAAATTACTGTACATAGTTACATACAAAGAGAGAGAGAGAGAGAGAGTATTGTATGAAAAATTGATAACTAGTTGTAAAATACAAAGAATAAGCATTGAAAAACTATCGAGTGGCGCGGATATACACTAATATTCTTGCAGCTCAGCCTAAAGCAGAGGTAAGAGGCATCATATAAGTTCTATTGGCATTCCTATCAAAGTGCTACCATGTGCTTAGCATACAACTAAATCTACGTTGGCATTCCTATAAAAATGCTACCATGTGTTTCTTGAATTTCTAGCCTCAATTCAAGGAGGATGGACACGGGATAGTAAGACCATAGTGTCGTCGACAAAGGTCACAACAAAGACCACGGATCTTTTGGAAACGAAATGTGAAAACCATTTCCCAAATCGATAAGACCTGGCAAGGACCGAATACAATCACACAAACAAATATTTCATATCATAATCAAAGCACAACGCAAATACCAAGACTTATATGTGAAAAACCCTAGCAGAAAAAACAACGGAATAATCGGAATCCAACCAGAAGAAGTCTCCACGAATGGAATAATAAGATACAACAATTCCTTACAAACTTCTACCCCAGATCCACACGGATCACTGAAACACTTCAGTAGATAGAAATTGATTATAATGAGTACAAAAAAGATTACGGAACACTAGAAGACGACAAAGAACCAATGAAGAACTCTCGAAACCACCTTCTAGACTTTGAATTTCTTTCTTAGAAAGTTGCAAACTTGAGAAATCTTCTTTTCATCAACTCTAATAATGATGATTATGAATTATTGTTAGGAAAGACATTTAAAGCACCCCAATCCCGAAAAGATCTACACCCTTGATTACGATCCAACATTGTTAATAAAACATCCAATTTCAACATTCAGCCATGGCACCGATATACTTTTGGGATACCAATAGAAGTATACCAAAAAATTTCATTCTTAATCAGAATCTATTCTCGAATTAACTGCTATATGGCGGTTATAACGACGGTTATATAGACACAAGTATACTGATGGTATACTGTTGACTCTGATACTGCATTTTCTTATTATGGTATGATACACACTCAAATCTAGCCACCTTCAACTTTCGACTTTTCGAGGTTCTCGGACACACGGATAACACCGGTTACTTCCTTGTTCTCCATGTAGGTTGGGAAGCCCATCCAACACCAAAAAATCTCTCATTTCTAACATGGTGGATGAGCTCGCCATTCCGAAGATCTTCCTGCATTACTCAAATTCTTCCTTGGTAAAATTTATGTGAGAATATTCATTTCTTTGTCCTATGTATGCCTTCTCAAGCGTCGCATCCTTCGCCACAAGCGCATCTTGTATCCGGTGAAACCGAGGTGCAATATGCTTAGATCGACCATGAAATATCATGTTCATTCTAAGGTGAAATATCAACTATGAAATATCGAGTTAGTCAAAAGTACTTAACTAAATAGGAAGATCCAGCATAAGCAACAATGACCATCAAAGTCAAAATTTCCCTTATAACTTCTGAAAGGAAGGGGAGGCTCAAGACACAAATGAGAACTAAAGGGGGTTCTTAGGATATTGTGAGGATGGATCGCAATGACGACTGCTACTATTCTATACGTACCAAAAGGGGTTAATACAAATAAGCCTGCAAAAAATTCAATGATGATAAGGCTAAAGGGAAGACGGATGATCAAGGATCTCATATCTACGGAAGATCTCATATCTTAATGACCGAGGCACTCAACCCTTGTAGCACGTATCATGACCATGATTGGGTCTTAGATACGGGGACATCTTACTATGTCACTTCATAGAGGAGGTTCATTACAACATACTAGAGCAGCAATTTTGGACGTGTAAAGATGGGTAACAAGGGGACGATGATAGTTGTAGGGATCGGTTACATACACTTAACGTTGAAGCTATGGAAGAAGCTCGTTTTTAAGGGGTTAGTATGTACTAGTTTTATCACTACAAGAAAAAGGGCTTTCTTGGCAGTTTATCCCCATCAAGAAAGGATTATCTTGACGGTAGTAGATCCTTCAAGTAGGCCAGAGTCAAGAAAAAAATCTCACTTTCTTGACGATTTCTATCAGATTTTTCTTGATGGTTATTAGTCGCCATCTAAAATATTTTTCTTGACCATTTTTAGCCGTCAAGAAATCAGTTTTTAAAAAACCGTCAATATAGTTGAAAACTTTTCTTCATTCCCGCCTAAATGGCGGTTATTAACCGTCAAGAAAACTATTTAAACGAGCAAAAACCCATCAAGAAAATCATTTAATCACGGTTAAAAATCGTCAGAAAAGGCCCTTTTTGTAGCATAATTTAGTTTATTATTGATGTTTTATAATATTAAGAGAAGCTAAATTTTGTATAGCCAAAATTTTATTTATAATTATATATTGTGAATCGAGCAGACATTATATCAACAATCCAGAAGATATACATATATCAAATAATTATAAAACCCAAATTTTATATTAACAAATTGTATTATTCATACACCACAAAAACATATTTTACAAGCCCAACCACAAACATCCAACACATGTCTAACCACAAAAATATCCAACCAAACTATGTAGTTTTCGTATATCTTAAATATCCAAAACTGATATTTATACTAGTAAAACCAAAATATGCATAACAAATCCACATCCCTCCTATTCACATCACTTTCATTTTCCATGTAGCTCCAGAGAGAACAAAGAAATATTTTTAATCATTTAAGTGCTCATGTTTGTATAAACTAATAACTGAGAAAAAATAAAATGATCATAAGGCCTACAAGTAAAAACAGTAAACAAAGGCAAAATATGTATGCTAAATAGACTTTTTTGTGACATGTTTATTACATCATTTTCAGTTTGATAATATGAATAGTGTTTTGTACATTTAGTTTGGGACAAAGCTTATGAGCTCATAAAAAGGAGTCAATATTTTTGTTGCTGGTTGTGGCAGTTTGATATGTTGTTTGTATGTTGGATTTGGGCTATACATTAAGCTTATTTGGATACAAAATAAACTAATACCACCAAAGAAATATGAAACAAGGTAGCAAAAATACTCTAATAGTAACATCTAAAAGTTCTAATTTTTAGTTGTTACTGCTGATAGTATATCTATCCTATGCAAGAAACACCAAAATAAATCTAGCATATTTGACTCCAAAACAAGTATTACTTTTGTTGCTGATCATATTTAAAAAGCATATGAAACAAAAATACCACCACACTCACTTTAAAGGAGAACAAGTAGCAAAGAACCCAAATATGTACAGTGTTCAGTGAGAAGGTTATATACCACCTTAAGTTTTTTTATCTTGTCAAACTTAAATGCGCTCATCCTTCCATGGATAAGAAAGGTTTCTTGCAATAAACTGCGTGTTACAGTACTCATGCAAGTTACTAACCTATAACTGTATGAGGCCCATAAAATAATAAGAAATGATTTTAATGTAAAACACCTGGATAAGTATTTGAATATCATAAAATAACTTGGATGTGGATATTTTGATGAAATTGGCAAGCATACCATAGTAATTCTTCAAAATACAGTTATCTCTGCTCGAGCGGCAAATAAACCATGTGCAGATAACTAAACCAAGAACTATATTAGAGTGCATATTGTAACAAGAGAGATGCTCTGGTATAAAAGTTTCATAATGCTAAACGTAATTTTTAAGTGCAGCAAGTTTCAATTGAAGACTTCAGCAACTACATTTGAAAAGGAAGGGCATACCCATAGTATTTTAAATAGCAATATTTAGATGAGAAGATAACTCTTTGATGATGTCATGAATACACATTTGAATATAAAATAGAAGTATATCCATAGAAATAAATCAATGCCAAGTGTCTTAGAGTTCGCAGCTTGAAAGGCTTTTATGCCCTACTATTGCTGCAAATACCAATACGAGCCATCTATGTTGCACATATATGGAGATAACACGGTACTGACATAGGACATTGCAATGATATTGGGGGTGTATGGTGGTAAGCACATCGAGTTTCAAGAGTCTATGCTTCCTAAAATGTTATGTTGCATCTAGTTAAGAATAACACCTTGTAGTTGCAAACTCAAACTCAAAATCAAAATCATCCTTCACAATGACCATTGAGCATACTTTCTTGTAGCAGCAAATCACTGCTAGGATATCAATGTAGCTGGTGTTGAATGCAGTATATCATGTACACTGATACAATGAATATTGTGTGCAGATTTGATGAATGAAGTGCATAGGTGTTGGCATATATTAGGTGTGTACGTACTACTGATGGCAAAAACTGGAGTATAGAATCATGTGTAGCAGGCTGTGTGCTAGAAATTGCATAGGGCAATGAGTGTCTAGTGCATCAGAGTTTGAAAAAAAAGAGTATTATAATGTATATTACAGAATGCAATCTAGTATGCCTGTAGGAAGTCATGGAACTGTCGTTCTATAATTGGCCTACTACAATAGGCATTGCACAAGAGAGAAGCAGATGTAGAAATTATACGACAAGAAAAATGACGATTCTTGATGGTTTATTTCTCGACGGTCATGAAAAGCCATCAACAAAATAGGTTATCTTGACGGATTTGGACTTACGTAAGAAAGGACACATTTTATGTTATTTTAGCAATTTTATAGCATAATAGTTGACAGTTTTAGAGGATCTGTCAAGATCCATCATTTTATTTATTGACGGTTTGATGATAACCGTCAACTAATGTATATGCAAAAAAATTGGCAGAATTTTTTCAACAGCCATTTTGGTAAATTTTTTGAAAAATAAATTATTGCATTTTTATGTTGATGGTTGTCTTCAATCCCATTCTATTTATTTCCCGATCTTTCCTCTCCACTCTATTTCTCCCTCAATGTTGTTCTTGATATCAGAACCCAAACCAAAAATCTCCTCTTTATCCTCTCCCCCCCTTCTCCTCTTCTTCTTCATCCTCTTTTTTCATTCCCAAAAACCTTTCCAATTCCAAACCTAACCCCAAATCCACCAAATTTTGTCCCCAAACCCTAACCCTGGATCCATCAGAGTCCAGATTTTAGATGGCCTCGGCTTCACTTCGAGTTCTCTCCTCTTGGGACGTCGACGTTGTCGTTGACGACTGCCGCACAAAGGAGAGACGGAGTCTCCGTTCCTCGTCCTGCGTGTTGGGTCGCAATAACCCCCGGGACCCGCCATTGCCTTCGCTCTACCACTTCGACAGTAGGGAGGCGCGTCTATCGCCAACCTTCTAGGCGCAGATGACTACGAGTTCCCTCGTCAGCAACCACTCCTTCCCAATCTCTGGTGAGGCTCGCTACATTTCTCTTTTTACTTATTGTGTTCCGTTTGCCTGCTTCTGTTAAAAATTAGCAATCTTAGAAAAGAAGAATTGCCAGTATCATAATTGTATTTACATCACTTCATCTCCTGTCTCTCTCTCATAATATTTTCATAATATTTTTAGGGTTTTTTTACGATACAACTTCGGTTCTCGATTCCAGCCGCTTCTTCGATAGATACCAATGGCGGAGAGAGAAAGAAGAAGACGTGTCCGTATAATACCATATATGATATGAGAAATTAGTCATCAATGTTACATTCAATCTCCTATCACCATATCAATTTAAATGGGTAGTGAACAAACAATAACGAGCATGGTCGGATGAGCAAGGTTCAGACATTACAATATCAGTTTCGGACCTCCTATGTTTCAGCAGTTTAGTGTTGTTGATCAACTCAAAAAGAAATATACAATTATGTAAAATCTCCTAGAATAACATGAACAATAACATCGGTCTTTACCCCTGATTATTGGGTTTGTCTACATAAATCATCATCTTCCATTCAGCTCTGTTGTAGACCAAGTTCTCTTAGATTTACCAACTCTATCAGTTCACATGACTAATAGCCTATTGCTCCTCGGTGCATCTATTGGTCCCTTGCACATGCTCTTCAATACAATGAAATATTGCTTTCACAACAACAGGGCCTTTATCCTAAAATTTTGGGGTTGGCTTTGAATCCTTTTTCTTCTATTCAGCTCTTAAGGGCCATGTCTCATGTAACACTAGAAAATAGTACTTTTATAGACCCAAAAGTACCTATAACAAGTGTATCCTGTGTCTCAATTGGTCTTGGGTATTTATTAAGTGATCTCGTAGTTATATAACAAAATATCATTTTACAACTAGTTTTTTTCCATTATCTAGAATTTGCAACTCATATTTCCCCCTCTCATTTTCGGAGTTGTATTGACAATGGTGATGGAAGAGTTTATTCTAGATGGATAGGCTAAAGATGTAAACTTGTATGAAGTGGGACAACCATTTTGGTTATGCCTAGGGATTAAGCCACTTGTATACGTTTTCTGATGTAGAGAACACAATGGACTGGATCATCCTTTAAGAATGTACACAATGTACTTCTGTAAGTTGGAACAACCATCTTGGTTATATGCCCAAAAGATAAATGAAACTGGATACAAGGGTAACAGATTTACTAAAGCTCGTAATAGATATTAAAGCCAACTTATGTGCTATATTACATAGATAACAGAAGTTGGAGATTTGTATATAACCAGATGGGAAATATCTGTAGCCTCCCAGCTGGGTGACAACTGCTGGAAAGAGGCAAGCTTTTGTACTAATGTCAATACACTAGTAACTATTACATCTGTGTTCCACTTTAACTTTAACTTGAAAAATTCTTACAAAAAATCTCAAAACAGACTTCAAAGTTTGCCCTGTTTTAGCAGATGATATCTTCTGGCCATAGCCTTGTTTTAGCATTAGATGTATTCTTGGTGCAGGTATTTGCTCCATTTTTTTTAAAAAAATACCCTTTACCATTATTTGTATTGATTCATCTATCTCTATTTTTAAGTCTCATTAGTATTGGATTCAGATAATAACAACAAAAAACTTGTGTTTTATTATTTAAATCCATTTATATAGCTAAAAGTTTTGTAATTACATACTTACAAGGATGATTTTATATACTAAGAGGTATACTTTCTTGGCAATCTTAAAATGAATAATGTTTCTCTCCATTGGTTTTGCAAGCTGAAACTCTTCTTATCTATTTGCGGGAGAAGATGTAGGCATGTACTTTGTCATAAATGGCCAGGTAATCTAGTGCTTAACCTATTTGACCTGGCATTTTCACTGATGCTATTAGAATGTGGCAGTGGAGTATATATGATGGTTATTAGTAGAGTATGTGACACTATAAATAGGAGGTTGAGTAGTGTGATGGTTTGTGTGAAATTTTGAATGTGTGGTTTCTTTGGGTTTGGATTGCTACTAACTTGAGTGATTAGTGTCAGAGAATAGTGTTTGCCATTGATTATCTAAGAACAGAACAGTTTTATAGGAGGACTGAACTTTGATTCATAATACAAACTCGCTCGTACAAAGAGAGCCTAGGAACAAAACCTAGGAAAAGCAATCTAAGTACAATTGTTTAGTTTTTGATTCTGGGGGTGACGGTAGAGGCTCGGAAAGTGATATCAACTACCTTACTCCTTGGATGATCGAACGCGGCCTTGGCTCCGATGAAGAAGTGCTCTCTCTCTCTCTGCGTATTGCTCTATGGGATGCTCTCTGTGTATATCTCCTGCTCTCTGTGCTTTTCTCTGTGTCTGTACAAAGGAATAATCCCCTGCTATTTATAGGATAGTGATGAGTGGGGTGTTTTCGTCTACCGGAATTGCTGTGTCATCACAGCACGTGCCAGCAGATGTCGAAGAAAAAGAATGACAACACGGAAGGAACCTTCCTTACACAAAGGCCTGGCTCACTTACCTTTTTAAGCTCGGTGCCTCAGGCCGGTTTCTCCCCGAAGTCCTCAAACTCGAAGGAGGTGCAGGACCAGGTGTCAACCGCCAAGAGGGTAGGAACCACCGGTGACAGGTTCGGGAGTCAATCTGACTCTTTTGCTTATTTTTATCAAGACACTCAGCAGTTGTCTGAGAAGGCTCTTCTGGCAGGATTCCTAATGGTGTGTTACGAATTGTGTAGTTTCAGGAGGGGCTGGTTCTATTGAGAGGATCAGCAGTAACTTTATCCTCCCTGCTGTGAACTGGTCTTTGGGGTCAGACTAGCTCTTCTTCCGGCCATGCTGTGCAGCATACATCGTGGCCTTCGCACTTTCTCGTCCAAGGTCATCGCCCGTGACACGACAAAGGACTTTAAACGCATTGAGCTGTCCTATCATTATCTGATGGGGTGGCTGTTGATGCATTGCCGGTCTTTGATGAGGCCTGGCCCTGAAGATGGCGTAACTGCTGATGATGCTTTCATCTTCCTGTATCGCCGTATGCCTTGGGATTGAGAGACTATGCGTGTCTGTCGGATGGTGCTGGCGATAGTGGACAGATACACTTTTTTGTGTCTGTTCCTTAATTTACTGTTAAGGAAGTGAGGACCGTACATCTTAATGGTATTGGGCCTCCCCACTTCTTATCCGACAAGATGCTCCTTTGGTTGCACAACATTTGTCCCGCCCACCTGGTATACCGCAACCGCAACACTGTCTACTTGGAGCCTTACTTGCCCAGTAGGTTCTCCGATAGTTTGGGCATAGTCAGCTATTCTTGGACAGTTCAGCTCTTGCCTGGGTTTTGAAGGTAGCGTCCTTGACGGCATCAGGGCCTGGCACTATTATAACGGTTCATACCCGTACCAGCTTTTCAGTTCCTGATGCTGGAAGTCAGGGAGATCTTATATTTGGCAGCTCTATACCATGTCATGGCGAACAAGACTCCTGTTGATTTTGACCCGAGTACCAGCTTCATTGTTGGTACTGGCTTGGAGGAGAAGCCAAGGGGTCCAAGGCAAGAAGAAGAGGAAGAATACGGTTGCTGTGTCGGACTCGGGGTCTACCAAACGGACGAATAGGATGACGAGCATGACCCTGATAACTCTCTTCCTTCGCAGAAGATGTGGTGGCGGATCAGTCGTCTGTCGTGCCTGGTCCTTCTCACAAGCGAAGCAGGCGTGAGCCCGCTTGGCAACATAACTTACTCTGTAAAATGGGCTGCGGTTAAGCCTCGCGAGATGCTCATTAGGGAGAGACGCGAGGATGTTGATGCCGTTTCGGAGGTGAATTGAATTACAACCATCTTTTCTTTAGCTCTTCTTTTTCCTGAACTATGACCTAATCATTTTTTTTCTCTGTAGGCGTCAGGAGAAGGGGACTTTCCAGAGCCAGCTACTGCCTCTGCGGTCGACCCGGCTCTATTACTCTAATTAGAGATATGAGTGCCGAGATTCTTGCTGTCGGGATTCTCCCAGCGACGGCTGAGGTTCCTCCAGTTGTTGACGTCCCAACCCAGGGCGATGTGGTCTCTGCTGAACCCGTCCCGAGATTGCTGAATTATCGTCGGGTGACACTGTTCAGTTGTATCCCCTTCGGGGCGGCTGGGGCAGAGGAACCAGTTGCATTCGGCTCGATGTGCTGGTGAGGCTACGACGACTGTGAGCGAACCTCAGCCTCTGTAACTCTCCTCTGGTAAGATAAGTCAAATCTTGACTAGTGAGGAGGTTCATTTGCTCTATCATCACATCCTTCGGTTAAGCTGATTGATGGTTGCTCTGGACATACAGGTCCTGCTCCTTCATTGCCAACGTCGGACATTATCGGGGGTTAGCTCGCCAAAGGGGATCTAGTGGAAAAGAATATGCCTCTCCCCCTCTAGCTTATATTGTGGGGCCTCCTGCTGGATCGAGTTCAGCAGAGCAACGGCAAAACGGCCGGAGCGGGGAGAACTGGCCCCTGCACCCTCCTTTGTTCACGTGGATCCGGAGGTCGACCTTTCACCCTGTCGAGTCTCCGATCCTTCAGGCTGCGGAGGAGGAATTGGCTGCTATTCAAGCATCTTTCGCACAAAACTTGTTTCCCTTGTGGCAGGGGCATCAAGTTTCGGTGCATCTTCTTCGATACTGCCAGCTATTCTTCCTTTGATGTCGTCTTCTTTAGAAGTCCTAGAAATCGTCAAAGGATGTGGTTGACAGTTTCTACCGCCACCTGAAGCGGGGTTGAGACTGCCTGGAGAGGGGGACATCTTTTGCCTTGGCCGTTAATGCGCCCATGGCCAAATTGAACTCCTTAGAATCCTCCCTGTGGGGCAGGGATAGTTGAGCTTCTAGAGGCCAAATTGCTAGAGGCGGATTAGCTTGTGGCCCAGTTTCAAGTATTGCGGCAAGTTGATATCTTCAAAAATAGATCAGGAGCGTGCCTTCCTCATAACTGCCATGGAGAAGGTAAGGGTTGCTCGGGATACGTCCAAGCCAATTATAATGAAGGACCTCCATAATCTGTCTCTGCAGTACGACCAGTTTAGCCGCAGGGAGGGGATTGCATTGCTCGGGAAGCGGCCACCTCCGTAGGATATTTGATACGAGGGAGCAGATCCTCGAGCTCCAATGAAATTGGCTTTCTTGGAATCTGAGCTCGAGGCCTCCCGTGCGGATAAGGAGCTAATTGTTCAGGAGGCCGACAAAGTCACCGAACTTCTGCTGGCTTGGAGCGTGCCCTGAAGAGGATTGAAGATGGCTGGCAAACTCACGCGCATGGAGGATGCGGAGCATTGACTCAGGAGGCCGAGCGCCGGGCCAAGCGACGATTTGAGCGATCGACGGCCCTGCTGAAGGAACGTCTTAGAGAATTATGTGTCGTCGAACCATAGTCGGCCTTTTTTTTTTTTTTCTTTGTTTTTCCTTCATTTTAATAGGGACGCGGTCCCCGAACATGTAGTACTTTTGTTTTTCAATAAATAACTATGTTTACACCATCCATCATCTATTGTGCTTGTACCGTATTTTTGGTATTTTGATGTTTGCGCACTGGAGGACTTTTTGTGGACCTATTACCCTTGGCATACCCTAATTTTAGTATGGATAATAAGTTTGATAGAGATACCGAGAATGATTCCGTGGTGAGACATAGAAGTTCTTGGTATTGGGCGAAAGAATGCCATGGAACAGCTGGGCTCCAAAGACATGTGATAATAAAAAAGAGCGCATGCAGTAAGGGACCTAGTACAACATTTGTGGTAAAGTACGGACATTTGTGGTCAACTGTGGACATTTATAGTCAACTGTGGACATTTGTGGGCCTATTATCCTTGGTGTACCCTGGTTTTGGGTACGGATAATAAGTCGAGAGAAAACTAACATACTTACTCAGAGGTAATAAGGATGTGGTAAATATGAGGGTTTCTTCAACGGAGTCTTCCTATTCAGAGGTAATGAGGACGTGGTAGGAGTGGACACCATGAAGGGTACATAGAATAACTCAAGGTAATATGGACTAAAAGTTCTACGTGGGGTGGTTTATTTTTGATGGAAGTAAAACAACTCAGAGATGACATCGACTTGGTTATTTCGGGAAATTTGGATCTGTTACCCTGTTTATGCACTGAAAGTGCGGGTACTAGATCATGTAAAGATGCTCTTTTGGGAAGTTCAGAGGTATGATCATACATGACTTACTATCCAGAATATGCGATATAGATTCATTTGGGATGACCAGAGTGTAAGTTCAGCGGTACCTGGGGGCATTACTTAACAGTCCGATTGATTCGGAGGATGTCATTTAGACATAATACTTCTTCAGGAACTTGTCGTTGACGGGCAACATGAGCAAGTCTTCATTTTTTTTGCGAGCGGTAAGCACTATTGGAGAATACAGCCTCGATGACAAATGGACCTTCCCACTTTGGCTGGAATTTGCCGGCGGTTTTGTGAGTCATAACCATCGGCCTCGAACTGCCAGAACGAGATCGCCCACTTGGAATGTTCTGAGTTTAACCTTCTTGTTGAAGGCTCCAGAGATGTGCTTGATATAGCTCGATTCGTTGTTGAGCTAACAGGCATTTCTCATCTAAGGCCTCCAACTCTTCTAGCCGACGACGGTAATTATCATCCGTCGTCAATCGATAGGTGGGCGACACGGAGCGAGGGGATTTGAGTCTCCAGTGGGAGAACTGTCTCACTCCCATATACCAGAGAGAATGGTGTGTTCCCGATGGCCGTCCGGACTATAGTATGGTACGCCCATAAGCATTCACCAAGCTTTTCGTTCAGTCGTGTTTGTTGGAAGACACGAACTTCTTGAGCAGCTGATTATAGTTTTGTTGAATGCTTCTGCCAACCCATTTGTCGTCGAATTGTACGTATTGAAGCAACATTCTGGATCCATTGTTTGTCGCAAAACCGATAGAAGGCGTGGCTTGCGAACTACGGTCCGTTGTCGTGGATGATCCTTCGAGGCAGTCCGAAGCGATAGATGACGTGATGCTTGAGGAAGCTGATCACATTTGATTTCTTCACCTCTGTAAGGGGACAACTTCTGCCCATTTGGAGAAATAATCTGTAATTGCCAGTATGAACGGTGCCCTTTAGATGAAGGTGGGGTGATAGGACCAATAATATATTCCCTATGCCTCAAATAGCCAGATGTCACCATTGGGTGTAGAATTCAGATAGTTGGTATATGAAATATGCATGGACTTGACAAGTTTTATACTTTCTTGCGTAGTCTATCGCATCTGCCACCATCGTAGGCCAGTAGTAGCCCATCTGGCGAAGGCGATCTTGCAATTTCGGGTCAGGCTGATGGGCTGCAGACACCGTCATGTGCTTCATGTACAGCTTCTTTGGCTTCTGTAATAGGGACATCGAAGCAGTAATCCATCGTATGACCGCCGATACAGCATCTTTGTTTCTGTATCGTAGAAGAATCTGAGAGAACGTCTTCTAATAGAGGTGGCTTCTTTCGGGTTCTCCGGCAAGATGCCATAAACGAAGTCGATAAATGGGAGCCTCTAATCCTGTGTCTCGTCGACGTCAGGGCAGAATAACTCTCAGCAAATTGGACGTTATTCTTGGGACAGACCAACTCATGGCCTATTACGTCCACCAAATGATGAGTATATTTTGGGACCGCTAGGGAAGCGGCCAGTCCTGCTAAGGCGTCGGCTTCAATGATCCGGAGTCTCGGAACATGTTCTATGAAGAACCCTTTCAGAGACGTAATGATGGAGATCGCTCCCTGATAATAGGGGATCATATCTTCATGATGAACTTCATATGAACCCCGGACTGATTGACGATTAACTGTGAATTACCATATACCTCTAGGTACTCTACCTCCAGTTCTTTTGTAAGTCGGAGGCCGATAACCAAAATGTTGTACTCAGCCACGTTGTTCGAGCAGGCGTCTGTAAGGAAATATGCCCGGTTGATCACCAAGCAAGAGGGAAAATCAGTACCACTCTGACCCTAACGACAATTTTGCCCTTAGGCCCGGTTCTTGAAGCACCGTCGAAGAACATTCGTCAGACGAAATCATGGGAAGCCATATTTGAATTGGCGACCTCGTCCGGAATCTCTTCATATATTCTGGTTGACTCGAACTTGGATGGGCTGCTAAAAAGTCTGCCAGAGCTTGACCTTTAACAGCCTTTTGCGGAACGAAGATCATGTCGTAGGAGACAATAATATCGCCCAGGTAGCGAGACGAGAGCTGAGTGCACCCGGCATGGTCATGAGAAACCTGAGGGGGTTAACTCTTGATATGACATAGATAGTTTGTCTTGTAACATAGTGTCGTGTCTTCTGGATAGCGAACACCAGAGCAAGACATTCCTTCTCTACGACGGTGTATATACGCTCAGGCCCAATCATCATTCGGCTGAGATAATAGATAGCTTGTTCATGCCACGCATCATTGCTTTGTGCTAGTAGAGCGCCGAGGGAATGCTCCATCGCTCGTACATAAAGCAAAAATGGCTTTCCAGCAACCGGGGCCACCAGAACTGGAGGATTTGACAGATATTCTTTGAGGTTGTCGAATGCGTTGGCACTCTTCATCCCATACAAATGAGACGCCCTTCTTCATGAGGTGGGTGAATGGTTGACATCGCCCGGAAAGGTTAGAGATGAACCTCCTGACGTAAGCTAGCCTCCCTTGAAGGCCTTGGAGTTTACTGAGATTTCTCGGGGGACCCATCTCCATGATTGCCTTCGTCTTCTCCGGATCTATATGAATTCCTTAGGCAGTAATGATAAAACCTAGGAATTTTCTACTAGATACGCTCAAGAAGGATTTGGTAGGATTCATTTTCAAGTTGTGCGCTCGCATCAAGTCGAGTACCGTCCTCAGATCTTGTAGATGGTCTCCCTTGGAGCGGCTTTTGACAGCGATATCACTAACATAACACTCTACGTCTTACACAGGTGATCTCTGAAGATAACACTCATGGCTCTTTGATATGGGCGCCGGCATTCTTTAAACGAAGGGCATGACTGTGTAACAGTACATGCCAATCGGTGTTCGGAATGATGTATGCTTTTCGTCATCAGAAAATATCTTGATTTGGTTGTATCCTGAGAAGCCATCCATGAATGACATGCGCTCAAAGCCACATGTGTTGTCGATCATAATGTCTGTGATGGGAAGAGGGAACTCATCTTTAGGACATGCTTCGTTTAGATTTCGGAAGTCGATGCAAATTCGAATTTCCTATTCTTCTTGAGGACTGCTACTATATTGGCGACCCAGTCTGGATGTTGCTCCTCTCGGATGAAGCCTGGCTATCAGTTTGTTGACCTCAGCTTCGATAGAATTCATGATGTCCGGACGGAAACGTCTTTGCTGTTGCTTGACCGGCTTTGCGTCTGGATAAATGTTGAGTTTATGATGTGCAACCTCGGGGTTTAGCCCTGGCATGTCTTCATAGCTCGAGGCGAACACGTCAATGTACTCTCTGACGAGTTACAAAAGTGCCTTCCGCTCTTCGTCTGTCAGGCTTTTGCTGACGAAGATTGGCTCTGGAGAGGACTCATCGCCGAGGTCAACTTATATAACCTCATCTTCAGTGGAAGGTTTACGAAGTTCGAAGCATTTATCCCATTGTGTATCTAGTTACTGGACCCAAGGTTCTAACTCGAGAAGTTCGGGTACATCTTTATCTTCTTCGTAGGCATCAGAAAATGCCATATTGACAGACAGAGCTTGCCTGAATACGTCTCCGATGCTAACATCCGAATTAGAAGTCGGTGATCCGGTTGAGTGTGAATGCCAGTCACATTCCTCATCTGAGCTTTCAGGAGTTGTTGCAGGTGTAACATAGCCCAGACCACGTCTGGTCTTGTTGTATTAATCCCGTGGTTTTCCAGTCGGGACTGTCAACTGCAAAGGTAATCGTCGGTTAGTGCCATAGTTTAAGCCTGGCATAGTCTCCAGATCATACCCCTATTTTTGCATGAGGTACTTGGAATGGGAGCTATACAGATAAAGGGACAGTCTTCCGGTGTCGGGTTCGAGATCAACTTCTTCTATCCTGAAGGGCTGTGGATCATTCTTTCGTCCGAAGATGATTGGATGGTCCTCTCCCTCGACTATGAAGCAAGCGTCTTCCACGGTAGTAAGTTGGTTTGCGGTGTAGACATTTGTCACATGTGTGTGTAGGTTGGTGCCTATACCGTGTTCCATAGCATACATTATGCAAAGCTTATTAAGCTCGAGGTAGTTCAAAGATAGCCCTTTATTGATGAAGTAAGGTATCTTTTTCGGTGGAATTACATCATCTGCGGACGGAATATCAGTGTGAGCAGCCACATACTTGGCCGGCTCTAACTCCTCGTCGGCCACCCCCTATGTTAACGAAGACTGGGAGGATGACCTGGACAGCTTAATCATCAGGGGCTCTACTGGTGGAGCAGAACGTGGAGTCATTGGCGCACTAGCGACCCCCAGTTTGGTGCTCGGTGCTGGGCGGGGAGTTGTTGGCTCGCTAGCAGTCCCCGGCTTGGCGCTCGACTGTCGACTCATTCTGGGAAGACGAATCGTCATCGGCTTGACAGAGGGATTGAGCTCCTCTGTTTGTTGCTGGCCGACTCTCGGCAGCCTGATTGTCAGTGGCTCCGTCATAGGTCTTGGCCCTTGGCCAGACCTTGGCAGTCGGATTGTCATCTGCTCCTTCTGTGCGGTGAGCACCGGGAGACTAGTTGTTTCTCTACGCAGAGTAGCTGTAGGAGGTACAGTCCTGCCTGGTTTGCGGGGTTGAAGATGGATCCTCAATGGTTCCTTCGACCCCACAATGGCCTCCGTCGGCTCTTGAACATCTTCGTTGATCAGGTGCCTCTTGGATTTCTCGTACAAGCAAGAATCCTAGCAATAGGATTCGACCCCTTTAAAGGGATCGATGTCGGCAAATTCCATCCTCACGAAGCCGTGCTTGTCGACGTACTTGAAGCACTGGTACAAGGTGGAGGGCACGATCATGTAATCATGTATCCATGGATGCCCCAGAAGAATATTATAGGAGGTGTCTACGTCTATGACATAGCAGGTTACTTCCGACTGAAGGTCGCCAATTTGTTACTTCAGGCGAATCTTTCTAATGGGATAGCTTCTTCCGGAATTGAAATCGCTAATTGCGGTGCTGGTAGGAGTCAGCCGATACATAGGGATGTGCAGATGGTGAAGCAAGCTCTTTTGGGATAATGCTGATCGAAGAACCGGGATCAATATGCAAACGATCCACCTTGATGTCGCCAACGTATCCAGTATAATACAGAGGGCGATCTTGCAGGTTGGTCTTGATAAGCATATCCTGCGGAGTGAAGACAATATTGGGTATTGCACCCGTACAAGCGCTGTCTTGGAGATCCGTCGGCGAGCTTTCCCCTGTAAGATTGGCCTGAGCCAGATATGCGTCGACATTCTGGAGTGCTTCGCTCAGTGCGACGCAAATATCTTTGGAGAGTCTCAGGAGCTCGTATAATGATAATTTGGCCGGTGTGTTGGCTAGTTGTGCCAAAATGTCAAAATTGTAGGGCTTCTCCAGTGCGTGAGGAGTGTCTTTTCGGAGCGGCTTGTCAAAGCAGGTCTCCTTTGGCTTGGGCTTATCGGCCGGTGGAGGCAGAGAAGGTCCTGGGGCAACAGCAGTGGCTGGCTGACGTTCTTCAGCCGAGTTGCCCGGTGCAGGTTGAGTTTGCGCACCAGACCGGGTAATGACAGATATCGCTTCTTCGACGTCGGTCGAAATTGTGCGGCAGGATTTGACTTTTTCGCCCTTCTTCTTGCCAGCAGATGGTGATGTTGGCTGGGTTACTTCAGATACTAAGTCTGGGTGGACCCACATGATCTTCCCTCGTGATGTGGTGAGGGGTACCAGTCCAGCATCCTGGTCTCGGGGAGGTGGAAGATTAGCGACCTCTATTTTTGCCTGGGGGACGGGTACTATGCCGTCTTGGGTCCTTGTTGGCAGAAAGCTGTCGAAATGGATCGATGCCATGTTGGCAGCGATCGTTACCTCCTCAAAATCAATGGCCAGGGCCTTCGAGTCGATAAGGTTCTGGATGTACCGCTTTAATTGGAAGGAGTCTTGAGTGGCATGGTGGACGTAGCGATGGTAGTGACAATACGTGGGGCTCTCCATCTCTGCAGGTCGAGGTTCACGCCTTGGAGGAGGGAGCTGAATTCTGTCTCCTTGCAAGAGCATGTCAAAGATAGGCTTGACATGGCTGTCCTCGAAGGAGTAAGTCATTTGTGGCCACTGCTTCTCTGCCTGTTTTGGTTCAGGCTTCGGGGCCGTGTCGGCCACCATAGCCTGTTTGCCCTTGTTGTCTCGGTTGTTGGAGGAATTACCGCCATTATTGTTGTTGGCATTAGGGCATTTTCCCTTATCGTCTCCCTTCGAGATGTGCAATCCCAGTTGGCGAGTTTTCTTCAGCTTGTCTTCTACGCTAGTGACGCTGATGATGAAAGTCTTCCAGTCCTTAAATTGACTTTCGCCAATCCAGAGGCAGATTGTAGGGAGCAGCCTCTTTTGACAAATTTCAATTAAGGAAGAGTCCGGATTACCGAAGGGCAACTTCATCGCGGTTTGGCGAATCCGCTCAATATAGTTTCTTGTCAGCTCCTTCTCTCCTTGGACAACGTCCATGAGGGTTGACATTGTCACATCCTGTCCTACCTCATAGAACCTCTCCAAGAACATACGCTTGAAGCCAACAAAGGAATGGATGCAGTTGTCCGGCAAGTTGCGGTACCAGTCGAATGCGACCCCTTCTAGTGCCCTAATGAACAACCGCGTAAGGATAGCATCGTCATACGGTAGATGATCTGTTGTGACCTCAAAGTAGGTCACGTATCGGCTTGCAGAGGTCTTGTCGTCATATGGAATAATGTTGAATGGCTTGTACCATGGAGGGAAGGGGACATCTCTCCATGCAGCGGGATACAATTGTCGTATCCTGTGGTCATGAGAAGTTTCTCGGGCGTCAAATATTGCCCGAAGCTCCTGGACCTCTCTTCTTGCCTTCCTAGTCTCGTCTGCAACAGTAGAAGCCGACATTCCAGGTGGATTATCGCCTGGGGTCGGTGCAGTTATGTTTGAGTCCACATTGACGGTGGGACCCAAGCTTGTCTGGCCAGGCGTCCTTCCTTGGAGAGTCGGCAGGGCTGCCTTAATCTCGTCTACTGATTTGACCAAGGTATGAAGTATGGCCTCAAGAGTGTCGAGGCACTGTCGGTCGCTGGGACCGTCCTGGTCATTCTCAGTCATAAGTACTGTTCTCATACGGGGAACCTTGGAAGGAACTGTGGAGGAGGTGCTCTCTGAATCATACCCCCGAATGAGGAAGTCATCGGGATATGTAGGAATGTTCTCCTCCGGTTCGGACTCGGAGGAAGTGCTACCCCTGCATCGGAGGTTGCTTCATCTTGGGGCCCATGGATGTTTCCAGGGACGTCTGGTTCTGTTGCATCCGTGGGGGGAACTGCCCCCTGGTTGATCTTCTTGGAACACCGGATTGTCATGGATGTTCTGGGGAGTGCTACCCCCAGCTTCGGCTACCCCCAGGGATGTAGATGACGAACCTCCAAGTGTTGAAGATTTCGTTTTAGAGCGGGTGCCTTGAAAAACTCCTCCTGTGGTGGTTGTGGGCAACCGCTTGGATGAGAGTTTCTTAGCCGTGCTAGAATAGATTGTCGGGCTGGAAACATTTATCTTCTTCCCCGCCTTGTCGGTAGGGATCTTTCGAGCAGAATTGCAGGAGGCGACATGAAGCGCCTCGTCTCCTGAGCATTGTTGCAGGACCGGTCCTGGCTGCTGCAGTCGTTGGAAGACGGACTGCCGGTCCTCTTGTATTGTCGCCTTGCTGCAGCAGCAGTTGACAATGACTTGAGTGCAGTGATGTCCATGAAAGGACTCTCTGTACACCAAGCTTTCTTTTCTTTCCTTGCGCTTGTGAAGAATCACATCACGTAAGTCACTCGTTTTGCGGGCCCGGGAGTCCCGAGCATACGAGTATGTTGGCACCATGTTTGCTCCCTGATTGGGAGACTGTTGGAAACCACTCTGTCTGTTTGCCATCGGGGGCTGGATACGGTCGATTATGTACAACTTTCAATCAGAGGTCCGTCTAACAGTAAGCGGAGCTCTATGATGGTCAGAGGTTGGGACAGTTGACTGAGCTCGACGAGCCCACGCTGCCCTAGACTTCTTTCCTCTAGCACCCAAGGACGCATAGTAGGAAGAGTCCAAATTTTGTCGTACAGTGTCTGGCGCATCCTTATAGGAGCATCTGAGGTCAGGACCGCATGAGAGGCCGTCGAAGACTGAACCCGAGCCGCATGGAGCAGATGGTCTGCGGCTGGGATTGGTGGACACATAGGCCGTCTGCATGCGGCTGGCATTTGTGGTCGGATGAGCAGTCTGCATGCAGCTGGCAATTGTGGCCGCTTGAGCAGTTTGCATGCGGCTGATATTTGTGGCCGCATGAACCTTCTGTATGCGGTTGGAAGTCGTGGCCGCATGAGCCTCCTCCATGCGGCTGGAAGTTTTGGCCGCATGAGCCTTCTGCATGCGGCCGACTTTTGTGGCCGCATGAGTCTTCATGCGGCTGGCGCCCTTATACGGCTCCTTCCTGGACCGCATAGAGTCCCTCTTTGCCCCTGCAAGTCCAGCATCATAGTATTTTCCTCTTCCGGACTTGGGGACAGCAGAGTCCTCTATGGTCTGAAGTGGGGCCATATGCGAGTCTTCTCCGCCGTCTTGGACAGCAGAGAGCATTTCTTCCAGAGCTTGGGGAGGAGCAAATGGTTTGGGCCTCCACTCCCTGCGGGCCTTCTTCATGCGGGCTCGCTTCTGGGTTAGGCTAGCGCTCCCGTCGGAGAGCATCTCTTCAAACGCTTGCTGGTCGAAGCGAACAACCAGTATCTGTTGCATGGAGCCACGCTTGGCTGCGTCCGATTACGTCACCAACTTTTCAGCAGTGGATAAGTTAGTCCCCAGCAGAGTCGCCATAGTGTTTTCCATTGATTATCTAAGAACAGAACAGTTTTATGGAAGGACTGAACTTTGATCTGTGGGATGCTCTCTGTGTATATCTCATGTTCTGTGTACTTTTTCTGTGTCTGTGCAAAGGAATAATCCTCTGCTATTTATAAAACTTAGTGATGAGTGGGGTGTGCAGTAACTGCGCCTTGAAAAGTGGGCGGTTGGGGATTGGTTAAGATTAACTTTGAACTGTTTGTTGGAAATCAATCGGGGAAGTTGCGTTGGTTGCAATAAATCTGCATTGTTATGATTTATTGGTTGTAATAAATCTGCATGGATAAGTCTTAGTCAATCTTCTGCCATGTGTCCCAACTGCCATTATGCTGCGAACCGCATGAACGGGGTATCCTGGCAGAGCCGTATGAGTGTGGCCTCACAACTGAGCCGCATGAGGATGGCCTCACAACTGAGCCGCATGAGGGTGGCCTCACAACTGAGCTGCATGAGGATGGCCTCACAACTGAGCCGCATGAGGGTGGCCTCACAACCGAGCTGCATGAGGATGGCCTCACAATCGAGCCGCATGGGGGTGGCCCCCACAATCGAGCCGCATGAGGATGGCCTCACAACCAAGCCGCATAAGGGTGGCCCCCATAACCGAGCCGCATAAGGGTGGCCCCTACAACTGAGCCGCATAAGGGTGACCCTCACAACCGAGCCGCATAAGGGTGGCCTAGGCGGTCCGCATAGAGATCTTCTTTGGACTTTGTGAACTGCGCCGGCTATGTAACGCTCCAGTCCCAAAATACTTAGGACTAGGTACGTATCCATGCCAGCTGCATACATACGAAGTATACTCCAATATATGGAAACCCCGCATGAATACATAAGCTGTAAATGCAATAAAAACAGAATAACTAAATCTCATCCACTAGATAAATAAATGATATAAAAGCAACTTTGAATTTGTCATGTATACAATCGTTGGACGGAGACAAAGTCCACTACCAACTATTTCAAATAAAATTTACAAGAAGGAATAGATGAAATAACAAGATGAGCCAGGTGCAATCATCTTCGAAAGAATGGAGAAGATCACGGCCCGACTAGAACACCTGCAATATCACAGAAGCACACAAACCGGGAGAGATAACCAGGTCCTCAGAGGGACGTAACAAGATACATAAAGAACATGCTATAATAAACTGAATATAATATGTCACAACCCGAAATAAGTGACAAGATGACAATAAGGTAATCTAACCGTACTACAGTGTATATGCAGTTAAGAACAAACCTCCAACGCATGGACACTCTGGCTCAGTAGCAGTAATCTCAGGTATGGCCCATCAGGATACCGGGGACCTCAAAGCATAACATTTATCGAATGTCAGAGGCCAGCAGTAAATCAGTATCAGGATCCAGGACCGTATCTCCCGCGGAGATAACCGGCAATAGGGAAGTGCATACTTGGCCCATACGTTAAGAAACTGTTCTTCCTACCCAATGCCTAACAGAGTCACATCCATGTCTCATATACCTCTACTAACTGCTAAGTCTCCTAACATGCCTCTATTAGCAGTTAGCCCTATCGCATGCGCATGGGGGATCAGCCCACACACAAGAACCTCTACATACTACTCATCTCTCACATCCTCATGGTACAACTGTGTCAAGGTATATGCGATACACTACAGACGGTGGTCTCTTAACTCTAAGTCCACATGTAATCAAAGGATAATAACAAAGTATATCTAATATCACTGAGGAGACAGAAATCAAGAACTATAAGAACTGGAAATAAATGAACAGTGATATGTAATAAAATGCAACTGAATATAAACAGTATAATGGCAAGGTATCTTGCCTGATTCCGTGTTGTAAATATGAAACACCGCTCCCGCGTCCACGCCTCCGGAACCCGACACTCCTAGATAATTAATTAACTAAATTAAGTCACTACTCATGAAACTTACGATACGACTTAATTAGTCAAAGTAATGTGTTAAAATTATATTCAATCTCTCATGGAACCATTTAGATCCATACAATCACACACAGGTTCCACGAGACATCAAAACACAGTTTTTTAGGGTTTCTAACTTTTAATTAGTCGGTTATGCCCCTACTTCAATACATACTTAAAAATCATATAAAATCATAAAAATAATATTTAAACTAATTTTCTACAAATTTATCTCTGAAATTCCAGAATTAATATTTCCAAAGATATTTACGACTGGTTGATTACTAAGTCAGCTAGTCTACCCGAAACTCGCCCGAAATATAGTTAATGACTCAAAATTGCTAAAATAACCAAAAATATATTTTAAACAACAATAAAATACTTTATTTCATAGAATAATATCAGAGGTACAAGGGTTGAGTTATACTACAAGTTTGAGACATTCTAGGTCAGCCGGTTACCCGAAATTAGCTAGTTTTGACCTACAATTTTTTCGACCAGATTTGAGTTGCTAAAAATCGTGGAAAAATACTTAAAATCATAATTTACGTATATGAACACACATAAAATTTAGTTTTGAAAATATGCACCAATAACTCATAGTTTCTTCACAATGGGATTAATTTTGATCCTACCGACACATGAATATTATGCCTATATTTTATGAAATAATTATGGATGATTATACCTAACAAAAGACATCAAAATATGATTTCTACAGAATTAATAACATATTTTCTATAGAATTTTAGCAAAGGTTTTTTTTTAAAGAAAAGATTAGGGTTCTTACCAAATATTCTTGCTAGAAAGGGTGATGATGACTTCTCTTCACCAAAGCTCTAATTTTTTCCGCTATCATCACTTTCTAATCCTCTCTTGGTGAGTATGAGAGAGTTTATAATGGCTATAGAGGATTGGATGGGGAGATGGAGTTTTTAGGGTTTGTTTTGAGGGGTTTCGGGGATGTATGGTGGAGGAGATGAGTTTCTGTGAAGGATGGAGAGATATGCAAAGGAGGAGATAATGTATGGAGGCTATGGAGAGTTTGTTGCTGCCAAAATTATGGAGAGGGAGAGAGTTTTGGTTGGCCAAAGGTGAGGGAGAGAAAGATTAGGATTTGGTTGAGATTTGGGATAAGTTGGTATATTTAAACGTATCCTTAAATGAATTTTAAGCAATCTAGGATTTAAATTCTATTTAATTTGATGCATTCGGCCACGGAGGGTTGCTTGGCCAAAATTATCATGGTGGGGTTCCACTTGACATGATTTGGTTGTTTGGTGAGTTGGCAAGTTGATTGGATTGAGAATTTAAAAAGGGATTTCCTAATATAGAACTATTTAATTCTATCTATGTAATTACACTACAAAATCTGAATTAAATACAAATAAATATAATTATTAATATTTATTAATTCCCAACATGCCTACATAGGGTTGGGATTGGCTTGGAAGAGGTTTGGGAAGGTTTGGTGCATCCGGGTCTCCTAAAAAGTCATAAAGGCTTTCTTAACTAATTAATTAAATAAAAACATAACTTGTGCCATAATTTGAATGGTTAACATGCAAGAGATTACAATATGACCATGGCATTCCTAACATGGCTAGCATACTAGTTAAAGCACCCGACCACGCTAGGCATGCCATACTTTCTAGTCGCCTTGCATATTCAAACTCAACCATGGCTATAGTCCTTTATATAATATAAATAAGATAAAAAATAAATTAGAATTAAATAAAATCCAAAAATAATTTAAATATTCCTTTAAATTATAAGGGGTTTTACATCCTACCCAACTTATGACAATTTTGTCCTCGAAATTAAAAATAATCATAATATCAAGAATTGTGAAATTTTGTATGGTGGGAGAGTAGGTACGTCAAATTGTAGCTCATTTTTTTTGAAAGGATGGAGGGGTGGTTGTCATAGAAATCCCAATTGACCTCATATTTTACAAGATGGGATATGCTTCCTTCCAGACTCTACCCAACTTATAGAAGTTGGCCACCCGTAAAGATTGTCATCATTACAAGACTTTAAGGAGGACAATTTCTAGGGAGGGGCATAAGAATAATGGACACTTCTGACTGTAGTCTTTGATTCTAAGTGAGCCTCGATAATACTGTGACGTTCTTGGTCAATAACAACTATAAAAAAGTTACTATAATCAAACATTGTCACTCTATGGGTCATGCTTTTGACAAGCTAGTAGCGACCTCTTGTTTGAATATACTAAGGTGTGTCGGTTCAGAAGGATTCGTTCCACGTCTAACATGGGAAACAAAGAAGTGAGCTTGAAAACTTAGGGAAAAAAGATTTATGGCCAAGTGATGAGAATAAAAAAGAACCCAGGCTATAGAATATGATTAGGCAATGTTTTGAAAACTCTAAGTCATAACGACTAATATGTGTGGGCTGATGTTTAGTGTTGTGTAGGAGGCATACACTTGCTTGTTGGAAGATATATGTCATAGGTGTGCTATGTATTGCATAGATATTGAATATTCAGTTTAGTTAAGGGAATGGGTCGATATTTGCATGGGTGAAATCGAATAGATCGAATTTGGGTCTCTATGGTTTGTTTTGAGAAAACAATGTGTCATATACGTGATGTAATTTAAATGGAGCACTGAAAATTTTGTTTGCGTGGGACATGTATGTCATGTGAGTAGCATGACTAGTCTAGTTCGTGAGTGTGAACTTTGTCGAAAGTCAAAGGCTAGTGTTGTGCTTCAATTATCAAAATCACGGTGGAGGGTATCAAATGATACGAATATGGGTCGACGTTATGAACCATTGAATTATTAGTCTAATTGGAACCAATCATTTCCAACCACTTGCTAATTCTAAAATCTTATATTTCTTAGAAAGGCTTGCGATCTATTTGCCTCAAAAATTTTGCTATTGATTTAAACAAAAATGATTCTATGATTGACTTGAAGAATTTAGGTTGCAATCTGTTACCGTAGTTATCTAAACGCACGAGCAAAGGGATATAAAATGCAAAATAAAAGATCGTTTCGTAAATTCCATACAGACGGAAGAACGGTCACAATTGTAATCCCATTCTGAGAGGTAGAGTAGAATAAGTTCAATGTTCTACCCAACTTATAGAAGTTGGTTAATCGGGGAAAGCACAATAATAGGGCTTCTAAGAAGGTCAAATTTTAAGGAGGTATAGGAAGTATGAGATATTTCCAATCATAGTCACAGACTCTATAGGAAGTCTAGGTATTATCTATTTAATATGGCCCATATATTAATTATGTTTGGTCAAGACAGTATGAGAGGTCTTGGTCAAGTATATCCGGAAGCAAGTTGGTACCGAGAGATGCATAACATAGGATACGAAGAGATGCAGTTACAAAATCTATGGAAGGTGAATTAGTGAGCCAAGAGATGGGACCTATATAATAGGGGTGAGGGCCTATTTCATCAAGTTTGGTTTTATAGTCCCAATATGGCGATGGGCTATGATGGGTTTAACTGAGTCTCAATAGGTTCCCTAATTGGACTTCAATCTTTGATTGCATGAACTTTAGATTTTAATCTATAGTAGCTAGACAAAATTTTGTAGAATTTTAAACCATCCCTATTAGGTTAGGATAATGTAGAATAGTTCAAATTCAAGTGGTTGGGCAAATTTCCCGTCGGGTTGGTAGAATAGGTTCTGTAAGTCATGAGATGCGCCTTCCATGACTTTTGTGTTTAAGTAGCAAACAAGGCCTCTATTGAGTGGCACACTAGTGGCATGTGCGTAGAGGGCTTCGAGTAGATCACAACCGTATATTGGACCAAAAGATTTGAGCTAAGGTTGGATCTCTAACTGCAGTCCAAAAGTACATCGGTGTTATGGCAAGGGTTATCTCTAGTCCCTTTTGTCCTGAAAGTCCTATCATAATAATAGAGTCCAAGGAGATGTGTTTGTGTGGGACATGATATGTCTACTTGAAGGTAGATTCGTTTAAGTTTTGCATATAAATTTTGTTAGAAGGTAACAACTAGTATTACACTTCAAATATCAAAGTCACAGTAAGGGATACCAAAAGAAAAAAAGTAGGAGTTCATGTGTCACTAATTTATCTTACTAGTGAGAACCAATTTACCTCAATCAATTGGTAATCCCCAAATTCCTAAAAGTAAGAATGGCTTACAATCTATTCACTCTAGAGACTAGAACTTGGTTTTAGGAATAATGAGGTTAGGAATATTTGAGTCGCGACATCGTACCTTAACCTTTGGTAATAATAAGTCACGATGTGATTGATAACATGATAGGGTAGTTGTGAATCAGTTTCGAGGATTGTACCCCGAGTCCTAATAAATGAAAATGATCGCATACAGTGGTACCTGAGTCGATAAGATGGAATGACCCGCTTGTCCATGGTATACGAGAGTCTATCGGTAGAATAACGAACTCTAAAGCACGTCATAGGAAAGATCCCTAACTACTAAGTCGTGAATTTCTATTTGTGTCAAACCTGCCAGACTATAGTCACAAGCGTTCTAGAGGTATTAAATGTAGTGCTCATGCATCACTTGTTGAATACTAATACAACATAATGACGGGGCGTCATGCTACAGATTTTGGCTAAGTTGGTGAATGTGTTATTCTAATATTATGTCACTTCTTTGATAATAGAATTTTGTACCTAGAGTAACATCTGCAGAATCTCTAATCTTGGAATAGGTGTCTACCACGGTCCTTGCAATGCTTGTCCTTATTTTGTTTTATTTTTCTCTGTCTAAAATGTGGGGGCCTAGTCAAGTAAAGTTTGAGTTAAGGCATACGGGTTGTAACGCCCCAGTCCCAAAATACGTAGGACTAGGAACGAAGACATGCCAGCTGTATACATACGAAGTACATAGGCCTTGTATAAATACATAAGCTGTAAAATGTAGTAATCCAAGACAAACTAAATCTCATCCACAATGAAAAGAATAATAATATGAATATCAACTCGAATATTTATGATACAATCGTTGGGCGGAGACAAAGTCCACTACCAACTATCTCAATGAAAGAAATGTACAATAAATCGAGCGATAAAAATGGCAAGACGAACCAAGCGCAATTGTCTTCGAAGGAATGAAGAAGACCACGACCTTGGCTAGAATACATGCGGAAGACATGAACACACACCTGGGAAAAAACTAGGTCCTCAGACGGACGTAGCAAGATACAGGAAGAACAAGCTAATATGAACTGTCAGAATAATAAAATAATATATAAACTAGACATAAATATGCAAAGGAGATTCTAAACGCCTAATGTGCAATTTAGAGGACAACTTTCATGCGCATGGGTGGGATTTTAGGCTATGTGTACGTAACTGGCATCCAGTCATCTGTATCCGTCCGTAACGTCTAAAACGTCAGAAGGCATCTGCAAATATATCACCATAGTTCCATCCGGAGACTGTGGTTTACCTGTTTGTCTTCCCATACGCACTAGCGACTGTCCTCCCCCAATATATCCCACACTGTTCAAGTCATGTCCATGGCTCGTCCAGCTTTGTAACTACTTGAGTCTCTAAAACCCTAATCATAGTAGTTACGAATATCTACCGTCACACGACTTTAGAGAGGGCCAGTCCATAAGTCGTGCCCCTAGCAACATGTCTCCAACCGTGTAGTGTGTGTGTCATGGCCAAGGAAGATATAAGGATATCCCCCAACAAAAAGGTAGTCCGCTAACGCTAAGTCAACATGCATAAAATAAAGTAAAACGACTAATAGAGTCGCTTGCACCCAAGTATGGCTTGGACGCGTAGTTTATAACAAAGGAAACTAACAATATGCAACTAAATAAATAATGCAGAAAATAAATAATTGACAGTTAATTAGCAAGGTATACTTGCCTGTTGAGTCGCCTGATGAGCTGCCTGGTATGGTACAATACAGGTGGCACAAAGTTCGACTTCGGTGATACAACTATACAAGGTGATCTCGGTTGGTGGCACAGACAGTTCCACTAGGTCCAGAACGGTCAAATTGGCTAGGATTGACATATGGTAGTTTAGAATTGGTGAAGGAATAGGAATAACGGGATTGGTCATGGAAAAGAGAAAATCAAGAAAAATGGATAATAAAATATTTATGATTTAAAAAAATATTTTATAATACTTCAAATATAATTTATTAGTCAAAATGTGCTTTTAATTAAATACAAAAATCTTAAGTCGTTTTAAGGCAAAACTCTAAGTTTCGCTAATTAATATTTTAGCTAAATCTATATTTCCCAACATAGCTTTAGATAATTCAAAATAATAATAATAATAATTATTATTATTATTATTATTTAAGGGAAACTTGATTTGAGTCAAAAAAAATCATTGGGTTTGCCGGTCAAATACTTCTAATTATATATTAAAATCTCGAAAATTTATCTAGGGTTCTAAAACCATATTTTAAAATAAAGGCCAAGTCAAATATATTATTTGTATAAGTACATATATATATATTTTTAGAAGGAAATTTGGAAAGCTTATTACACTTAATTATTCAAAAAAACCAACTTCTAATAATAACTACATTAACCAAAATTCTTAGTAAATAAAAATATATATATAATAGTATTAATAATAATGATAATAATAATACATATAATATTAAAAGTAAAATAACTATTATTATATAATACTTATACTGTAAAATAATAATAATAATAATAATAATAATAGTAATAATAATAATAATAATAAACCGAAGCAATCAATTAAAATCAGAGCTAAAACAGACAAAAATACAAACATACAAATAAATAAATAAAAAAACATCAACACGAATACCAGCAGAGGACTGCTGTCCTCCTCGGGAAAAGGGGAAGGAGAGGATCGAGAGAGAGAGAGAGAGAGAGAGAGAGGAGAAGAGAGAGTAAGCGAGAAAAGAGGGAAAGAGAGCGGAGTGAGAGAGGGCGACGGAGGAGCTGAGATAACGGGAGGCGGATGGTCGGCGACGAGGGGGTGGTTCCAACGGCCGCAGTGAGGCGGCGCAAAGGCACGACGACGGGGTGCACCGCGGGCGGCTGGGGTCTCGCGGAGGAAAGGGTTTTGGAGGGGGCTCGCCGCACGGCGGTCGGAGGCGGCGGCTACGGAGGCTGGGCGTGGTGGACGAGAGAAGCTCGACGGGAGAGAGCATCCGGCGAGGGTTTCGGCGCCAGTGCGGTGGCCGTTGCTCTCCGGCGGTCGAACGGAGGTGCAGGCGGCGGACAGAGTGGAGGAAGGTGGTGGAGATCGTGGGGGTCGTGCGCTGTGGAGGTCAGGGGGCCAGATTCGACGGGTTGGGGCGGATGAGGAGGCTAGGGCGAGGAGGATCTTGGGAGATGATCGGAGCTGGGCGCGGCTGGAAGCCGGAGTTGAAGGGAGCGAGGCGGAGGTGTGGACGGGTTTGTGTGAAGTCGACGGCCGGGCTGTTCGGATCTCCGGTCGGAGGTGCGACGGTGGTCTGCGGCCTGGGTGACTCGGCGGACCAGAGGGCGACGCACGGGCAGGTTTGGCTTTTCTTCCCTACTTCTTTGGGTTTTGTGGTGGGATGTGGACGGGAGCCGTGGTGGCTGTGATGGTCGGATTTTTGGTCGTGGTGTTTCCTGGTGGTTAGCGACGAGTAGGGCTGGGCGGTGGTCTGCCGGTTTGGTGGCTAGGTGGTTTTAGGGACGGTGATGAAGGGGGTGGTCCTGTGAAGGCAGGGGTTGGGCGCAGGCAGGGAACGTCGATGGTGGCGATAATGGGGATGGTCGAAGGACGACAGGAAGGTGCTGGGGTGCTCGGTTGGGGTTCCGTCGATAGGTTTAGGATATGTTTAGGAATAGGTATTTGATTGTGTCGGGATGTGTCCGACACGGAGAGGTTATAATATATATGTAAATAAAATATGGAATAAGAATTTGGATATGGGAACACGGACACGATGCACGGTACGTTTGTGGTGGTGGAGGAAATTGTGGAGAATCATGAAAAGTTGGAGGAGTACCTGCCTATTTATAGGATGTGGGAATTTCCATTTGGATAGGATTAGGAGCAGTTTAAAAACCCCGTTAGATAACTCTCTACTTTATTCAAATCCAAATCCAAATATAAATCCCATTTAAATCTAAATAAGTTATATCTCTATAGTTTAAAACCAATTTAAATAAATCAAATCTCAAATATAGTTACTAATTTAATCTATTTAAATAATCCAAAAATTAAATCAAGATTTAAATGGCCACAATAACTTCCAAATATATTTTTCAAAATACCCATAATAATAATTTCGAAAATAACAAATATTTTTAAATATCTTTTTGAATAATAAAATATTAATATTAAATAATTTCAAAAATTATAATATATATTTAAGTATTAATAGGAAATAATTTCAAACTACAATTTTACTAATTTGGATAAAACAATTTCGAAAGTAAACATAAAAATCAAATCTTTAAATTACCTTCTTGCCAAATTACTTTTAATAAAAATAATTAGTATATATATTATTTTGAAACCATCATTGATAATAAAATCTAAAAGAATATTTTCTAAAATATGTATCTTGCACATATTCGCACTCGACGAGAAAATACGAAAAACGCAAATTCGTGCGCGACGTACAATGCAACTACGCGACGTAAAATACAAAAATTTAAATCAGTACCGAATTTAATAAAAAAATATATAGTAAAATTTTAGGGATTTTACACGGGTTGCTAGTTAAGCCAAGAATCAAGATGAATATTTGGAGACTCACAAAAATTGATTTCTAGAGATTAGATAGTCTCATAGGTTTGTGGTTTACCCAAGGGTAAGATCTTACTCATCTTTTAAGCTCAAATGACTAGAAGGTCACGATATTACTATTAGGGTCGAGGGAAGGACGAGCAACTTTAGGCAAGGTTGTAGTTATATGGCTTGGCCGATGGTTGCTATACTTGTGCATATAACTACCTTGGCCATGGGGATACTCTGTATTTATCTATCAAATACGAGCGTTCGTCTTTCCAATCAGTGAAAGACAAAAGCAATAAAGAGTTCAAGAAAGATGTCATTGAATACAATTACGTAATTCAAATACGAATGTGTAATTCAAGAGGAATTGTCAATGCAGTCGCGGATGAGATCCTAGATACCTCTATATCTCAATCCACGTGGGATAACCATATGAATAGCGAACCAAGTGAACTATGGTTGATCAGACCATAATACATTGATTCTAATTAGACAATATGCTTGTGGGCGTCCCCAGTATACATGTCCTGAACAAGCTCGACAAAGAATAAGCTTGCAAAACTAGGCTATAAATAGCATCGTCATTCATGGTAGTTTAAAGTATAAGTATGGGAGAATACATTGAAAGCAGTAATAAATAGTTCGAGTTTCACAAGGATCTAAGTCTTATCCGGTGTACTTGCGTATACAGTCGTCCTACTGGTTCTTGTATCAGGCCTTAGTTGACCAATGGGTAATGATATCCAAAACCATTTCAAAAATATTTTGAAAGCCCAATAATTATTAACCAAATATTTTTATGATAATAATAAGATATCAAGGATAAATATTTCTATGAAAATAATTGGTAATCATAAATTTTATAAGTAGTTTGAAGCACAAAATTAATAAAAAATATCTTATACTAAATTTTAAGGAAATATTCATTTTAAATCACGCGAAGTAAAATAAACCAAATTTTAGAAAATTACTTTCAACGTAATATTGAAAATTATAAATTGGCAAATCATTTTGTCTATAAAATGTTTATAATCTCTAAAAATTCCTTTTTAAAACCGAACCATTTGAAAGTCCAAAATAATAGTCTTGGCATAAAATAACTAAGACAAGTTAGTACTTTAAATTTAAACTAGTTTTTGATAAAAGTGTAAATAAAAAAAAATCATTCACAACGTCTCGACGACATTATCTTCAAGCACAATAAAATAATAAAAATAAAATTTTTGAAAATTTTGGGAAGATGAGTTACATCAATCCCATTATCATCCCTGTGTTATTCATTGGATCAAACTAAATAAATGGTCTGGATTAAATCTAAATCCAAACTTAAGAATCGTCCCATCCTCCCTCTTATGAGAAACTCTCTTCGGCTCTTCCAAACCCTCCGCCTCCACTCAGTCCCCTTCTCCCTCAAGCAAAAAACTCTCCTATGCTCCCTAAACCCTTCGTGCGTCCGCGATAAACTCCTCCAAACCCTTCGCCTCAAAGAGAAACTCCTCTGCTCTTTTGAGATTACTAAAAGCATTAGAAACTCCTCTACTCTTTTGAAATTGCTAAAAGCATTAGATAGAATTGTTGTTGGTTGGATAGCATTATTCTTGGTGACTCGATAAATGATACATAGTCTGATTGGAATTGTTTACAACTCGGGATGCTTCTTATTCTTTTTATTTCTTGTGAATTACATGCATGCTTGTGCTTAGATAGCATTGTTGTTGGTTGAATCAATTTTTAGAATGCCTGAAGGGTTTAGGTTATATAGACTACTATTAATATTCATAGTTATTATACGGTATGGCTCTCCAATGCACGAACGACTGGGGATTCTACGACAGTTAGGATACCCTCGGCATGTGCTCCAAGTGCTACTGCATCAGTACTGCAATACCCCAATCCCAAAATATGTAGGACTAGGAATATATACATGCCAGCTGTATCTATACAAAGACTACCCCAATGTTTAGGATTTGCATATACATACATAAGATGTAATATAAGAGCTCTAGCTCATGAATAGTCATAGAAAATACTAAATCTCATCCACAACATAATGAAGAAAGAACCAATCAAATATATCAACTTAAATATAAAATAAAATATTTGCGATATGGAGACAAATTCACTACCAAGCGATTGAATCAAACATAGAACGAATGAATAGCGACTAATAAGTCCACTATCCAAGGAAGTGATCATACAGTCTGCAAAGAAGAGTCTAGTTCAGGTCATATTCCTCGAGATCTAGTCGATCGACTATACTTGATCATCAGGTCCTCAGGGAATATTGCAAGATACATAAAAATATGCCATTCTAACAACGAATAACATTCATAAATAATAACCAGCAAGGGAATAAAAGTGACTAAGTAACAAAGATACCTGCATCCAAAGAAGGAAACAAAATAATCAAGCAACAATTACACAAGCAGACAAGAACAACTACGCATAATTGAACTGCTGAAAAAAAAATAAGAAACAGGTAAAAAATGCCAAGTTCCTAGGTGAACACAAGGCGAGAAGTCAAACGAATAACTAAATCCTCGTCCCTAGTGTGGACTCTCAGGTTTGAACAACCACCAACCCTCGCCCCTAGTATGGACTCTCATGTTAGCTTCAAGCAATCAACCCTCGCCTCTGCGTGGATTTTCAGGCTGAGAATAAAGGAAAATAGGAATAGCAGTTCAATTACGATGCACTCGTCTTTCGTAATATGGTACAACTCAAACAAGGTACAAGTTCAAATAAATATAATATAAACTACAAGGCCAAAACATGAATAATGACGATATACCAATGAGACAACTAAACTAGTATACATAATATGAAAGAAAACAGATGTCAACAAATCAATCAAAGAAAACTAGATAATGACATATAAGAAAGAAAAATGAATACAAATAACAGACAATAAAAGAGAACACTGGTTATAAATATCTGACACGAAGAAACAAAAATGAGTAGCATGTAATATAATGTAAAAAGGCAACGTATACTTGCCTGGCACGGTTTATTGGAGTCGACGTGTGTGACTCGGTCGTAGCAGCACATAATAGGTACGTACGCCATACTTCTACTAGATGATCCCAATTTATGGAACAAACAGTTCCATTGAGTCCGAAACAATCCAATTAGTTAGGGTTTCTATGTAGAAGTCCAAATTCGCAAGAAAATAGGGAATATGATTAGTCATGGACAAGTTTGATAATCGAAGGCATATAACTATTTTAGAAATTATTTATAATATAGAAACTTTTAATTTATTAGTCAAAATACTTTTATATAAATACTTGAAATTCAAGAGAAAAAAAACACTTAGAAAAGAAATTCTTAATTAGAGAAATATTTTTTTAGGAAATATTTATATTTCTTTAGAAAATATTTCTAAATTCGTACTAGATAGTTTAAAACCATTCGTTATATAAATACAGCTTTTGGAAAAATATTTCACAATATAAAGATTATTTGAAAAATTACATATAGTTTATATAAACTCTTTTAAAGAGTTATATATATATATATATATATATATATATATATATATATATTTATATATATATATATATATATATATATATATATAAATATATATATATATATATATATATATATATATATATATATATATATATATAAATTATTTTTTAATACACTTATAAATATAAGCCCAAATATATATATATATATATATATATATATATATATATATATATATATATATATATATATATTTGTTTTTTTTCTTTCTTTTTTCAAAAACCAGTAATTTTATTGATAAAAGAGGAATTACAGGTTACAAAGTAGAGAGCTATCCAACTCCAACTAGATGCCATGACACAGGGATGGACGGATTGTGTTTGCAGCGCCTCAAAGCTTTCCCGATCTGTCTTCCAATCTCAACAAGCAATTGAGTCACCGAGTATGAGTACTCCTCATATCGCCATTTGTTCCTGTTCTTCCAAGTCACCCAGCACATAGCAGCCACCACAACTTCCTTTAGATGAATGTTCGGTCTCCTCCACCATTCATTAAGAAAACTGAAGAGATCCAACCTCCTTCGTCTGACCTGATGATCTGATTGAAGTTCACGCCAGACTGAAGGCATCCCCATACTTTTTGCATTCCCATGCATACCCATGTTCACATCCATTGGATGTGCTTTAAGTCATCTAATATTAACAATTGGTAAATCAACGGTTAAGATTAGATGACTTAAATCACCATCCAACGGTGTAAATAGGGGGATGCTTGGGGATGTAAAAAGTGCGGGGATATTCATCATTCCTCTCATATATATATATATATATATATATATATATATATATATATATATATATATATATATAAAATATATATATATATATATATATATATATAAAATATATATATATATATATATGCCAATGTCACGTGGTCTAGCGGTAAGACCGTAGGCATGTTGGGGGAGGTATCACGATCGAACCCCAAAGGGGACGGCTGGGTGGCGTTTGCCCACGGTCCCCGAACCAGAGATGGCTGGTTTTGTATTATAGAACCAACCTATGTTATACATGTTGGATTAGAATTGAGTGGTTGAGATTAAATAAGTTAAAAAAAAGGTTGTAGGGTCTACATCTTTTAATCTCAACTACTTAATTTTAATCCAACCCATAAAACATTGGATGGTTCAATAATACAAAACCAGCCGACTAGTTTTGGAGCACTTGGAGCATTTATATATATATATATATATATATATATATATTTATATATATATATATATATATATATATATATATATATATATATATATATATATATATAGAGAGAGAGAGAGAGAGAGAGAGGAGTGCCCTAGAACCAGCCATATGGTTTTGTATTATGAAACCAAACTATGATATATAAGTTGGATTGGAATTACATGGTTGAGATTAGATGACTTAAAAAGGTGGTGGGGTCTACAACTTTTAATCTCAACCACTATATTCCAATCTAAACTATAAAATATAGGGTAGTTCCTTAATACAAAACCAGCCGACTAGTTTTGGAGCATTTTTGTATATATATATATAAATATATAAATATATAAATATATATATATATATATATATATATATATATATATATATATATTCTTTTTTTTCTTTTATATATACATCATAATTCTCAAATGAGTTATAAATCTCCCAATAGGCTCATGACCCAGCCCAATAATAAATCAAAATAGAGTTTCCCCGTAGGCTTGGTCCAAGGCCCAAGCCCATTTATTAAATAAACCCAGCCGCTCGTTCTGAACAATTAAAAAAAATATATATATATATATATATATATATATTCTTTTTTTTCTTTTATATATACATCATAATTCTCAAATGAGTTATAAATCTCCCAATAGGCTCATGACCCAGCCCAATAATAAATCAAAATAGAGTTTCCCCGTAGGCTTGGTCCAAGGCCCAAGCCCATTTATTAAATAAACCCAGCCGCTCGTTCTGAACAATTGGGAGAGATAGGAAAGAGAGAGTTGAGCAAAGATCAAGAGAGAAAATAAATTGAGAGGAAGTAGAAGAATAGAAGGAAGAAGAAGGAGAAGTAGCCGGAGAAGGAGTCACCTACGGCGGCCGAGCCGCATCAGTCGGAGGATGAGGGAGATAGTCACGATCTGGTGCTGGCACGGGTAAAATAATGCACGCAATGGTTAATCATGGAGAGCTCACCGCTGGCATGAACCGGCACTAGTCCCGGCTCGCAAGAGAGAACTCTGCGCTCACTAAGGCGAGATACAGGATTCGACGCTGCCGGGATCGAAGCAGCGACACTTATTATTATTATTATTATTATTATTATTATTATTATTATTATTATTATTATTATTATATATATATATATATATATATATATATATATATATATATATATACCCATACCCCCCGTCGGTCGCACCTCTGTCGGGGTGGCCCCCAAGCTTCGGTGGCCACCCCTGTCCACGCCTCCGAACCCACACATGTTCACTCTATCAGCTACCGGCCTGATCCGAGTGGCCGCGAGTGGAAGCCGCCTGGTATCGCCCCGCTCCGGTGGCCTCTTTCGCCGGAGGCCCCCCGCATCGACCCCTCCCTGCACGGAAAGTACAGCCGTCCCGTCGGGTCGTCAGCATCTGCGAGAATTGGATATTCCTGTCCTTCAGTTGCTTCTTTGAATTCGAATTTTGAATCCCCCCAAAACTGTTGTGATAGTTGGCGGAGTGGCTTACTATGCTCCCAATTCGTCCCTCTATGCACCCTCGGCTCCGGGGGGGCGACATCGTGTCCGTTGTTGGCTATGCGTCCCACACAGTCCTTGCACCCCTCCAGCACGGGGAGCCGTGCACCCACCTTTGGATTGGGAGGTTATGCGCCCACCGTATCCTCCCTCGGCCATGCGCCTCCCCTACTCTCGGGGGGGCATGTGCCCACTGTGCCAGGCCCGACTCATCCCCAAGCTGGCGGCCATGCGCCCGCCCCCGATCCCCCGGGCATGGGTACAGCTTCCCATTCTTCCCTGGGCGGGCATGCGCCAACTTCCCCTGGTAGTCATGTGCCCACACCCCCCGCAGCCCATGCGCCCACTATCTCTGGGTCTCCTCTGGGAAATCATTTGCTGAGATTCTGAGGCCAGATCACGGGACACCATTTTCTCCCCAGACCTTTGACACCGAGCTGCCAGACATCGAATTCCTGTGTCCTTCCGACGGGTAACCCATCTGCATCCCATTCTCCTCGGCAGAGATATCCTCTCTCTCTCTGCCAGCTTCGCGAGGACATTCGTTTTGAAGTTCCCCTCTGGGTGCCCCAAGATCACCGTCGTCCAGGAGGCGATTGCAGGTTGGGGGATCACCTCTGCCTACAGGATAGCCCCGTTGGACCCCAAATACCTAGTTCTCCACCTTTTCTCAGACCCCGACTACTCTTTAGTCTGGGCCAAAGACACCACCTGCGTCGGAGCCCACAATGTCAAGATCACCAAATGGTCCCTCGACTTCAACCCGTTAGTCAACTCTTCGATCATCTTGGCGTGGATCACCCTCCTAAACCTTCCCCTAGTCTGCTTCGTGCCCGCAGCTCTCAAAAGAATCGCGAGCTCTTTCGGATCTCTGATGGCCATCGCAGAAGAAACCCGCACGCTATCCAAAGGCAACTACGCGAAGATATGCGTAGAACTTGACCTGTCTTCAGACCCCCCAACCAGATTCAGATCGACCTCGGGAGATTGTCACACTTCCAAAATTTGGAGTACGACAACAACATAATCTTCTGCAGGCACTGCCAGTCCAGAGGACACCTCACTAAGCATTGTTTCAAATCTCACCCGGAGCTTCAGAAGAAAGCCCCCCGCAAGCCGTGCTCCCGAAAGCCGACCCAAATCATTTCCACATCCCCCATTCTCCTCCTCCTTAATTCTCACTCTCACTTTGTTGATAGTGACAGTTCCCCCAGCCCCCGATCTCCTTCGGAGAAGGCCATCGCCCCCTATGATCCCCCGGGCATCCTTCTCAACAACCAGTTCGACATCCTCACCGTCACCCGTCTGATACTCTACGGGAGCAACCCCTACCAGGACCAACCTCTCCCGAGGTGAACGAGAAGCCCACTGACCCACATCAGTCAAATGACACTTCCTCGAGCAGTGACGAAGAATATCATGAGGCTTTGATCATCCATCCCGACCCCCCCCCGCTAGATCCCGTCTTATCCCCTGGAGAGATTTTACGATCGACCCAGCGATGCTGAGTATATTCCGGCTGACAGGCTTCAGCAAGCCATAGAAGCAGGTTTCTTAGACCCCGACAACCCTCTCTGTGCTCTTGTCGAGATAGACAAAGAAGATGTCTCCCTCCCAAAACTACTAAAATCTGCTCAATTGGCGACATAAATTTAGCGACGTTCGATTAACGTCGCTAAATTATGTTCATTAGCGACGTTTCATAGAAATGTCGCTAATAGTCGCTACTAGCGACGAAATAAGCGATGTATATTAATTGCATGAGCAAGTCGTCGCGAAACGTCGCTCTGACGTCGCTAATAGCGACTAATTTAGCGACAGTAGTATTAGCGTCGCTAAATTCTAATTATATTCCCCCCAACGATTCATTTCCCTCCATTTTACTCTCTCACTCTCTCTTCTCCCCCCTCCGGCGCTCTCACTCTCTCCGACGACTCTCCTCCCTCTCTGGTACGTGACTCTCCCCCTCCCTCCCTCTCTCTCTCTCTCTCTCTTTGGCTATTTTGGTTGTTGGTGGTTGGGGGGGTGCGGGTGGCTCGGGGGGAGGGACAGGAAAGATGCGGGTGAGTGGTGGGTGGCTGGGGGGTGGGGCAGAGGGGACAAGGGCGGCTGGGTGAGGGGAGCTAGGGTTAGGGTTCAGGTTAGGGGTGGGCATGTGTGGGTGGGGGAGGGGAGCGGGGGGGGGGTGGGGGAGGCTGGGGGAGGGGAACAGTAGGGGTGGAGGCTGCTAGGGGAGGGGAGCAAGGGGGTGGGGGGCGGCTGTAGGAGGGAAGCAGTGGGAGTGGGGGATGCTGGGGGAGGGGAGCTGGGGGATGGGGGCGGCTGGGGGAGGACAGCAGGGGGGTGGGGGCAGTTGGAGGAGGGGAGCAGTAGGGGTGGGGGCGGCTGGGGGAGGGGAGCAGGGGCGGTGGGGGCGGATGGGGGGGAGCAATGGAGGTGGGGGCAGCTGGGGGAGGGGAGCAGGGGGTGGGGAGGGTTAGGGTTCGGGTTAAGGTTAGGGGTGGTGTAGAGGAGGGGAGGGGGGCTTGGTCAGGGGCACCGATAGTGCCAAAAAATCTGATAATTTAGTAATAATTATTTGTTTTCCGACACCGAAAAATGTGATACTCCGATTTGAACGCACCGATAGTGTCGATATTTGTAACAAGTCATTTTGTTGGTTGGTTAATTGGTAACATGGTGATCGGGACATATACTCCCTGCAGCCATTCGACTGGCGAGGCAGAAACTATGGTACGACATGGTGATCAGGACATAGTCCCTGCAGCCATTCGACTGACGAGGCAGAAACTATATAGCCGTAGATAAAGTTGACTGTCCTCCGACCCTCATCCCTCGGCAATGATGATATGACAACCTATCACTATATCTTATATAGTAGTAGATGATGTCTTAGTATTACATTATGTGAGTTCATCTTGATTCTGTTACATTCTTCAGATACTAGATACGATAAGAACATATACTATACCATATATACAGAACATAGATGATTCACACTAATGTATGCTAGATGAATTTTGGGTTGTGTTCTGAGCCATTCGTCCCCATACTTCACAATTAAGCATGTGAAATATATCGTTGAAGAACATAAAACTTGTGGTCGTTACTGCAGAAAGTGCAGACTGACATGAACTGACGCACGAAAAGGAGGAGATCAAAGCTGTAACAAGTAAAGTTGTGTTTTGGATGTTCTACTCTTGTAATCTCTTTGTTCACAAAGCAAGATATAATGAATACAGAACAAGTATCGAGTTTATAACTCTTGTAAGCTCTATACTTGAGTTATGAACTCGATTCTTGTTCTGTATTCTTTATGTATAGCCTGCTTTGTGAACAAAGAGTTTACAAGAGTTCTTTTTCCAAAGCACAACTTTTCTTGTTCCAGCTTAGAGCTCCTTATTTTCGTGCGTCACTTCATGTCAGTCTTCACTTTCTGCAGTAACTTCCTCCAATTAACCTTCCTTCCTTGGCAATGATGATACAATAACCTATCTTGATTCTGTTATTATAGTAGATGATGTCTTAGTATTACATTATGTGGGTTCATCTTGATTCTGTTATATCCTTCAGATACTAGATTCGATAAGAACATATACTACACCATATGTACAGAACATAATGATCCACACTAATGTATGCTAGAATAAATTTTGGGTTGTGTTCTGAGCCATCCGTTCTCGCACATAAAACAGATATGAATTTGTACTGTGAGAGCGCTGGAGAGAGTGAGAGCGCCGGACGGGGAGGAGAGAGAGTGAGAGCGCCGGACGGGGAGGAGAGAGAGTGAGAGAATAAAATGGAGAAAAATAAATTGGTGGGGGGAATATAATTAGAATTTAGCGACGTTCATACTAACATCGCTAAATTAGTCGCTATTAGCGACATCATAGCGACGTTTTGCGACGACTAGCTCATGTAACTATGTAGCCGTAGATGAAGTTGACTGTCCTCTGACCCTCATCCCTCGGCAATGATGATATGACAACCTATCACTATATCTTATATAGTAGTAGATGATGTTTTAGTATTACATTATGTGAGTTCGTCTTGATTCTGTTACATTCTTCAGATACTAGATACTAGATTCGATAAGAACATACACTACACCATATGTACAGAACATAGATGATTCACACTAATGTATGCTAGAATGAATTTTGGTTTGTGTTCTGAGCCATCTGTTCTCACACTTAAAACACATATGAATTAGTATTGTGTGTCAATCTTTGTTTTTGTATTTTCGTCGAACCCAGGGTTTGGATTCTGTATTTTGTATTTTGGATTCTGTATTTTGGCTCCAGCTCCATTTGCATTAATCTACGGTACGACATGGTGATCAGGACATAGTCCCTGCAGCCATTCGACTGGCGAGACAGAAACTATGTAGCCGTAGATAAAACTGACTGTCCTTCGACCATCATCCCTCGGCAATGATGATATGACAACCTATCACTATATCTTATATAGTTGTAGATGATGTCTTAGTATTACATTATGTGAGTTCATCTTGATTCTGTTACATTATTTAGATACTAGATACGATAAGAACATATACTACACCATATGTACAGAACATATATGATTCACACTAATATATGCTAGAATGAATTTTGGGTTGTGTTCTGAGCCATCCGTTCTCACACTTGGCAAAAATTCGATTTTTTTGTATTTTATCTGTTTTCGAAAATGTACTCAAACGAGATGGCACCCGTTCTCACAGATGGCACCTAAGACCCGAAGATCTCGCTTGAGGGAGGCACAGATGGCTGTGAAAGAGGAGGTGTGTCACGCCCCAGAACCAGAATACTGGAGAGCGGGGGCAGACATAGCCAGCTACGTATAATGAAATAGAATCCACGTCACTATACGGTCACGGCTGTCTAGATATATGAGGGTTTAACTACAATCCATCAGTCTCCTAGGGTCAGGAACAAGCCTATTGTCTCAATCACAAGCAAGTAGTAACAGTCACAAGATATTAGAGCATCAATATACAATAGTAAGGTGTCCCATACATTACATATTGGATGATCATGAAGCTAGTCGTACAAAATGTCAGGACTAGCAAGAGTTTTAGTCAATACATGATCAACCCTAGGATTTGTCAATCATGTTACAGCCCGTAGGCAGACAGTAAATCAGGTGCAATACGAGCTAACACGTGCTCGCCGGCTAAACGCCTCAAAAGAATAATTTTACAAGTAGAGTGGGAGGACAAAAGAAACCCACTCGTTGCCCTGGTTACGCCTGGTGGTCACCATCGGGCTGGAAGACAGGTGGATCCTCTGGTGCTGCTCCGATATCTGGCCACACAAAACCAGCTGGATCAGACCCCAGAAAGAGCAAGTGCCACAAAGGAGGCTTCACTTAGGAACTAAAGCCAGCATATCACAATAGAATATTAAAGATAATAAATAAAGAACTGATAATAAAAAAGATAACAACAGTAAACTGAGTACGAGAAAACTATTCAAGTAGCCAGGTCACAACCCTTAAACCAAATAAGGACCAGGGTTGCAGCCCTTCACCTGAATAGAAACCCGTCTCAAATACTATTGGTACAGTAAAGACAATAAACGAAGAGAGGACATAGAACTGCTCCGGGAGCCAGGTTACAACCCTTAAACCGAATAAGGACCGGGGTTGTAACCCTTCGCCTGAACAGAACTGGACCCCTGATCTTTATTGCTAAGGCCAGCATGATTAATCATGGTATTGAAGTAAGGTCAAACATGACGAACATGACATGGAGTTGCAATAAGACAATAAACGAAGGGAGGACACAAAACTGCTCCGGGAGCAGGTTACAACCCTTAAACCAAACAAGGACCGGGGTTGTAACCCTTCGCCTGAACAGAACTGGACCCCCGATCGTTATTGCTAAGACAAGTATCAATAATCATGTCATGGTACAATCTTGCATAGGATCAGGATAAGACTAAGCTGGAATAAACTTCATCCAATCAATCACGGCCACTCAAGAGTACGGCTTGATACATTTAACTAACTAGGGTTATCACAGGCCTAGTTACTAGCAAGATGCAATGAGATTATCCCAACAGCCACAAGCCCTGCAGACCATCCGGTTATCCAGGTCGAACATTTATGAAGAATGCAACACGTGACTGTGTGCTGGAAATGTGCCCTACTCGTCGGTAGGCTACAAGTCCACTGAATGCGCCCAGATAACGAGATTGCCTGTAGCTAGGAATCTCTTCATGACTACTGAATCATTCTAGTTAATTAGCCATAGTCAATTTCAGTAGGTGTCCCTGACCGTGGTACTCAGGGACCCCCATCCTAGACATGATGCAAGACAGTACCAGTTTATTTGTACAAACACAATCGCCCATGGTGTCCAGATCTTTCATACTTGTCATGTCAGGCTAGCTATCGTAACAGCATGCCGAGATATATCATGTCAGTTTACTTATCAAGAGTGCACCACATCAGGACACTATCATGTTCTATTCGTACCTTATCATGAATGAGAGAAACTTGTATAAAACAACTAGTGACATATTCTTGAAGCCAATAAAAAGATCTATAACTTTTATGTTTTCAGTTTTTCGTGATTCTAGCTACAAAACAACTTAAACAGGCAAAAACAGTGAAATAGGGCAATTCCGGCGCATGGAATTCCTGCACAATCGGCGCATGAGATTCCTGCACAAATCGGTGCATGGGATTCCTGCACAAATCGGTGCATAAGATTTCTGCACAAATCGGCGCATGAGATTTCTGCACAAATCGGCGTATGAGATTCCTGCACAAATCGGCGTATGAGATTTCTGCACAAATCGGCGCATGAGTTTTCTGCACAAATCGGCGCATGAAATTTCTGCACAAATCGGCGCATGAGATTTTTGCACAAATCGGCGCATGAGTTTTCTGTACAAATCGGCGCATGAGATTTCTGCACAAATCGGTGCATGAGATTTCTGCACAATTGGCGCATAAAATTTCTGCACAAATCGGCGCATGAGATTTCTGCACAAATCGGCGCATGGCCTCCCGGCGCATGGGGTTCGTCGTCCCCAAACAGCAAGTTCAACCATGAAAATTCTGAAAACTTGTCATGACCATAACTTTCTCATCCGGAGTCGAAATCAAGCGAAACAAAAGCCAAAACTGAAGGAAATTGAATTCTCTACAACATAGAACCATTAGTTTTTGGAAATACCAAGTTTTTAGATATCAAAACCAAGAAAAACTAAACAAAAAGGAACTTAAAACTTAGATCTACAAAAATATAACCATAAAAATGGAAAATGCCAAGTTCTAAAGTATCTTAGAATCAAGTGAGGAAGAGAATGGATCAATAAAACTTGAGATCCATCATAAAGCAAGTTTGCACTTGCCTAAGCTCTCTCTCTTCCTGGTAGGTGTAGAAGTAAATGTGGAGAAGAAGAAGAGTAATGAAGAGAGAGAATGAAGGAATGGGTTAATAAAGGATGATGGGGAAGGTCGGTGGGGGTTCTCCCCTTGGTTCATGATGAACCAAGGCAACTCAAGCCTAGCCGAACCAACCCAAAATAAACCGTGCCAAGCCAAAAGATATGCAATACAAGAGAAAATACGCACACGTATTCCAAGATACATAATACGGACTACAGAAATTATAACTCTACCCTCCTTAAAAGAATTCTGTCCTCGGAATTTAATTAAGAGGCTAGAATTGTAAGGACAAGCTATAATAATCGTAATCTATAACAAGCAGTCTACCATGCAGTCATTTATTCAAGCAAGGAATTGAAAGCATAAGGCATAAGGAAGACATTATACCTTACGAGTCAAACAGGTCGGGATATCGCGATCGGATATCATCCTCACGCTCCCACGTTGACTCACCCAAAGAGTGATGACCCCAAGCACCTCGGACTAAACTAATAGTCTTGTTCTTGAGTATCTTCTCTCTCCGGTCCAATATAGACACGGGCCTCTCCTCATACGAAAGGTTGGTACCAACAACCAATTTCGAATGATCCAGGATATGGCTCGGGTCTGGGATATACCGTCGTAGTTGAGATACATAGAACACGTCATGCACATCTCTTAGCGACGACGGAAGAGCGAGACGATAGGATACATCACCTACTCGCTCCAGAATATCGAACGGCCCTATATACCTAGGACTAAGCTTTCCCTGTATGTAAACGAATGACGCCACGGTTAGGCGAAATCCTCAGGAATACATGGTCGCCGACAGAAAACTCAAGAGGGCGCCGATGAGAATCGGCCCAATAACGCTGGCGATCTTGGGCAACTCGAAGATGATCTCTGACTCTTCTGACTACTTCAACAGTCTGAGCAATCATTTCCGGACTAAGCATCTGCCTCTCTCCAACATCATCCCAGGCTAGCGGGGATCGATACTTCCTACCATACAATGCCTCGAACGGTGCCATCTGGATACTGGCCTAGAAACTGTTGTTGTACGAGAACTCTACCAGGTGCACGTGATCTTCCCACGAACCACCGAAGTCGAGTGTACATGACCGCAACATATCTTCAAGAGTCTGGATCGTACGTTCTGACTGACCATCTGTCTGTGGATGATAAGCGGAGCTGAACTGGAGGCGAGTTCCCAAACTCTCTTACAAGCTACGCCAAAAGTGCGACGTAAATCTGGAATCTCTGTCCGAGGTGATACTGACTGGTACACCATGAAGTCTGACGATCTGCCAAAGATACATCTCCGCTAGCTGAGCCGTCGACTGACCAACTCTGAACGGAAGAAAGTGAGCCACCTTCGTGAGCCTGTCTATGACAACCCAAATAGCGTCTCTGCCAGCCGGGGATCTGGGCAATCCCGTCACAAAGTCCATGGTTATATGCTCCCATTTCCACTCGGGAATCGGTAATGGTTGAAGTAGTCCAGCTGGTCTCTGATGTTCAGCCTTAACTTATTGGCAGACTAAACAACGAGAGACAAACCGGGCTATCTCCCTCTTCATGCCATTCCACCAAAAGTGCTGGCGGATATCACGGTACATCTTCGTGCCACCGGGATGAATATAATACTGCGAACTGTAGGACTCTGCCATGATCTCCTGTCTGATATCTCTACTGGGTACACAAAGACGCTAACCATGTCGAAGTGTACCGTCTTCATGAATGCATAACTCTGGTCTTCGTCCTGCCTCACACTCTGCTCTGAGTCGCTGAAGCTTGGAATCTACTGACTGCGCCATCCGGATCCTCTCGACTATAGTGGACTGAACTTGCATGCTGGCCGTCAATGCCACACTGGAAGGAAGGACAACTTCTATATCCATCTTCTGAAGATCGGCTAACAGTTCTGGTTGCGCTGTCAGGAAATAAACTCCGGCTCTCCTGTTCAATGCATCTGCAACAACGTTAGCCTTTCCCGGGTGATACTGCAGGTTGACATCATAATCCACAAGCAGCTCTAGCCATCTCTTCTGACGCATGTTGAGATCCTTCTGGGTGAAAACATACTTCAGGCTCTTGTGGTCGGTGAAAATTTCTACCCTATCTCCGTACAAGTAGTGCCTCCACAACTTAAGTGCAAACACTACTGCTGCCAGCTCCAAGTCATGGGTTGGGTAATTCCTCTCATGATCACGAAGTTGTCGTGACGCATAAGCTATTACCTTCCCATGCTGCATCAGAACACATCCTAAACCTCTGTCCGAAGCATCACAATATACTGAGAATCCTCCAGTTCCATCTGGAAGCGTGAGAATAGGAGCCGTCATCAAGCCTCGCTTTAACTTCTCAAAAGAATCCTGGCACTCTGCTGTCCAAGCAAACTGCACATCCTTGCGAGTCAACTGGATCAATGGCACGGAAATTCAAGCAAAGTCTGAGACAAATCGTCGGTAGTAGCCGGCCAATCCAAAAAAACTACAAACTTCTGCAACCGTGCTAGGCACTGGCCATGTTTCAATGGCCATAATTTTCTGGAGATCCACTTCAACTCCTCCTCGGGTGATGATATGACCCAAGTACGAAATGCGATCGAGCCAGAACTCGTATTTACTGAACTTGGCAGACAACTGGTGCTCTCTGAGAATCTGGAGGACAACTCAGAGATGCTGCTCATGCTCCGCTTTACTCTTGCTGTAGACCAGGATATCGTCTAGGAATACAATTACGAACTGATCCAAATAAGGCATAAAGATACGATTCATGAGGTCCATGAATACAGCCGGCGCATTGGTTGCTCCAAATGGCATCACAAGGAACTCCCAATGTCCATACCTAGATCTGAAAGCTGTCTTCGGGATGTCCTGCTCTCTGACTCTGATCTGGTAGTATCCTGACCGCAAGTCGATCTTCAAAAATATTGACGCCCCTCTGAGTTGATCGAACAAGTCATCTATCCTCGGGAGAGGGTATCTGTTCTTAATTGTCACCGAGTTTAAGGTACGATAATCTACACATAATCTGGACGTACCATCCTTCTTTTTCACAAGAAGCATCGGGGCTCCCCAAGGCGATCCACTAGCACGAATGAATCCCTTGGTTCTGAGTTCTTCAATCATCTTGTATAATATCTCCAGCTCTGATGGCGCCATCCTGTAGACTCTGTCTGACACTGGGGCTGTTTCGAGAATCAAGTCGATGGTGAACTCGATCTCCCGCTCTGGCGGCATCCCTGGAAGCTCTTCTGGGAAAATATCTGGAAACTCTTCGACTATCCGAGGTAACTGTACTACTGCTACTGCCATCCGCAACACTGGAAAAGAAGGTTTAACTTCGCCTTTGGAGAAGGAAAACTCCGGCTCGCCTGGAATGCTAAAAATAACCCTGCCAATGTGGCAGTCTATCCTAGCATACTGGTCCCTCAACCAATCCATCCCTAAGACCACATCATAATCGGCCATCGAAAACTCTATCAATCTAGCAAGAAATTCTCTACCGCTAACTACGATCCGACACGAGAAAAATACTCTATCTACTCCCACAAGTCCGTTACCAGTAAGTATATTGAGCCTTACTGATAATGACTCGGGTTCCAGTCCTACCAGTGTCGTGAATCGTACAGACATAAATGAATGCGAGGCACCAGAATCAAATAATACTGAAGCTGGAAAGGTATTGACGAGAATAGTACCTGCCACTACCTCACCTGGTGCTATTCTTTCTTCTCCCATGGTCAAAGCCAGTACTTGACCATGTCCTCTGGGTGCGGGTCCCCTCTGCTCAAAATTCCTCTGCCTGCTCTGGATCAGGGCTTGGGCTTGGGCATACTGTTACGGTCTCTGCTGCTGGAATGCCTGGGCCTGCGTCGGCAATGGCCTAGGGAACGAGTACTGCAGCTGCTGCTGCTGCTGGACTGGTGCTGGTCCTCTAACTGAAGGACTAGAGAAGGCTGATGAACTTCCCCTGTTTGGGCAATTCCCAACCCTGTGGTCCGGAGCACCACAAACCAAGCACAAACCCTGTGCTCTGCGACACTCTGATACCACATGTCCTGGCTTCCCGCAGTGTGAACATCCCACTGCGGAAGACTGCTTCTGCTTCTGCTGCTGAGGGTGCATCGGGGTGGAATGCTGAACCGATGTCACTGAGGCCGCCCGCCTCGGAGCTCCAATGGTCAAAGCCCTGGCCGCCGGGGCTGGTGCTGAAGACTGATTCATCTGGCTGTGGGATCGCTTCCGACCTCCGGTCCTATCCACGATCCTCTGGGAGGTATATTCATGCCTCTGGGCTGCCCTCAGTACTGCATCAAAATTCTGATGCTCAAACTGCTCCACCGCCAATAAAATCTCCAGATGAAGCCCCTGCTGGAATTGCTGGGCTCTATCAAACTCGATCGTACCAAGGTGGAAGCAAACCGACTAAGCCTGGAGAACTCGGTCGCATATCCATCGACCGTCCTGCCCATCTGCTTCAGATTGGTGAACCTCGTCTGTAGATCATACCGAGCTACAGCATCAAAATACTTGGTCTGAAATCTCTCCCTGAATACTGTCCATAAAATAGGGGCCACTAATCCATCGGCCTGCGCTGCCCACCAGCTGCGGGCAAGATCTAGTAACTGCGGGCGCACTACGGCCACCTTCTCGGCTTCTGGAGTCCTGGCTGCTTCTAGAATCACCTCTGTGTCTTGAAGCCATGCATCTGCAGCGATCGCATCTTCACTGCCGTCGAAGAAGGGAGGGTTCAAGCGCTTGAAGATGTTGGCCGTGCTATTACCCTGATGACCTCCTCTGGTCAAAGCGTCTGCTACCGCCTAGTGTAAAGCATCTCCGCGACGATCCTGGAAGGCTAATAATGACCTGATGAGACCCACCAAAGTGCCATCCTCAGGTTCTGCTGGCTGGATGGGCTGAACTGGTGGCTCTCCTTCAGTAGGCATGACTCTGGAGGCTACTCCTGAATGCTGGGCTTGATCTCCAGGTTGCTGCTGGTCTGCTGGAGGTGCACCGCCTTGCTGATCGGCAGGTCCAGGAACAATGCCGCTGAAGAAGACGATATAGAAAACAATAAGGAAGGACCATGACAGATCAACGATACAAGCATGTGATCAGGTCAAGATTCTCAGAGATTTGAAGATACGAGCAGAGATCAAGGGCAAATACTGATTGAGACATCTATTCGGTAAACCCTCACATATCTTGAATTACAAGACCTGTATGGGCCACCACTAAAACTATGTCACGCCCCAGAACCAGAATACTGGAGAGTGGGGGCAGACATAGCCAGCTACGTATAATGAAATGGAATCCACGTCACTATACAGTCACGGCTGTCTAGATATATGAGAGTTTAACTACAATCCATCAGTCTCCTATGGTCAGGAACAAGCCTATTGTCTCAATCACAAGCAAGTAGTAACAGTCACAAGATATTAGAGCATCAATATACAATAGTAGGCGTCCCATATATTACATATTGGATGATCATGAAGCTAGTCGTACAAAATGTCAGGACTAGCAAGAGTTTTAGTCAATACATGATCAACCCTAGGATTTGTCAATCATGTTACAGCCCGTAGGCAGACAGTAAATCAGGTGCAATACGAGCTAACACGTGCTCGTCGGCTAAACGCCTTAAAAGAATAATTTTCCAAGTAGAGTGGGAGGACAAAAAAAACCCACTCGTTGCCCTGGTTACGCCTGGTGGTCACCATCGGGCTGGAAGACAGGTGGATCCTCTGGTGCTGCTCCGATATCTGGGCACACAAAACCAGCTGGGTCAGACCCAGAAAGAGCAAGTACCACAAAGGAGGCTTCACTTAGGAACTAAAGCCAGCATATCACAATAGAATATTAATGATAATAAATAAAAAATTGATAATAATAGAGATAACAACAGTAAACTGAGTACGAGGAAACTATTCAAGTAGCCAGGCCACAACCCTTAAACCAAATAAGGACCGGGGTTACAGCCCTTCACCTGAATAGAAACCCGTCTCAAATACTATTGGTACAGTGAAGACAATAAATGAAGAGAGGACACAGAACTGCTCCGGGAGCCAGGTTACAACCCTTAAACCAAACAAGGACCGGGGTTGTAACCCTTCGCCGGAACAGAATTGGACCCCTGATCTTTATTGCTAAGGCCAGCATGATTAATCATGGTATTGAAGTAAGGTCAAACATGACGAACATGACATGGAGTTGCAATAAGACAATAAACGAAGGGAGGACACAGAACTGCTCCGAGAGCCAGGTTACAACCCTTAAATCAAACAAGGACCGGGGTTGTAACCCTTCGCCTGAACAGAACTGGACCCCCGATCGTTATTGCTAAGACAAGTATCAATAATCATGTCATGTTACAATCTTGCATAGGATCAGGATAAGACTAAGCTGGAATAAACTCCATCCAATCAATCACGGCCAATCAAGAGTACAGCTTGATACTTTTAACTAACTAGGGTTATCACAGGCCTAGTTACTAGCAAGATGCAATAAGATTATCCCAACAGCCACAAGCCCTGCAGACCATCCGGTTATCCAGGTCGAACGTTTATGAAGAATGCAACACGTGACTGTGTGCTGGAAATGTGCCCTACTCGTCGGTATGCTACAAGTCCACTGAATGCGCCCAGATAATGAGATTGCCTGTAGCTAAGAATCTCTTTATGACTACTGAATTATTCTAGTTAATTAGCCTTAGTTAATTTCAGTAGGTGTCCCTGACCGTGGTACTCAGGGACCCCCATCCTAGACATGATGCAAGACAGTACCAGTTTATTTGTACAAACACAATCGCCCACGGTGTCCAGATCTTTCATACTTGTCATGTCAGGCTAGCTATCGTAACAGCATGCCGAGATATATCATGTCAGTTTACTTGTCAAGAGTGTGCCACAGCAGGCCACTATCGTGTTCTATTCGTACCTTATCATGAATGAGAGAAACTTGCATAAAACAACTAGTAACATATTCTTGAAGCCAATGAAAAGATCTACAACTTTTATGTTTTGAGTTTTTCGAGATTCTAGCTACAAAACAACTTAAACAGGCAAAAACAGCAAAATACGACAATTCCGGCGCATGGGATTCCTGCACAATCGGTGCATGAGATTCCTGCACAAATCGGCGCATGAGATTCCTGTACAAATCGGCGCATGAGATTTCTGCACAAATCGGCGCATGAGATTTCTGCACAAATCGGCGCATGAGTTTTCTGCACAAATCGGCGCATGAGATTTCTGCACAAATCGGCGCATGAGATTTCTGCACAAATCGGCGCATGAGATTTCTGCACAAATCGGCGCATGAGATTTCTGCACAATTGGCGCATGAAATTTCTGCACAAATCGGCGCATGGCCTCCCGGCGCATGGCCTCCCGGCGCGTGGGGTTCGTCGTCCCCAAACAGCAAGTTCAGCCATGAAAATTCTGAAAACTTGCCATGATCATAACTTTCTCATCCGGAGTCGAATCAAGCAAAACAAAAGCCAAAACTGAAGAAAATTGAATTCTCTACAACATAGAACCATTAGTTTTTGGAAATACCAAGTTTTTAGAGATCAAAACCAAGAAAAACTAAACAAAATAGAACTTAAAACTTAGATCTACAAAAATATAACCATAAAAATGTAAAATGCCAAGTTCTAAAGTATCTTAGAATCAAGTGAGGAAGAGAATGGATCAATAAAACTTGAGATCCATCATGAAGCAAGTTTGCACTTGCCTAAGCTCTCTCTCTCTTCCTGGTAGGTGTAGAAGTAAATGTGGAGAAGAAGAAGAGTAATGAAGAGAGAGAATGAAGGAATGGGTTAATAAAGGATGATGGGGGAGGTAGGTGGGGGTTCTCCCCTTGGTTCATGATGAACCAAGGCAACTCAAGCCTAGCCGAACCAACCCAAAATAAACCGAGCCAAGCCAAAAGATATACAATACAAGAGAAAATATGTACACGTATTCCAAGATACATAATACGAACTACAGGCATTACAAGGTGGCTCCAGCTTAAGAGGGCAGTTTCACCGAGAGAGCTGCTCCAGAAGTAATTTCTAATGCTGAGGGAGCTGTGAAAGAAGAGGTGGCACCACAAGGCAGTTCCGCCGGGAGTTCCAGTCATCCATCTCCTCTGGATATTGATCTGGCTGCCGCAGATCCTACTTATACGTGCTGGCTGAGGGAGTTCTATCTTCCCCAGCATAGACGAAAGTAGATACATATATTGAGTGGATTTGTTTTGATGGATATATCTCATCTGGATATTTTGATGGATATTTGTTTTGATGGATATATCTCCTTTTGTATATTTTAATGGATGTTTGTTTTCTTGTGTGTGAAGTATATTGGTATAGCTTGCTATGTGGCACATATTGTGATGTATATTTGTTTGTGTGATGTGTGATGCATATTATGATGTTCCGAGAGGCTTGAGGAGACGACCAATTATTTTCGGTCTATTCTAGATTGTATTGTACGGGCCGGTGTTGAGTGTTCCCCCGAAGGGGTCGACGAACACAGGGATTAGATTCTATATTTTGGATTGTACATTTGCATTCTGGATTCTTTTTTTTCAATTTAGCGACATTTTTAGCGACGTTTATATTCGTCGCTAAACTTTAGCGACGAATATAAAGGTCGCTAAAAACGTCGCTAAAGTGTTGACGTGGCAAGTAATCTGATGCCACCACATCGTCGCAAGAACGTCGCTAATGTGTCGCTAATCGGCGACCACTTGAAAACGTCGTAAATAACGTCCTAAACTAGCGACGTTATAAACGTCGCTAACTAACGTCACCCTAGCGACGTTTTACGACGTTTTCTCTATTAGTGATACGCTTTTTTTGTCGTTTATTGAACGTCGCTAAAAACGTCGCTAATTTAGTTTAGCGACATTTTGGCCTAGTTTAGCGACGTTTTGGAACGTCGCTAATCTGACAAATTTTTGTAGTAGAAGGAGGGTATTGGACACTCCGCTCGCGGCACGTCAGACTCGACGGATGACGTTAACGGGACACCACAAAGAGCCTCCAAAATCCCCATCAACAAGAAAAAAAAACTAGAGCCCACGGCTATGACCACTCGGTCAGCCACTAAGCTTAATACCCACCCCCTCCATAAACAATCCAATGCATAACATCCTCTCGTAAAATGTTAGAGGGATGGCCAACAAACCTACCTTGAGGAGATTACTTAGCCTCAAGAAAATTTTCCAAATCGATCTTATGATCATCATTGAACCCAAAATATCCCAAAGGAAACTCAAATCCATTCAACTCCAACTCGGTTTTGTGTCCACGGTTGCCGGATGCCATAAAATTTGGATCCTTTTCGCCGCCGAATACAGAATCAGCATCGTGAATGACTCCAATCAGGCGCTTTCCTGCTGGGTAGCGCACACCCCCTTAAGTCCCGAGTACTTATCTCTCTTGTCCATGGCAGCTGCAACTACCCCGAGCGCAAGAACCTCTGGATACCCTCATGGATACCCACCAACACCTAAACAATCTTCCATGGATCTGCCTTGGAGACTTCAACACGATCTCACATTGAGAGGAGAAATCGGAGGGGGGCCAGCTGGCGATGACCGACTTCAACACTTTCATCTTCAACGCCCACTTGTCCCCCCTACAGTTCTCCGGCAATGCTTTTACCTGGTGTAACATGCAAGAAGGTACCCGCAGACAATATTCCCGTCTGGATCGTGTGCTGGTAGACAACCTGTGGGCCGACTTGGATCTCATCACTAACCTCTCTCACCTTAACACCACAGAATCAGACTATTCCCCTCTCCTGATGGAGATCAGCAGCAACTCCACCCAGATCAAAAAATATTTTCGCTTCCTGAACTTCTGGAGCCATCACCCCAATTTCAGGAACATCGTGGCCTCCACGTGGAGATCAACTAGCAACCTAGACCCCCTCATCCGCGTAGCAGTAAAGCTCAAATCCACCAAGGGTGCGTTATCGTCTTGGAGCAGACTCGCTTTTGGAAATATTTTCCAAGCTATCAAGACAGCAGAAGATGATGTCACTCGTGCTGAGATCCTGTTCGCTGCGAACAGCTCGTCGGAAGCCCGTACCGCCCTGAACCTTACGAAGGCGATACTCAAGTCCAGGGTGAAGGTCGAGACGAAATTCTGGAAGCAAAAAAGCCAGATTAACCTGTGATACCGAAGGTGACAGAAATTTTAGCTTCTTCCACTCATGTGTCAAGGGACGCAGAAATCAGCTCAATCTTCACCAAATTTCGGACGACAACGACATCCTCCTCAAAGACCAGAAAAGCATTAACATGGCAGACGCCAACTTCTACACCAAACTTTTCTCCAAAACGAACATCGTTAAAGATGAGGCTTTCCTGGCTAAGGTCCCCAGCATGATCAGTGAGTAGGAGAACATCATGTTGTTAACCACCCCCTCTCCGGAGGAAGTCAAGTCGGCTGTCTGGTCCCTAGACGAACAAAGCGCTCCCGGACCAGACGGTTTCTCCGAAGCTTTCTTCTGTTCTTATTGGGAGATTATCGGGTCTGACTTTCACAATGCTGCGGTGGCATTTTTCGAAGGAGCGAGCTACCCCAAATCCATCTCCCGGGCCAACCTTATCATGATCCCTAAAAAAGATAACACGGTGACATTCAAAGACTTTAGACCGATCAGCTTATGCATCTTCACCAACAAAATCATTTCCAAGATCATCGCGACCCGCATGTCCACTCTTCTTCCCAAGATCATCTCCGAGGAGCAGAGCGGCTTCGTCCCCGGTCGGAACATCACCGATAACATCTTGCTCGCTCAGGAGTTGATCACTTGCATGAAATTCTTGTCCAGGAGGGAAAATGTCGTCATCAAACTCGACATAGAGAAAGCCTATGACCGTCTGGACTGGCAATTCATGATTTGGGTATTCAGAACCTTCGGGTTCTTGGAGACTTGGATCGACATCATATTCAAGTCCGTCAACAACTCTTGGTTCTCCATGGACATCAACAGGAAAACCAACGGTTTCTTCAGATCCAGCCGTGGGGTACGATAAGGTGATCCTTTATCCGCCACCATTTTCAACATCGCAGCCGAAGCGCTCAGCAGAAACCTAAACAACATAGCGAATACCCCCAGATTCTGCCACTATCATACCACCACTGGCTGCCCTCTTATCACGCTTATGGCTTATGCCGATGACATCCTCATCTTCTTTTTCGGGGATATTGGGTCGATAGAGGTGGTCTGCAGTACTCTAGAGAAATATACCAGATGCTCTGGCCAACATATCAACGCTGACAAAAGCGTCATCTACACCCACCACAATGCCGACCGGAATCACTCGTCCACCCTGACCAACCTAACCTCCTTCTCCACCGCATACCTATCGTTATCCTACCTGGGATGCCCGTTGGTGTACGAAAAATCGAACTCTGGCATTTTCGAGGGTTTGGTGAACAAAATCAAAAGAAAAATCGAAGGTTAGCACAACGCGATCATTTCCCTGGAAGGCAAGATGATCCTCATCAAGCATGTCCTATCCTCCATCCCCATCTACACCCTGGCAGTATGCTCCCTACCCAAGAAATGTTTTTCTGAGATCGAGTCCCTTTTCGCCAACTTCTTTTGGGGCCACATCGACGGCAAGGACAAGCACCACTGGGCCAGCTGGGACACTATGGCCAAACCCACCGATACGGAAGGACTTGGCTTTACTAGATTAGCGTACATCATCGACGCTTGTTCAATAAATTTGTGGTGGAAGCTTCGCACAGACAACTCCATCTGGACTAGGTTCATGAAGGCCAGATATTTCCAACATTCTCATCCCGTGACTGCCGTCGCCAACAACCGATCCTCTGCATCCTGGCGTCGGATCCTTCATGGCCGCCACCTCGCTGAACCCTTTATCATCGAGAACACTGACACCCTACAGTGGTCCTCCACGCCCGATGGCACCTTCACGATAGCCTCTGCCAAGACGACGGCGAGAGGCACCGACTCGCCTGTACCGTTGATCGCTCCTTTTTGGCACTCCTGCATCCCCAACAAATGGTCGATCCTCATCTAGAGAGCATACTGCCAAAAGTTACCTACCGACGACTCCCTTACCTCCATCGGCTACAGCTTAGCGTCCAAGTGTCATTGATGCACCTCACACCAATCGGAAATAACTGAACACATTCTTCTCCATGGCAGCATCGCTTACCAGTTGTGGTCCAGTCTTTCACAGTGATGTGGCCAGGCCCCCCATACTGGGAGCTTCAACGATCTCCTTGCTAGCTGGGGATCCTCTCATGGGCATCAGATCGTCGCAGCCGCTGGCATTTGAGTGCTATGGAAGAACAGAAACAAATTTAGGTATGAAGGTCACCAATACATCCCTCAACAGATTTTCAAGAAAGTACTCCGGCAGTGTCTCCGCATCAACAGAAGTTGCTCCCACACACCGGCATGTTTTTGGCAGGAGCTATACTAGTCCGACTGGCACTTTTTGTCATGCTCGGTCTATTTTGGTTTCAGTTTGTAGGTTTCCTTTCGCGCTTGGTGCGCTTACTTATATAGGCTTCGTCATTTTACGCCTAATACAAATATATATATATATATATATATATATATATATATATATATATATATATATATATATATATAGTAGCAGTGGCCACGGTAGCCAAGATAGGGGAACTCCGGCGTGGTTGCTGCGACGATGCTGCCCGTGGTCGGCCAGGAAGTCAAGGTTGGGATCTGGTCAGAGTTTGTCGAGGGTGGTGACAGGGAGATTGTTTGCCATGAAATATAAAAGAACAGAACAATTATCGGAGGACTGGACTTTTACTTCACAATACAAACTCGCTTGGACAAAGAAAGCCTAGGGACAAAAACCTAGGTACAGCAATCTAAGTACAATTGTTTATTTTAGATTCTGGGGGGTGACGGTAGAAGCTCGGGAAAGCGACGGCAGCTTTGCCTTACTCCTTGGATGATCGGGTGCAGCTTTGACTCTGTAGAAGATCTGCTTGGCGTTGCTGAAGAAATGCTCTCTTTTCAGGCTCTGTATATTCTCTCTCCGGCTCTCTGGCTCTCTATGTCACTCTCATTTTCTCTCTGTATGTATCCGTCTCTGTCTGTATATATTTTCGCAAGGGAATGGCACCTTCCTATTTATAAAAGTGGGGGGCTCATTAGGGTTTGCAATGATTGCCCATTCTTTAAAAGTCGGCGGCTAAGGATCATTGGATCTGGGCCTTTCATCGAGATTTGAGCAACAAATGTGATTGCATCAAATCTTTTGTAGGTAATTAATGAAAATTGACATAAATCCTTCCGATTTGTCATGCCAACCTCGAATTTCTCGACACGTGTCATTAATTTGCTTATTTGCAAATGATCTGATTTGATCCTAATATTTTATTGGAATTTGTTGAGGGATTTCGCTCAATTTGATGCCACGTGCCCTGCTATCATGCCACGCGTCGTAACCGCAAGCCATAGCAGAAATCTGAGCCGCAGGAAGGTTGCTCCTCATTGAGCCACATAAGACTGGCCACGTGTCAAGGCTGCTTGAGAGTGGCCCCCTGAACATTTGGACCGCATGGTAATAATTTAAACCGCATGAGTGTGGATGACCGCATGATGGGGGCCTTCTTCGTGAACCGCATAAGGATAGTCTTCGTGAGCCGCATGAAGACAGTCTTCGTGAGCCGCATAGGGCTAGTCTTCGTGAGCCGCATGGGGCTAGTCTTCATGAGCCGCATGGGGAAGCCTCCGCTAGGGCCGTATGGGATGGTCTCTACTTGAGCCGTATGCAACTGTCCACGTGTCAAGGCCGCATGATAGTTTTTGGATCTCGGGGATTGTGTCAGAGATTTTCTTCGTTTCCCTAGGAGTCTGTCATTATGACAGAGTCATGATTGTAGGGCTGTCATGTGTCAGTGCTGTCAGTCATCGAAGCATTTAATACAGTAAAGGACAAAATGGAAGAGCTGTTTGTAGGCCACGTGGCTCCTCTCCGAGCCGCATAGAACTTGTTTTGAGCCGCATAGATCCTTGATCCGCATAGATCTTTGAGCCGCATGAACTCTCTGAGCCGCATGGGACTTTCTGGCCTCATGGATCTTTCTTTATTTTTTTCCATGCTGCTAAAAGACTCCCTTCAAAGTTTTCAATTTGTAAAATTGAAATACTTTGAATAAGAAGCATGGCCATGTATAAATTCTTCTGGCCGCATATGATGTCCAAGCCGCATGGATGTCTTGGCCGTATGGATGTCTCGACCGCATGGATGTTTCGGCCGCATGGATGTCTCGGCCGCATGGATGTCTCGGCCGCATTGAGTCAATCAGCCGCAGGGACTTTCGGGCCGCATAGCTCCTCGCCACGTGTGCGCATCATTAATTGCCTCAAATTCGTTTTAGTGCCGCCTTTTGGGGAAATCCCAAGGGTCGGCTCATTAAATCTTTGGATTTTACGCCCTGGGTGAATCTCCTTTATGAGAGGGGACGAAATCCGAGGAGTCGATTTCGTCTTTTCCGAGGCGGTTATTAGTCTACGTGTCCCCTCCCTCTCTCGTCCTCCTATAAATAAGAGGAGTTTAAGAGAGAGAACTTCTTTACTTTCTCTTTTACTTCGAACTTTTCATACCCATTGTCATCTTCTTCTTCAATCACCAATGGCTTCCAAGAAGACCGTTGCGACAAAGGACAAGAAGGCGGTATCTTCGTCGTCTGCGACGGCGAGGGTCAAGACAACTGCCTCTACTTCGACCGCGACTGTTCCTCCGCCGGCCGTCGTGCCCACAACTCATCCTGATGTTCATCCCCCTATTGCTGGTAAGAACTTTATGTGGGTTTAAAGAACCCTAACTGCTATGGCTACGTCGCATGCTTTATGCACGAGCCTTTATTTTCATGTGAGCCGCATGTTCGTCTTATGGCCGAGCCGCGAGCCGCATAAGAATAGCCACTGTGGCCGCATACGCGCTTCGCCAACGAAGCCGCATAAGCTACACTGAGCCGTATCGATCCGCATGCGTTTGTTTGTCACGTGGTCCGTACGAACTTATTCGATCCCTGCGGGCCCTATGTAAGCACTGCCGCATGACCCTTCACTAAATGGAGCCGCATGAATATTCTTCTGAGCTTGGGCCGCATGCGGCTTCAGTAAGTAAGAGTCGCATAAGTATTCTCCTGAGCCGCATGAGGCTTCGTTAAGTTGGAACCGCATACGCTCGAAAGCACCCATTAGTTCCTTTTTTTGTCCATCTTTTTAACTTATCTTTTTCTGTCTCCTTCTCAGTGAATTTGCCGGTTAATGCTGCTAGAGAGCTCCTGGTAGGCAGTGTCCAAGCTGCTCTGGGCTATAGGTACGACCATATAGTTCAGCATATGGTGGACCAGTTTCCGAGTGATGAGCCTCCGGCGAGATTGAATGCTCTCAAGAACCAGCCTTTCTATTTTCTTAACGCTATGATAAACTCGGGGAAATTAGAAGGGGAATACTTGAAGCCCGCATTCTTCTTTGGAGACGCCTTGGCTGTGAAGAACAGTCAGATTCTGGAGGTGTCAGAGAACTAGAGTTTGTTTCTAACGGAATGGCGATCCGCATCCCCATGGAGCGTTACTTTCCTTTATCTTGGTTCAATATGCTCCCGCTGGACCGGAAGATGGAAGATTCTTTAACTCCTACCCGAAGTGAGATGTTTGTAGGAGACATCCATTATAACAACAGCCTGAAGTCCGTGTGTGCGGGCAAGGTGCACACCAGCCGTTCTGTAATAGGGTTAGCCCCGGGTACTTTCCTGAATGTGCCGGGTCCCAACTTCATATTTTCTACAGTCGACACTTTTATGAACCAACTCGATCGGAAGGGCTCCTATTCCATTGGTCGGTTGATGCTCCCTAGTTGGATACATCCCATTCCCTCGTGGACCAATCTGTCCATGTGGATTTTGCGAAAGTATGAGGCCTTTCTGCGTGAGATTGGTCTTTACCATGCTATTCGGGACACCAGCCATGGCTTGCCTATAAACAAGAGATTGTTTATATCTCTGCTGGAGCTGTATAATCGCCGTACGGGAACCTTCTATACGCCCGTAGGGGAAATGGGGCTTGCGCTCTACGAAATGCATGCGATCTCTAAGCTTCCTTGGGGGGACGAAGCTTTTGAGGCGTATACTCCCACGAATGAGGAGTTCGAAGAGTTGGAAAGACGGTATCCAGGCTTCGTGGCTCTTTATCAAGAGATATTGTGCCATTATAGCACATGTCATCAAATAGAAAAGAAGGAGAGCAGTTCGGAAGGGAACGCCCCTCATACCAAGGACTGGGTGCGCTATCTCTTCACGACGGATGCCTCAGGTCAAGTTACTCCCCGCCGTCCTCAATCTCGGGAGGCGGTGAAAGCCTAAGTGTCGTCAGCTAAAAGGTTGGCCACCTCTAGTGACAGATTCGGGAGTCAGACCGACTCTTTTGGTTATTTTTATCAGGACACCCAAGAGTTGTCGGAGAAGGCGCTCCTGGCAGGATTCTTGATGATATTGCTGTGAAACTGTGTAGTCTCGGGCGGAGCAGGTTCCATCGAGAGGATCAATCGCAATTTCATCCTTCCGGCTGTGAAGTTAGTTTTGCGAGTCCGGCTAGCTCTCCTCTCGGCCATGGTGTGCAGCATACACCGTGGACTTCACTATTTCACATCCAAGGTCATTGCCCGCGATGTGACAAAAGATTTTGAACTGACTGAGCTGCCCTATCATTATTTGATGGGGTGGCTGTTGATACATTATCCGTCTTTAATGAGACCGGGCTCTGAAGACGACGTAACTGATGACGACGCTTTTATCTTCCGCTATCGTAATGAGTCTTGGGAATTCGAGACCATGCGTGCTTGTCGGATGGCACTGGCGAGGGCAGACATGTACAACATTTTCGTATCTGTCCCTCGTTTTACTGATGAGGAAATAGCGGCTGTCCATCTTGACGGTATTGGGCCCCCTCAACTTCTGGACGGCCAGATGCTTCTGTGGTTGCGAAATATCTGTCCCTCTCATCTGGTGTATCGCAACCGTAACACTGTCTTTCTGGAGCCTTATCTGCCTAGCAGGTTCTCCCGATAATTTGGATATAGTCAACTTTTTCTAGACAGTCCCAGCTCTTGTCTGGGCTTTGAAGGTAGCCTTCTTGACGGCATCCGGGCCTGGCATTACTATGACACATTCCATACCCGTACCGTTTTCTCAGTTCCTGCTATCAAGGCGTCGGTAGAGATCTTGTATATGGCAGCTCTGTACCACCTCATGGCGAACAAGCCCCCCGTTGATTTTAACCCGGGTGTCAGTTTCATCGTTGGTACAGGCCTGGATGGGGGTTCCCAGGGGGCCAAGACAAGAAATCGGAAGAACAGAGTCGAAGTGCCGGATTCGGACTCCGCTGCTGCAGATGACGAAGGCAACGAGCATGATGGAGATGACTCTTCCCTTCCAGCGGCAGATGTAGGGGCGGATCAGCCGCCTGTTTTGCCAGATGAGATGGTGGTAGATCAGTGTCACGACCCGCACCCACTGTGAGGGTACGAGAGCGTAACAATGCCCAGCCTACGCCGCAGTGTCGGCGGTAGAACGCTGTTCTAGGTCATAAACTATAACTAACATAATATGAATACTCTCCATAAAGAGGCCAACACAGAGGTACAGCTCAATCACAATCTAAGGTAGAGTGTAGCAGGATGGAAATAGATAAGAAATCCCCAACTGAGGTACAGCAGAAAGAAATAACAAGTCTCATCATCTCTAAAATATACAACTCTGAAAATAAAGACAACAGCTAAGCATGAAAAGAAGGAACAGTCTAAGCTATCTACACTATACAAGGTATCATCCTGAGCAGCTTCCTGAACCTCCCCAGGGGTCCAGGTCGCGAGTGTCAACTAGGCAAGCTCCAAGTAAGGGTGCAGGGTTCCTCATCATCCTCTGTAAAATTTTCAACAGGTCCAGTCAGGACGGGAGCGAGCACAAAACATCTCACGCAGTTCATATCATGTTAGGAAATATAAAGCATGCACTAGAGTAAGGTACATGAAACGCTGAAAGAAAGAAGTATATGAAAAATAGTAGAGATTTGATAACAGGAAATATCTAAATATGATAAGTAAGAACTGTAAGCCTACTGTGATTTAGAGTACAATATGGTTATATAAACGGTCTAGAAAAATGCAATGGTAACTCCATTGTATGTGGGTGTACAATAGACATATACAATAGTTATACAATCTTGTACAATAAGATTTGATTACATAACCAATTCTACTCCTTCTCCCCAATCAATACATAAGGATCCACTCTAGTTACGTTATCTTGCACAATAGTGTACAATGTTATACAATGGATGTACAATATTATACAATAGATGTACAATGATATACAATAGTTGTACAATGTTATACAATAGTGTACAATGGTCTATCTCTGGGACTCATGTGATACTGAGAGTACAATATGCACAAGGAGTATACAAGGATATGGGTATTCAATAAATACAATATGTAAGTGAAACGCACATCACAATATGTATCTAGTGAATACAAGGGGATAACATCCCAAAAGAAGATCCGTATAGTACCAATCTGTGATAACAATCGTGTCAACATCAAGTACAGTAATCTAGAGCAAGAATATAAATCCAGACAAGTATAAAACGGTCAGAGAATGTACTCGCCTCGTATCTGAATGTCTGAAGTAAATTTACCGTCCGAGATGAGGTACCTGACTCCTATTTAGAGCAACACAAGTCAAGATGTATACAAGAGATGATAAATGTAATCTACAATGCATCTGCATGCTGTATAGGTCAAACTAGACCAAAGTCAACTCTCGGTCAACTCTAGTCAACTAGACTGGTCAAAGTAGGTCAAGCCTATTCCAAACAAGTCTAACAAGTCTCACTAGGCCTAACCAAGCCTAGTCTAGCAATCATATACCAATCACAAGTCATACTAGACTATCAACACACAACATTGGTGTATTCATATCATAAACATAGGCCCTATGCCCTATAGTCCACATCACACATATTTCACATATCATATACATAACAATATATATATATCTAAAATATAATACACCCACATATTATAATATATAGGATACCTATATATTCATCTCACATATATACACACATGTCCATAAATGTATCTAATATAATATAGTGCACTCATATATTTGTAGGATACATTAAAAATATGAGTCTAACATACACGCATATATATATATATATATATATATATATATATATATATATATATATATATATATATATATATATATATATATATATATATATATGTACACATATCCATAGGGAAAAAAGAGAATGAAAGTGCATGTGTTCAAGTGTATGTGTGTGTGTGTCATGTGACATGAGAGTGTCACTTGAGGGTGTGAAACATGTGTGTGTGTGTACATGAAAAGACAAATCAACACTAGTTATGAGTTTACACTACACATGGCACAAAGCTAACCCATCTACATTACACATGTATTATACTTAACATGCATGGCTACAAGTATACATCTATATACATTAGAGTAGAGACTATTTAAGTTATAACTAACATGCATCTATACTTTACATAAATCTATATATATTATAGCAATCATTTAGAGAAGGGTTACATGGCATGGTGGTTGACATAGAGTGGGGTGTCCTTGTGCAGAGGGTGAAGTTCATTCTCAGTTTAGTTCCACATTTACATATAAAATAAAGTGAGCTATCCTATAAACTGGTGTAACTAACCACATAAAATGAACCATGTTATCTGAAATATGCCATTAAGCCAACATCCCATATGCATACAGCTTATGTATTGTCTAATACTGAAATTAACTAACATTTCGAATTAAGGGGTTGAAGGTTAACATTACATTCATAGACATTCCACTATATTGAAAACTAAAATTGTCTTGGCAATAGGAAAAGGAAGGTATATATGCTTACATGGACAGTTCAGTGTTCGAACAACCTAAAATAAACTAATATTCAATCTAAATATCAGCTATGCATTGGTTCTATGTCTACATATGAAATCTGATATTGCATTTACAAAATTTATACATTATGCATTCATATCTATCATTACATATATACCATGCATTTATTTCTAGCATTCATTATATACTTTCATGCATGCATTGTATATCATTCTTTCATTCATGCATTTATGCATTGCTTACATATATTGCATTAATTGCATTCTTACGTGCTTGCATTCAACCATATATATACATTAATGTAAAGAGGATATATATCATATATATATCATTTCAATCATCTAACATATCATGTATTACATACTCTATATTCATTTAATATCCATACAACATAGGCTCAAAGGTTACACAAAATGCATATATCGTATAGTCACTCTTTAACTTAAAACCAATACTGTACCAATTGGGCATTCACTAAATTCTAGGATTAAAGTATGTTGTATTACTTCATGTTAGCTTTCCGAAACTTCAAACGGATCGTATTTTCGTGTCCGGAAGATCCCGAAATCGCAAAAAACCGAAACGCGTTCGTCTTTCGTATAGCTGACACTCAAATAATTCTACAGAAAGTTACAGAAAGAATTTGGCTTATTAAAATATATATTTGGAAAGCTAACTTCGATACGGTTCTCTAAAAAATAACGAAAGATAAATCGAAGTTTTAAGCTAAAAATTATGACATTTCTAAGTTGCTATTGCTACTAAAAACGTGGATAAAAATTATGACGAATTTGGGTAGTTTGAGACAAAAGAACACAAGTATATAACATAATATAGCAAGACTCACTCTCTACACTAATATATATATGAGACACTATAGAACACATCTTCAATACAAAAATATGAGATTAAACATGTAATAATTCATTCATACATAACAACAACACATAGTGTGTCCAAATTTGGGGTTTTTCCACATGGACACAACCACAACACAAAGGACACTCCTATGACCTCCAAATGGACACGAAATGGACACAAATGGAGATACAACCGTGGGGATCATTCCTATGGATTCAAAATAGACCTATATGTATGAGGAAATGAAAAAAAGAAGGAATTTATACCTCCCGGTAGATCGAATCGAAGAAAAGCCTTTCCGGAGCGACACCGGCACGTAGAGATTCCAAAAGGACACGAACGAGCTCCGAATCCTCCCAAACTTGGGTAACTTCCTCCTTGGCTAGAATGGAGAAGGAAAGAAGAAGCTTTGGTGGCAAAATGGAAGGATTTGGTGAAAAATTGCTAGGGATTGCTCTCTAGGAATTTGAAGAAGAACAAGAGAGAGAGTGTGGATGAGAATAATGAAATGAACTTGAGCCTATCCTCTCCCAAAGTGGCTGGCCATATGGGGCTATTTGTCAAATTTTGGTAAGGTGCAAAATGCCCCCACTAACCTGTTCTATTAGTATTAGGAAAGGGCTAATTGGTTGGGGCTAAATTAGTCATTCTAAAGTCTCTAATCATACTAACCTTATCCATAATAATTAGTCTAACCTCTAACTAAAATATTTCTATCATGTGGGCCATGGCTAACTAATGTGTGGGTCCACTAAAGTCAACACTACCTCCGGATCCCCGTTTCAAGTCGGATTGAGCTGAAATTCGAACCCGACTCAAATAACCCCAAAACAATATCATAAATAATAAAATAAATTTCAAAAATATTTCAAAAATACAAAATGATAAAAATATCCCTGTTCCAGAAAACTGGGGGTGACAAATTCCTCGAAATTAAAACCAAATAATAGTAAAATGTCAAAATCACAAGTCATAATTTTAAATAGTTTAAAAATGATTATAAATCATCAAAAATCATAATATGAAATAATTATCAATAAATAATAATTATAATTACAAAATTTCAAAATTATCCTCATCTGGAAAACTGGGTGTTACAATCCTACCTACCTTATAAAAATTTCGTCCTCGAAATTAAGATGATCGCACCCCCTTCTAGGTCAAACATAGTCAAGGGTCAATCACTAGTCAATTTCTCAACATCCAAGTACTTGGTCATCAACTGGTCAACTTCTTAGGGTTTTATCTATGCTAGCTATTTAGGTGTTGGCAACTAGAATTTAGCAAAAGAGAAACTCTATAATAGACTAGCTCTTAACTTCCCAATCCTATCAAGTCACCTATAACTAAATACCTACAAGCTAAGCACATGAATACCAAATACCACATATATATATATATATATATATATATATATATATATATTTTATATATATATATACAACAACCCATCACATATATCCTAAGTATATCATCTATATATATACATGACTGATCAACCAAGGGTTAAGGCAGACTAAACTTATAAGGGTCTGAAACAATGCTTAGAACTAGGCTAAGGATGAATGGTATGAATCAAGGGGACATGGTATCTAGTGAAGGGTCTGCACACTGCCTATAAAGGTAATCAACACAAAGGAACTCAACACGAAGGGAACTTAACTAAAATGGAAAACTGAACCAAGTATAGGCTAAACAACATGTTTATAACCCTATACAACAATGGCCTATAGATACCAACTAACATATATCCCATATGCCAATATCATCTGCAATCTATCTATGCAAATAGACCTCTCGATCTTAGGTGAAACTACAACTATACTCAAAGGAAGGCTCTGGTCATGGGTGCCTCACTGGAAAAGGTAAGGGAAAGTAGTAATAATCATCAAGGATGTAAGGCATACTAACATCCTATATGTAACTGGTTGGCATTATAGATAACAGGAGAATTATTTACAATGGGTTACTATTCTAACACCAATGCTAACTATCACCTCTAGGGTACAGACACTCTACAAGTCATCATACCATTATACTATGAAGGAACTACCTATGAATAAGCTCTACAAAACTAAATATCCCTACTCCTAAGTCATTTATAACAATCAAAAGGGTATGATGTTTAAACCTTCTCAAGATACAATCTGTTAACCATATGCGTCTGTCCAAAATCATGTTGTCCAGAGTCTTCATCATGCTAGTGAGCAAGGCTACGATAATCACCGAGTCCTTGACTAAGGTACGTACCTCTAGGTTCATGGTATTTAAAATTTTTGTACTGTCGCATGCGACGGCAAAAACCTTAAATTCCCACACCCGAGAATACATCCAAAATCTGACTACATGTCCTCACTATGCCAACTAACACGACTATCGAGGATTCTAGATTTCATGATTTAGGCGACCTAGCCCATATGATTTTCTCAGAAGAAAAAAACAAACACAACAAAAGAGTAACATGGCAAAATTAATCAATCAACAAGGAACAGATGGAATCGAATTTCAAGGTAATTATAAAAGACAATTGCGGGAATGGAATTGAGAAGAACGGAACTTGCAACAAGATCTCCAATGGTCTGCGCATCCGTGACTGTCCTGACGATAGCTCACCCTGCTAGTTTTTTCCTGGTCTGCTGCTGATGCTGCATGAATCTCCGCTGCTGAGAGAAATCAGAAATGACGGGAGAAAATCTCTGTACAGATAGAGGTGCACCTCCAATGGAGCAGAAATGCCAACCTGAGTCGGCACAACAGAAACTGCGGTCTCGAGGCCCTGATGAACAGGACGAGAGGTGGCCAGTCTCTCGATAGTATCCTCTGAACCGAAGCGATGAGATCGTGTCTTCATAACCATTATGAAAACAGATCAAAACAAGAAGCAATTTCTGAGAATAAAACAAAAATTTAAAGGAGGACAGTTTATATTCAAAGGGAAGTCAATAAGTAACAATTTTAGACAAAAGGAATCTGATTAAGAGTTTTTTTCCTAATGTGATTGAGTACCTCCAAAATAATCCTAATCCTACTGCAGGCTGTAGTGATACTCTAGTTCGAATACCACTACATAAACTCGACCTGCATGGGCCACCACTAAAAATGTGTCACGACCCGCACCCACTGTGAGGGTACGAGAGTGTAACAACGCCCAGCCTACGCCGCAGTGTCGGCGGTAGAACGTTGTTCTAGGTCATGAACTATAACTAACATAATATGAATACTTCCCATAAGGAGGCCAACACAGAGGTACAGCTCAATCACAATCTAAGGTAGAGTGTAGCAGGATGGAAATAGATAAGAAATCCTCAACTGAGGTATAGCAGAAAGAAATAACAAGTCTCATCATCTCTAAAATATACAACTCTGAAAATAAAGACAACAACTAAGCATGAAAATAAGGAACAGTCTAAGCTATCTACACTATCCAAGGTATCATCCTGAGCAGTTGCCTAAACCTCCCCAGGGGTCCAGGTCGTGAGTGTCAACTAGGCAAGCTCCAAGTAAGGGTGCAGGGTTCCTCATCATCCTCTGTAAAATTTTTAACATGTCCAGTCAGGACAGGAGCGAGCACAAAATATCTCACGCTGTTCATATCATGTTAGAAAATATAAAGCATGCAATAGAGTAAGGTACATGAAATGCTGAAAGAAAGAAGTATATGAAAAATAGTAGAGATTTGATAACAAAAAATATCTAAATATGATAAGTAAGAACTGTAAGCCTACTGTGATTTAGAGTACAATATGGTTATGTAAACGGTCTAGAAAAATGCAATGGTAACTCCATTGTACATGGGTGTACAATAGACATATACAATAGTTATACAATCTTGTACAATAGGATTTGATTACATAACCAATTCTACTCCCCTCTCTAATCAATACACAAGGATCCACTCTAGTTACGTTATCTTGCACAATAGTGTACAATGTTATACAATAGATGTATAATATTATACAATAGATGTACAATGATATACAATAGTTGTACAATGTTATACAATAGTGTACAATGGTCTATCCCTGGGACTCATGTGATACTGAGAGTACAATATGCACAAGGAGTATACAAGGATATGGGTATTCAATAAATACAATATGTAAGTGAAACGCACATCACAATATGTATCTAGTGAATACAAGGGGATAACATCTCAAAAGAAGATCCGTATAGTACCAATCCGTGATAACAATCGTGTCAGCATCAAGTACAGTAATCTAGAGCAAGAATGTAAATCCAGACAAGTATGAAACGGTCAGAGAATGTACTCGCCTCGTATCTGAATGTCTGAAGTAAATATACCGTCCGAGATGAGGTACCTGACTCCTATTTAGAGCAACACAAGTCAAGATGTATACAAGAAATGATAAATGTAATCTACAATGCATCTGCATGCTGTCTAGGTCAAACTAGACCAAAGTCAACTCTCGGTCAACTCTAGTCAACTAGACTGGTCAAAGTAGGTCAAGCCTAAGCCAAACAAGTCTAACAAGTCTCACTAGGCCTAACCAAGCCTAGTCTAGCAATCACACACCAATCATAAGTCATACTAGACTATCAACACACAACATTGGTGTATTCATATCATACACATAGGCCCTATGCCCTATAGTCCACATCACACATATTTCACATATCATATACATAACAATATATATATAATATAATACACCCACATATTATAATATATAGGATACCTATATATTCATCTCACATATATACACACATGTCCATAAATGTATCTAATATAATATAGTGCACTCATATATTTGTAGGATACATTAAAAATGTGAGTCTAACACGCACATATGTATATATATATATATATATTTTTTTTACACATGTATATATATATATATATATATATATATATATATATATATATATATATATATATATGTGTACACATATCCATAGGTAAAAAGGAGAATGAAAGTGCATGTGTTCAAGTGTATGTGTGTGTGTGTCATGTGACATGAGAGTGTCACTTGAGGGTGTGAAACCTGTGTGTGTGTGTACATGAAAAGAGAAATCAATACTAGTTATGAGTTTACACTACACATGGCACAAAGCTAACCCATCTACATTACACATGTATTATACTTAACATGCATGGCTACAAGTATACATCTATATACATTAGAGTAGAGACTATTTAAGTTATAACTAACATGCATCTATACTTTACATAAATCTATATATATTATAGCAATCATTTAGAGAATGGTTACATGGCATGGTAGTTGATATAGAGTGGGGTGTCCTTGTGCAAAGGGTGAAGTTCATTCTCAGTTTAGTTCCACATTTACATATAAAATAAAGTGAGCTATCCCATAAACTGGTGTAACTAACCACATAAAATGAACCATGTTATCTGAAATCTGCCATTAAGCCAACATCCCATATGCATACAGCTCATGCATTGTCTAATACTGAAATTAACTAACATTTCGAATTAAGGGGTTGAAGGTTAACATTACATTCATAGACATTCCACTATATTAAAAACTAAAATTGGCTTGGCAATAGGAAAAGGAAGGTATATATGCTTACATGGACAGTTCAGTGTTCGAACAACCTAAAATAAACTAACATTCAATCTAAATATCAGCTATGCATTGGTTCTATGTCTACATATAAAATCTGATATTGCATTTACAATATTTATACATTATGCATTCATATCTATCATTACATATATACCTTGTATTTATATCTAGCATTCATTATATACTTTCATCCATGCATTGTATATCATTCTTTCATTCATGCATTTATGCATTGCTTACATATATTGTATTAATTGCATTCCTACGTGCTTGCATTCAACCATATATATACATTAATGTAAAGAGGATATATATCATATATATATCATTTCATTCATCTAACATATCATGCATTACATACTCTATATTCATTTAATATCCATACTACATAGGCTCATAGGTTACACAAAATGCATATATCGTATAGTCACTCTTTTACTTAAAACCAATACTGTACCAATTGGGCATTCACTAAATTCTAGGATTAAAGTATGTTGTATTACTTCATGTTAGCTTTCCGAAACTTTAAACGGATCGCATTTTCGTGTCCAGAAGCTCCCGAAATTGCGAAAAAAACCGAAACACGTTCGTCTTTCGTACAGCTGACACTCAAATAATTCTACAGAAAGTTACAGAAAGAATTTGGCTTGTTAAAATATATATTTGGAAAGCTAACTTAGATACAGTTCTTTCAAAAAAACGGAAGATAATTCGGAGTTTTAAGCTAAAAGTTATGACATTTCTAAGTTGCTATTTCTACTAAAAACGTAGATAAAAATTATGACGAATTTGGGTAGTTTGAGACAAAAGAACACAAGTATATAACATAATATAGCAAGAACTCACTCTCTACACTAATATATATATATATATGAGACACTATAGAACACATCTCCAATACAAAAATATAAGATTAAACATGTAATAATTCATTCATACATAACAACAACACATAGTGTGTCCAAATTTAGGGTTTTCCCACATGGACACAACCACAACACAAAGGACACTCCTATGACCTCCAAATGGACACGAAATGGACACAAATGGAGATACAACCGTGGGGGTCATTCCTATGGATTCAAAATAGACCTATATGTATGAGGAAATAAAAAGGAGAAGGGATTTATACCTCCCGGTAGATCGAATCGAAGAAAAGCCTTCCCGGAGCGACACCGACACGTAGAGATTCCAAAAGGGCACGAACGAGCTCCGAATCCTCCCAAACTTGGTTAGCTTCCTCCTTGGCTAGAATGGAGAAGGAAAGAAGAAGATTTGGTGGCAAAATGGAAGGATTTGGTGGAAAAATTGCTAGGGATTGGTCTCTAGGAATTTGGGGAAGAACAAGAGAGAGAGTGTGGATGAGAATAATGAAATGAACTTGAGCCTATCCTCTCCCAAAGTGGCTGACCATATGGGGCTATTTGTCCTATTATGGTAAGGTCCAAAATGCCCCCACTAAACTATTCTATTAGTATTAGGAAAGGGCTAATTGGTTGGGGCTAAATTAGTCATTCTAAAGTCTCTAATCACACTAACCTTATCCATAATAATTAGTCTAACCTCTAACGAAAATATTTCTATCATGTGGGCCATGGCTAACTAATGTGTGGGTCCACTAAAGTCAACACTACCCCCAGGTCCCCGTTTCAAGTCGGATTGAGCTGAAATTCGAACCCGACTCAAATAATCCCAAAATAATATCATAAATAATAAAATAAATTTCAAAAATATTTCAAAAATAAAAAATGATAAAAATATCCCTGTTCCTGAAAATTGGGGGTGACAAATTCCTCGAAATTAAAACCAAACAATAGTAAAATTTCAAAATCACAAGTCATAATTTTAAATAGTTTAAAAATGATTAAAAATCACCAAAAATTATAATATAAAATAATTATCAATAAATAATAATTATAATTACAAAATTTTAAAATTACCCTCATCTGGAAAACTGGGTGTTACAATCAGCCATCCGTTGCACCCGGCCCTACACGAAAGCGTAGCAGGCAACTTTCTCCTGTCGGCAGTATTCCTCGCTCTCGGAAATTGGCTGTGTCCAGACACCGCGGGCTAGCTATAAAGGAAAGAGGCGAAGAAATTGACCCCGCATCAGAGGTAAATAAGTTACTACCGGTCCTTCCTTTCTTCTAGCTTTGATTTTAATCATCTTCTTTCCCTCTTGTAGGTGTCAGAAGAAGCGGACTCTCGAGATGCCGAGATCGTGACCCAGGATGATAGGGACTCCGGTGAGCCTGCCCTTGAAATTGTTGAATTCCGTCAAGATGATGTTGATCGAGTTGCCTCTCCCTCCGAGGTGGCTGGGTCAGAGGAGCTGGCCAAATTTAATTTGGAGATCGCGGGTGAGGAGACCCTGCCAGCTGCGAACGAGCTGCAGCCTCCATTCTCCTCTCCCGGTAAGATAAGTCGAATCTTATCTTACGAGGAGGCCTATCTGCTCTATGATCACATCCTTCGGGTCATGTCGATTGATCATTGTCATGGACATGCAGGTCCTGCCTCTCCGTTGCCGAGGATGGACATCGTTGAGACAGACTCTACTGAAGGGGCACTGACGGAGAGGAGCGTACCTCCTCCCCTTCCGGCTTGTCATGATAGGCCTCCTGCGGGCTCGAGTTCGGCAAGACCGATGATGGAGAAACTGGGGCAGGGGACGATGGTCCTTGTGTCTTCCTCTGTTCGGGCGGCTCCGAGAGTCGACCTCTCCGCCCTGCCAAGTGTTCAGGCTCTTAGGGTGGCAGAGAAAGAATTAGCCGCCATCCGTGCATCGTTCTGCTCGGAGGTTACCCCCTGGTGGTAAGTTCTAGCACAACTCCTTCGATGCTGCCGGCCACGCTTTTTTTGACGCCGTCCTCCATAGAGGTCCGGGACGAATCGTTACAGGACGTAGTCGACAGCTTTTATCGTCACTGAAAAAGGGGGATAGAAGCTGCTGTGGAGAGAGGGACCTCTTTCGTCTTAGTCCGACAATGCTCCCAGGGTCAAATTGATATCCTCAAGGCCCTTCCTGGTGGGGCAGGGGTGGCTGCACTTCTGGAAGTGAAATTGCTGGAGACTGATCAACTGGTGGCCCAGCTTCAGGCACTGCGGCAGGTTGATCTGTCTACTGCTATTGATCAGGAGCATGGCTCCCTCACAGATGCTATAGAGAAGGCGAAGGCCGCTCAGGATAAAACTAGGCCAACCATACTGAAGGGTCTCGACACTCTATCTGATCGATATGATCAATTGAGCCATGAGAGTAAAGATATTACGGCTCGGGAAGCAACCGCCTCTCGCGGGATTACTGACATGCGGAGGCAGATCCTTGAGCTTCAGAGGAAGTTAACTTTCTTTGAGTCTGAGCTTGAGGCTGCCCGGATCGACAGAGGGCTGATTATCCAGGAGGCTGAGAAAAGTCAATAAAGCTTCAACTGACTTTGAAGTGGCTCTGAAGAGGTTGGACGACGACTGGCGGACACTTATGGACCTGGATAATGGGGAGCCGTTGTCCCAGGAGGCTGAGCGCAGGGCTAGACAGAGGCTTGAGCGGGGTACTGCCTCGGTGAGAAACCACCTCTTGGAGTTATGTAATGCCAAACTATAGTCGGCCCTTTTCTTGTTTCTGTTTTCCTCTTCTTTTCTTTTTCAAAGGGACATGGTCCCCACCATATGTAATGCTTTTTTTTGTCTATCAAATAAAAGAGTACTTTCCATTCTACCCTTTATTTGTATTTGTTTATTTGTGCTTGTGGTATTGTGGTGAAGTGTGCCCCGCATGGAGGGCTTTTTTTTGGACCTGTTACCCCTGGCATACCTTGGTTTTTAGGAACGGATAACAAGTTTGATTGGGGATACCTAGAATAGTTTATGGTAATGGTGTCGTGGACGTTCCGAGTATCGGAAGAAGGAATGCCATGGAGCAGCTGGGCTCCCGGGGCATGATGAGGAATGGTGGGCCTGTACTAAGAGACTTAGCAAAGGACATTTGTAGGCCTATTATCCTTGGCGTACCCCGACTTAGGATACGGATAATAGGATGAAGGAGAATCAACATACTTACTCAGAGGTAATGAGGACATGACAAGTATGAGGGTTTTACCGTAGAGTCTTCCTACTCAGAGGTGATGAGGACATGGCAGGGGTGGACTCAACGTAGGATATTTGTGGTCAACAAAGGACATCTGTGGGCCTATTACCCTTGGCGTACCCTGGTTCAGGGTACGGATAATAAGACGAGAGAGAACCAACATACTTACTCAGAGATAATAAGGACATGACAAGTACAGAGGTTTTACCGTGTAGTCTTCCTACTCAGAGGTAATGAGGACATGGCAGGAGTTGACTCAGTGGAGAATATTTGTGGACCTATTATCCTTGACGTACTCCAGTTTTGGGTACGGATAATAAATCGAAAGGGGATCATCGTACTTACTCAGAGGTAATGAGGACATGGCAAGCATGAAGGTTTCTTCGACGGAGCCTTCCCACTCAGAGGTAATGAGGACATGGCAGGAGTGGGCTCAATAAAGGAAGGTACGTTGAATGACTCAGAGGTAATGAGAACATGGAAGTTCTATGTAAAGGGGTGATTTGTTTTTGGCGGAAGTGAAACGACTCAGAGGTAATGAGGACATGGCCGTTTTGGAAATTCGTGGATTTGTTACCCTTTTTATGCACTGGGAGTGCGGGTAGTGGATCATGAGGGAAGATCTCTTCCAGGAAGAAAGTTCAGAGGTATGGTCATACATGACTTACTATCTGAAAGAGTGACCGGAATGTGAGTTCAGAGGCACCTGCGGGTACATGACTCGATAATCTGGAATTTGGAAATGTGAGTTCAGCGGTACCAGCGGGTACATGACTCGATAATCTAAAATGTTGTGGATATGAGTTCTGCGGCACCAGCGGGTACATGACTCAATAATCTAGAATATTGTGAAAGTGATTTCAGCGGTACCAGCGGGTACATAACTCGATCATCTGGAATGTTGTGGATGTGAGTTCAGCGGTACCAACAGGTACATGACTCAATAATCTGAAAAATGTCGTTCAGACATAATATTTCTTTAGGAACTTACCGTTGACGGGCAATATGAGCAAGTCTCCATTTTGTTTTGCGAAGCGGTAAGCACCGTTGGAGAATACAGCCTCAATAATGAATGGACCTTCCCATTTTGGCTGGAACTTGCCGGCGGTCTTGTGAGTCATGACCATTGGCCTCCGGACTGCCAGGACGAGATCGCCCACCTGGAATGTTCTGATTTTAACCTTCTTGTTGAAGGCTCCAGAGATGCGTGCTTGGTATAGTTCGATCCGTTGCTGAGCCAAGAGACGATTTTCATCTAAGGCCTCTAACTCTTCTAGTCGGCTACGGTAGTTATTATCCGTCGTTAATTGATAAGTGAGGGCGATACGGAGCGAAGGTATTTGAGTCTCCAATGGAAGAACTGTCTCACTCTCGTACACTAGGGAGAATGGTGTATTCCCTGTGGCCGTTAAAACTGTGGTACGGTACGCCCATAGGCATTCACCAAGCTTTTCATTCCAGTCGCGTTTGTTGGACAATACGAACTTCTTGAGTAACTTGATGATGGTTTTGTTGAATGCTTCTGCCAACCCATTCGTTGCTGGATTGTATGGCGTCGAAGTAACATTCTGGACGTGGTGCTTGTCGCAGAACCGCTAGAAGGCATGGCTCGCAAATTGCGGACCATTATCGTAGATGATCCTTTGGGGCAGTCCAAAGCGGTAGATTACGTGATGCTTGAGGAAGCTAATCACGTTCGAAGTTTTGACTTCGGCAAACGGGACAGCTTTCACCCATTTGGAGAAGTAATCCGTGATCGCGAGTATGAAGCGATGTCCTCGGGAGGAGGGTGGAGTAATTGGACCGATGATATCCATTCCCATGCTTCGAACGACCAGGATGCCATCGTCGGATGTAGAAATTCGGATGGTTGGTGGATGAGGTCCGCGTGGACTTGGCAAGCTTTGCACTTTCTAGCATAGTCTATCGCATCTGCTACCATCATGGGCCAGTAGTAGCCCATTCGGCGAAGACGATCTTATAATTTAGGGCCAGGCTGATGGGCCCCACAGACACCGTTGTGAGCTTCGCGTACGTCTTCTTTGGCTTCTGCGTTTGACAGACATCGAAGCAATAGTCCATTATAGGATCGGCGATACAGCGTCTTCGTCTCTGTGTCGTAGAAGAATCGAAGAGAACGCCTTTTGATGGAAGTGGCTTCCTTTGGGTTCTCGGGCAGGATGTCGTAGACTACGAAGTCAATGAATGGTTGTCTCCAGTCCGGGGCTTCGTCAATCGTCTGGGTGGAATAATTTGCCACAAATTGCACATTATTCTTGGGACAGACCAGTTCATGGCCTATCACATCCACTGATTTGCGAGCATAGTTCGGAACTGCTAGGGAAGCGGCAAGGCCAGCTAGGGCATCGGCTTCGATATTTTGGTGTCTGGGGACATGTTCGATGAAGAACCCCTCGAATAATGAGATGATGTCGATCGCTATTTGGTGATAGGGGATCATGTCTTCGTGGCGGACTTCGTATGAGTCCCGGATCTAATTGACGATTAACTACGAATCGTCGTATGCTTCAAGATATTCTACCCCCAGCTCTCTTTGCTAGTTGGAGGCCAATGACCAAAGCATTGTACTCGGCCACATTGTTAGAGCAGGGTTCTGTGAGAGAGTAAGCGCGATTGATCACCAATCCGGAAGGAGAAACCAGCACCACTCTGACTCTGACGACGATGTTGCCCTTGGGTCCAGTTCTCGAACCACCATCAAAGAACATTCGCCATATATCATCGTGAGAGGTTGCATACGAGTTGGTGACCTCATCTGAGATTTTTTTTCATATATTCTGGACGACTCCGAGCCTGGGTGGGCTGCTAAAAAGTCTGCCAGAGCTTGACCTTTAACAGCCTTCTGCGGGACGATCATATGATAGGGAGACAGCAATATTGCCCATGTAGCGAGGCGAGAGCTGAGTGTCCCTAGTTTCGTCATGAGGACCCTGAGGGGGTTGACTCGTGAGATCACATGTATGGTTTGTCCTGTGACATAGTGTCGCGTCTTTTGAATGACGAACACCAGGGCGAGGCATTCTTTCTCCACGATGGTATATCGGTGCTCTGGCCCGATCATCATTTGGCTGAGGTAGTATATGGCTTGTTCATGGCCTGTATCATTGTTTTGTGCTAGCAGGGTGCCAAGAGAATGCTCCATTGTGCGTACATAGAGCAGGAATGGTTTTTCAACGACCGGGGCCACCAGGACTGGAGGGTTTGACAAATATTCTTTGATGCTGTCGAAGGCACGCTGATATTCTTCGTCCCATATGAATGAGACGCCTTTCTTCATGAGATAGGTAAATGGCCGACATCGCCCGGAGAGGTTAGAAATGAACCTCCTGATGTAAGCTAGCCTCCCTTGAAGGCCTCTGAGTTCGTGGAGATTTTTCGGGGGACCCATCTCCATAATTGCCTTTGTCTTCACAGGGTCTACATGGATACCCTGGGCGGTGATGATGAAACCCAAGAACTTCCTGCTGGATACGCCCAAGAAGGACTTCGTAGGGTTCATTTTCAAATTGTGGACTCGCATTAGGTCGAATACCGTCCTCAGATCCTGCAGATGGTCTCCCTTACAGCGACTCTTGATGGTGATGTCATCAATATAGCACTCAACCGTCTTGCGTAAGTGGTCTCTGAAGATAATACTCATGGCTCTTTGATATGTGGCACCGGCATTCTTCAAACCGAAAGACATGACTGTGTAGCAGTATGTGCCAATTGGTGTTCGAAATGATGTATGCTTTTCGTCATCAGGAGACATCTTGATTTTGTTGTACCCCGAGAAGCCATCCATAAATGACATACGTTCGAAGCCGCAGGTGTTGTCAATCATGATGTCTATGATAGGGAAGGGGAATTCATCTTTGGGACATGCCTCATTCAGATTGCGAAAGTCGATGCAGATTCGAATCTTCCCACTCTTCTTGAGTACAGGTACTATATTGGCGACCCAGTCCGGATATTATTCCTTACGAATGAAGCCGCTGGCTATTATTTTGTTGACTTCGGCTTCGATCGCATCCATGATGCCCTGGCGGAAGCGTCGTTGTTGTTGTTTGACCGACTTTGTATCTGGCCGAATGTTGAGCTTGTGAAGGGCAACCTCGGGGTTTAGTCCTGGCATGTGTTCATAGCTCCAGGCAAACATATCAATATATTCTTTGACAAGTTCCAGTATCGATTTTCGCTCTTCGTCTGTTAGGCTTTTACTGACGAAGATTGGTTTTGGAGAGGATTCGCTGCCGAGGTCGACCTGTATAACCTCATCTTCAGTAGGAGGTTCCCTCTGTTCGAACCGCTTTTCCCATTGTGCATCCAACTGTTGGGCCTATGGCTCTAGCTCAAGGATTTCCGGAATGTCTTCATCTTCTTTATACGCGTCGACGAATGCCATGTTGACTGACAGGACTTGCCTGAATACGGCTCCGATGCTGGTATCCGAGTCAGAAGTTGGTGACCCGGTTGAATGTGAATGCTAGTCGCATTCCTTATCTGAACTTTCAGGGGTCGTTGTGGGCATAACATACCCTAATCCACATCGAGTCTTGTTATAGTAGTCCCGTGGTTTGCCAGCCGGGACCCGTAGCTTTAGAGGTAATCGTCGCCCGGTGCCATAGTTCAAGCCTGGCGTAGTCTCCAGATCATACCCCTATTTTTGTATGAGATATTTGGATTGGGGGCTATAAAGATACAGAGGCAGTCTCCCGGCATCTGATTCAAGGTCGACTTCTTCTATGGTGAAGGGCTGCGGATCGTCCTTCCGGCCGAAGATGATTGGATGGTCCCCTCCCTCGATTATGCGGTAGGCGCCTTCCACTGGAGTAAACTGGTTTGTGGTGTACACATTTGTCACCTGTGTGTGTAGGTGAGTACCAATACCGTGTTCCATAGCATACATTGTACAAAGCTTATTAAGCAAGAGGTAGTTCAAAGATAGCCCTTTATTGATGAAGTAAGGTATCCTTTCTAGCGGGATTACATCATCTATGGAGGGAACATCAGTGTGGACAGCCACATACTTGGCTAGCTCCGGTTCCTTTTCGGCTACCCCCTGTATGAACGAAGACTGAGAGGACGACCTGGACAGCTTGATCGTCAGAGGTTCAGCTGGTGGAGCCGAGCGTGGGGTTGTTCGTAGACTAGCGACCTCCAGTTTAATACTCGATGCTGGACGAGGAGTGGTTGGTTCGCTAGAGGTCCCAGACCTTGCATCGGGATGACGACTCTTCTTGGGAAGGCGTATCGTCATTGGCTTGTCGGAGGGATTGAGCATCTCCGTTAGCGGCTGGCCGACTCTCAGCAGCCTGATTGTCAGTAGCTCCGTTGTGGGTCTTGGCACTTGGCCGGACCTTGGCAGCCAGATTATTATTTGCTCTTCTTGTGCCGAAAGGCTGATTGCGTCCTTACGCAGAGTGGCTGTAAGGGGTGCGGACTTGCCAGGTTTGCGAGCTTGGAGGTAGATCGTCAGAGGTTCTTCTGATCCTGTGGTTGTCTCGGTACAAGCTTGCACATCTCCTTCACCAAGGTGCCTCTTCGACTTTTCGTACAGGCAGGAGTCTGAGTAGTAGGCTTCGACCCCTTTGAAGGGATCGATGTCGGCAAATTATGTCCTCATGAAGCCGTGTTTGTCGACATATTTGAAGCATTAGTGCAGCGTGGAAGGCACGATCATATAATCATGTATCCAAGGGCACCCCAAGAGGATGTTGTAAGAAGTGTCTGCATCTATGACGTAACAGGTGACTTCCAACTGGAGATCGCCAATTTGACACTTCAGACGAATCTTCCCAATTGGATAGCTCCTGCTCGAATTAAAACCGCTGATGGCGGTACTTGTAGGCGTCAGGCGATGCATAGGGATATGGAGATGATGTAACAGACCCTTCGGGATGATGCTTATAGAAGAGCCAAGATCAATATGCATCTGATCCACCTTTACGTCGTCGATGTATCCAGTGTAATATAACGGGCGATCGTGCAGGTTGGTTTTGATGAGCATATCCTGCAGAGTGAATACGATGTTGGGCATCGCTCCCGTGCAAGCGCTGTCTTGGAGATCTGCAGGCGGGCTCTCTCCCGTGAGGTTGACCTGAGCCAGGTAGGCGTCGACATTCTGGAGTGCATCGCTCAAAGCCGTGCGAACATCCTTCGAGAGTCTCAGGAGTTCGTATAATGATAGTTTGGACGATGTGTTGGCCAATTGTGCCAAGATGTCGAAGTTGTAGGGCCTCTCCAGCCCATACGGTGCCTCCTTTCGGAGGGATTTGTCAAAGCGAGTCTCCTTCGGCCTAGGCTTGTCGGTCGTCGGAGGCTGAACAGGTCCCGGAGCGTCAGTAGTAGTGGGCTGATGATCTTCAGCTGAGTTATCAGCCACGAGTTGGGATTGTGCCCCAGACCGCGGGACGACGGCTGTAGCTTCTTTGATATCTGTCGAGATTGTGCGGCAGGACCTGACTTTTTTACTCTTTTTCTTGCAAATGGAAGATGGAGTGGGCTGAGTCACCTCTGATACCAAGTCTGGATGGACCCACATGACCTCTCATTGTGATATGGTGAGGGGCACTAGACCAGCAGCCTGATCTCGGGAAGGTGGAAGATTAGCAATCTCCATTGTCGCAAGAGGGATGGGTACCACACCGTCTTGAGCTTCTGTTGGAGGGAAGCTGCCAAATTGTACTGATACCATATTGGCTGCTATGGTTACCTCTTCGAAATCGATGGCCAGAGCATTCGAATCGATGAGATTTTGGATGTAACATTTTAGCTGGTAGCAGTCGTGTGTAGCATGATGGACGTAGCGGTGGTAATGGCAGTACTTTGGATTCTCCATTTCTGCCGGCCGAGGTTCCCGTCTTAGTGGAGGAAGCCGAATTCTGTCTTCTTGTATGAGCATGTCCAAGATGGACTTGACGTGACCGTCTTCAAAGGAGTAAATGATTTGCGGCCATTATTTGTCTGTCGATTTTGACTCAGGTTTCTGGGCTGTGTCGGCCACCATAGCCTGCTTGCCCTTGTTGTCCCGATTGTTGGAGGAGCTACCCCCATTGTTGGTGTTGGCGTTGGGACCTCTGCTCTTGTCCTCTCCCTCTGAGATGCACAGTCCCAGTTGGCGAGCCTTCTTCAATCGTTCTTCGGCGCTTGTGGCACTGATGATAAACGTCTTCCAGTCCATGAATTAACTTTTGCCCATCCAGAGACTAATTGTTGGGAGCAATCTTTTTTGGCAAATTTCGATCAAGAAGGAATCCGGATTTTTAGACGGCAACTTCATTGCGGTTTGGCGGAACCGCTCGATATAGTTCCTCGTCAGCTCTTTCTCTCCTTGGACGACGTCCATGAGGGTGGACATTGTGATGTCCTGCCCTACTTCGTAGAATCTCTCCAAGAACATGCGTTTGAAGCCGATGAAGAAGTGGATGCAGTTGTCTGGCATGTTGCGATACCAATCGAAGGCGACTCCTTCCAATGCCCCAATGAATAATCGTGTGAGGATGGCATCGTCATGGGACAGATGGTCGGTGGTGACCTTGAAGTAAGTGATGTATCGACTTACGGAGGTCTTGCCATCATACGGGTTGATGTTGAACGGCTTATATCTTGGCGGGAATGGAACATCCCTCCAGGCAGCAGGGTATGGTTGCCGTATTCTGAGGTCTTGAGAGTTTTCTCGAGCGTGAAACATGGCTCGGAGCTCCTGGACCTCTCTTCTTGCTTCTCGGGCCTCATCCACGGCGGTGGGGGCCGTCACTTCAGGAGGATTGTTGCCCGGGTTCGGTGCCACTGAGTTCGAGTCCGCATTGACCGCGGGACCCGCACTTGTTTGGCCAGGCGTCCCTCCCTGGAGAGTTGGAAGGGCCGCTTTGATCTCGTCTACAGACTTGACCAAGGCATGCAGTATGGCCTCTAGAGTGTCGATGCGTTAGTGATCACTAGAACCACCTTGGTTGCTGTCCGTCATGAACACCGTCTTTACATGAGGAGAGATGGAAGGAACGGTGGAGGACGAGCCCTCCGAATCATACCACTGTGGTGAGAAGTCATCGGGGTATGTAGGAATGTTCTCCTCTGGTTCGGACTCAGAAGGAACAGTACCCCCAGTTTCTGAGTTCGCCTCATCTTGGGAATTGTGGACGTCCTCAGGGACATCGGGGTTTGCTGCATCTGATGGGGGAGTTGTTTCCCCCGGCTCGTCTTCTTGGAACATCGAATTGTCGTAGAGGTTTGGAGGAGTGCTACCCCCAGTCCCAGCAACCCCCAGTGTTGCGGACGATGAATCTCCCATTGTAGCAGATTTCGTCTTTGAACGGGTACCTTGGAAAGCTCCGGTGGTGGGCACCGGTTTAGATGATAGTCTCTTAGTCATAGCGGTTAAAATCTTCGGGCTGGGAACATTTGTCTTCTTTCCTTTTCCATCGGCAGGGACTTTTTGAGCAGAGTTGCAGGAGACGACGAGAAGTACATGTTTTCTGAAGACGGCTGTTGCAGTCTTTGAAAGACGGACTGTCGGTCTTTTCGCACCATCGCGTTGTTGCAACAACAGTTGACGATGACTTGGGTGCAGTGACGTCCGTGAGAGGACTCTTTGCACCCCGAGGCACCTTCTCTTTCCTTGCATTTGTGGAGGATGGCCTCACGCAAGTCAGATGGGTCTGGATCGACCATGTTTGCTCCCTGGGTTTTGGGAGACTTTCGGGAACCTCTCTGTCCGTTTGCCGCCGGGGGCTGGACTCGAGTGGTTCTGTACAACTTTCCATCTGAGGCCCATATAACAGTATACAGGATGCTCGGATGGTCAGAGATCGGATCAGCGGATCGAGCTTGCCAAGCTCGCGCTGCCCTAGACTTCTTCGCTCTAGTGCGTAAGGGTACATAGTAGGAAGAGTCTAAGTGATGCTGGAGAGAGTCAGACATATCTTCTTGAGAGCACAGGAGATCAGGACCATAGGAGAGGCGGTCGAAGACAGAGCCGCGTGGAGTAGGCGTCATGCGGCTGTCATCAATAATCTTTATGCGGCTGGCAGGCGTAGCCGTATAGACTTTCTTCATACGGCTGGAAGTCTCGGCCGCAGGAGTTTTCTTCATGCGGCTGGATGATCTGGCCGCGTAGACCTTCTTCATGCGGCTGGCAGATTCAGCCGCATGAGCGTCCTGCATGTGGTTGGCAGGCTTGGCCACATGAGTGTTCGGCTTCATCTTGGGGTACATAGAACCACTCTTTGTTCCTGCAAGTCCAGTATCGTAATGTTTTCCTATACCAGACTTGGGGACGGCAGAGTCCTCTATGGCTTGAAGTGGGGCCGAACGAGAGTCGCCTTCGCCGTCTTGGGCAGCAGAGAGTACTCCGTCCAGAGCTTGGGGAGGAGCAAATGACTTTGGCCTCCACTCGCTGCGAGCTTTCTATGTGCGGGTTCGCTTCTGGACCGGACCAGCGCTTCCCTCGGAGTGCATTTCTTCAAATGCCTGTTGGTCGAAGCGGACGACCATCTTCTGTTGCATGGAGCCAAGTTTGGCTGCATTCGATTGCGTCACCAACTCCTCAGCCGTGGAGAAGTTTGTCTCCAGCAGAGTCGCCATCGTGTTTGTCATAAAATATAAAAGAAAAGAACAATTATCGGAGGACTGGACTTTTACTTCACAATACAAACTCGCTTGTACAAAGAAAGCCTAGGGACGAAAACCTAGGTACAGCAATCTAAGTACAATTGTTTATTTTAGATTCTGGGGGGTGACGGTAGAGGCTCGGAAAAGTGACGGCAGCTCTGCCTTACTCCTTGAACGATCGGGTGCAGCCTTGACTCTGTAGAAGATCTGCTTGGCGTTGCTGAAGAAATGCTCTCTTTTCAGGCTCTGTATATTCTCTCTCCGGCTCTCTGGCTCTCTATGTCTCTCTCCTTTTCTCTCTGTATGTATCCGTCTCTGTCTGTATATATTTTTGCAAGGGAATGGCACCTTACTATTTATAAGAGTGGGGGGCCTCATTAGGGTTTGTAATAATTGCCCATTCTTTAAAAGTCGGCGGCTAAGGATCATTGGATCTAGGCCGTTCATCGAGATTTGAGTAATAAATGTGATTGCATCAAATCTTTTGTGGGTAATGAATGAAGATTGACATAAATCCTCCCGATTGTCATGCCAACCTCGGATTTCTCGACACGTGTCATTAATTTGCTTATTTGCAAATGATCTGATTTGATCCCAATATTTTATTAGGATTTGTTGAGGGATTTCGCTCAATTCGATACCACGTGCCCTGCTATCATGCCACGCGTCGTAACCGTAAGCCACAGCAGAAATCTGAGCCGCAGGAAGGTTGCTCCTCATTGAGCTGCATAAGGCTGGCCACGTGTCAAGGCTGCTTGAGAGTGGTCCCCTGAACATTTGGACCGCATGGTAATGATTTGAATCGCATGAGAGTGGATGACCGCATGATGGAGGCCTTCTTCGTGAACCGCATGAGGATAGTCTTCGTGAGCCGCATGAAGACAGCCTTCATGAGCCGCATGGGGCTAGTCTTCGTGAGCTGCATGGGGCTGGTCTTCATGAGCCGCATGGGGAAGCCTCCGCTTGGGCCGCATGGGATGGTCTCTACTTGAGCCGCATGCAACTGTCCACGTGTCAAGGCCGCATGACAGTTTCTGGATCTCGGAGGATTGTGTCAGATATTTTCTTCGTTTTCCTAGGAGTCTGTCATTATGACAGAGTCATGATTGTAGGGCTGTCATGTGTCAGAGCTGTCAGTCATCGAAGCATTTAATACAGTAAAGGACAAAATGGAAGAGCTGTTTGCAGGCCACGTGGCTCCTCTCCGAGCCGCATAGAACTTGTTTTGAGCCGCATAGATCCTTGATCCGCATAGATCTTTGAGCCGCATGAACTCTCTGAGCCGCATGGGGCTTCCTTGCCGTATGGATCTTTCTTTATTCTTTTCCATGCTTCTACAGAGATGTGGGCTGCGTTGATGTTGATGAAGGTGGTATCCGGTAGTGGGGGCCACTAGTCGGGGTTTGTCGGGGCGAAGACACGGCACTCGAGGGTTTGAGGACGGCTGTAGTGAAGGAGATGAGGGCGGTGCAGCTGAGGTAGATGGGAGAGGCGACTCAGGTGGCCTTGGTGGCAGTCCATTAGAATCCCGATCCAGAGGCGGTGGGGCTTGGCCAGAGACGAGGAGTGGTGCGGAGAGTAGGCACCGACAACCAGGGTGATGGCTAAGCGAGGGTCTATCGGTCTAGAATCGTGCGCAGCCGCGGTTGTGCTACTTTTGACGGCACGGATGCAGGTGGCAGTCGCCGGAACAAGCAGAGGCCACGATTAGGTTTAGGTGACTGTGTAGTGGCCGGGGTGTCGGACACGACAAGGGAAAATTTGGATTCGTGTCTACTATTGCGGGCAAGAAGATGATGTAATTGTAATGAAAAATAGTGAAAAGATACCGGGGTGGGACCCGAGGCCAACACGGCTGACACGAAGCAAACCTCCTTAAATAGTTGAGGAAATTTCTAGTTAGATAGGAATAGGAATCCTAAAATCCCAATAAATAAATCCCACCATTTATTTAAATCGA